>CM053745.1:31678907-31715908 GCA_028658305.1 Pachyuromys duprasi | reverse complement strand
CCACAGAGGAATACAATGCCACCACTCCTGATGAGAGCTGATAGACTAGGATCAAAAGGAAGGAAAGGAAGACCTCCCCTATCAGTGGACTTGGGGAGGGGCATGTGTGGAGAAGGGGGATGGAAGGTGGGATTGGGAGGGGAAGAGGGAGGTGTTTATGGGGGGGGGATACAAAATAAATAAAGTGTAATTAATAAAAATTTAAAAAAGAAAAAATTAAACGATTCTTCACAATAAAAAATTAAAATGTGAGTGAAGAGAAACAGATGAAAAAAAAGAAAAAAAAACCACTTACATAGATACAAATTATAGTATTGTGTGAACTTTTCCTGGAGAGTTGCAAAAATTGTCTAGTACTTGCAGGTAGGTCAGAAAGCAATGGCAAACCAAATAAATGATTGCACTCAAATCTAGCCTAGTGAAACTTGAATTTACTCAGGTATACTTTCAGAAGTCCAAGAGAAGGATTATTTACAGAAGTCAACTAATGAGTCATCACATCCTTGAATAAAGTTATCTCTTTCTTTCTATGAAACTCTTGTCTGTATTCATTTGAGAATGGGTGTGGCCTTGTGATTTCCCATAACTCTGTGATGGAAAGGTAAATGTGCCAACTTTGTGCTGATCTTCTTCTAGTAATCCCAGGTGATGACAAATAGAGAGAGGGTTTATTCATTCCCAGAGAAGAGTGTTTCAAAACACAGAGATAGAAAAAAAGAGAGAGAGAGAAAAAGAAATAAAAGAGTAAGAAGTTGGTCAGAAGAATATTGAGAATGAGGCAATGAGAAGTAGAAAGCAAAGGAAAGCTGAGATGGTAGTCCTAAGAATGATTTTCCTATAGGAAGATAGAAGCATAGACATGTGAAATACATTAAATCTGTGCTTCGATTGCCCTTTATAATTTGGTGGCATTATACTAAGTTCTGAACCTTTGAAATGGGTGAGTGTTTGATAGGGTAGGCATGTACCAAGTAGCTTCAGCAAACAATCAGCTTACAAACAACTCCTAAGATTGGGACAATTCCTCATAGTTTGATAGCCATAGGCTGAGTAACCAAAATACAGATTTGTCGTAAACATCACAGACCAATCACTATCTTTGATTTATCAGAAAAGTCTATTCTAGATCAATGCAAATGCTGTAGGTGCTAGAATTATTTATCATTTATTCATAATATTGTTACACAATCAACTTAATGGTTGCTAGAAGCGTACATAAGTGGGTCCTCTTGCTGCCTGAGTTGCTAAAGTTCTTGTAGCACTAGTTTGAGGAGAGATCTTGAGGGTGCATGCAAATGTCCTGGTGCACCAGTGGCTGTAGTTAATCCTACCCTTGAGGGATCAGAGGCTAGCATTTTATCCATCAGAACTGGTGACCTCCTGATTCAAAGAGACACTTTGTTGCAAAAATCATGTGATCTGACCCAGTGTGGTAGCACATGCTTTTAAACCTAACAGCTGGAGAAGCTGAATTAGGGTGGTGCTTGTGTGGTTAGGGTTGGCCTGCTGAGTTTTAGGATTCCTTAGGTGATTATGATTCTGTGATCGGTCATACTCCAAGACCAGAAAGGTGAAAGCTCATGAGCCACATATTGTATCATAGCAGAGTGGCTTTAGGTAGGTGAGCCACGCTCCATCCATATATACATATATATATGTATACATATATATATGTATATATGTACATATTTTCCATATATAGATATATAAAATTTAAAAAACACAAGGCTGAATTAAACTACATGAAGGATGTTCTTTCCTTTGAGGATGCCATAAGATTATAGACTTGTGTGAGTTGAGTAATGGTTACATATGTCACAAAATAACTGTTCTTGGGTTATTATCATCTTCCTTGGCGTACTTAAAATTAAATGTGTTACTGTTGGGAATGGAGATGAATTTGTATATTCCACCTAAGTTCTTTGTTAACAATACTAAATAGGCTAGGACACCGAAGCAAAGATTTTCTAAATTCTATGTCCATTATTAAAATGCAAATAATATTGAGTAAATTATTTTGAAGTTTCCTACTTAAGTTTCCATTAGTGTTGTGATGGTTGCAAATCAAGATAATTAAATGCAGCCCTTGGGCTTTACACAGGAATCACTATTGGAAATATCAAGGAAAATTAGATATTTCAATTTTCTGTTAGATATTTGCCTTTCTTATATTCTTTCTGCCTGAGATTTTTGTTGATCATTTTGAAATCCTGCATGTTCTTGAAAATTAGATTGTTTTTCTCAAAGCCATAATTCTTGACAGAAAATATGAATCAAAACTATATTTTGTTAAAAACAATAAAAACAAAGAAGTACCTATTTGTTTGATGAATATGACAGTCTGTACCATAAATACACAGTTTATGGATGCTAAGTGTCTCAGTACAGTAGAACAAACCTCCAGTTACGTCTTAGAGTTTTCTATAATGTGACTAAAAGTGTCCTGCACAATCACCTGATCAAGGGAAAAAGTCTCAAGAGAGCCCTATAGAGACTTTGAGTTCTTTGCTTGACAAGCACCAGATGTTTCTTGTCCTCTTACTCTATAGCCTTTCCATTCCCTTCATAGAACACCCACTGTGTTACCAGTTGCTAGCATTCATGATGATCTGACATATTGCTTTGTTTGTGGATGTTTTTTTATCCATTATATTATTAGTGATATGTTTCTAAGAATAAACTTTCCTTCTCCTGAGACTCTGATCAAGAATGAATGATATGAGTTGGTATTTAAAGGTGTTCCTTTAGAGGCCTACTGTAAAGAGGAAAATTGAGATGTGTATTTACACTAGTTTGTAAACTTTGGAGTAAGCCCCTTGCTGACGATGCTGCTGGCTCATCAAAGCATTTATTATCGGCTGGCGTCTCTTCATGGTGTTGTATCTTTCTTTCTTTTCTTTTTTTTTCCGTCCCTTACACCTCCATCTTCTTAGCTAGTCTGTGTGCCCTGAGTGGCCCTTTTGTGAAGGCTGCTAACAAAGTAACTCAAACTCAGAGAGATTAACAGTCAGCCAACATATTATTCTCATTTTCTTCAAGCAAAAGAGTAAAAAGATACTTAAGAAAAAGATGCATATGGGACAGGGTCAGCCATCAGAAAAACTGTATCACCCAATGTTGACTGTCACAGATATGTATGTGTGTATATAAGTATACACACACACACAGTTTTTTTTTGTGGGATCATAAACTGTGGAAATGAATTTCAAAGGATGTTAGTGGATTTGAACAATCTACATAAGACAAACAGAAGGCTGTTCATTGTCAGATATGATAAACAATATTACAGAATAAATATGTTGAATTGGATAGAAAAACGTAGGCTGTGATTTTGTGTAGAATTTATTTCTTTTTTTAATTAATTATTCTCTCATTTATTACATCCCAACTGGTTTTGCCTCCTTTCACTCCTCCAAGATCCCAGTCCTCTCCTTCTTCTCCAGATCCACTTCTCTTCCATTTCTTTTCAGAAAAGAGAATTCCCAGGCATGTCATCCAACGGAACATAACAAGTTATAATAAGACTAGGCACAAAAACCGTCTATCAAGGCTGGATAGGATGATCTCTGACAACTCCATGGAAGATGGGGAGAAAGAGCTGCAGAATTGACTTCTCTGTATTGTTTGATTTCCTTTTTATTGTTTCACTGTCCAGCATAAATGTAATCAATGTTAGTCATTTCCACTCATCATTATTCCCCTTTCACTCATATCCAGTCCTGCCAAAAACTGTCTTCATTTTGTGTATGACCCAGAACTGATTATTTAAAAATATCTGTTTAAATTAAAAGAAAATATCATCATTCCTTAAAAAATGACTGTGAAGCTGTGTTACTTCATCAGATGTTATTCTGAGTAGCGTTTGTGCATGTGTGCGTGTGACACAGAGTGTGTGAAGAGAGTGGTGGAGGAAAACAAGACTGTTTCACGCTTGTCCCTGCTTAACTCAGACTTCATAAAAACGAGTTGATCAGACAATGCACAAAGTCCTTCTCTATACTCCTTTTTGGATCAAACACTTCTCTCATCTTAAGCCAGAGCATGCGCAAGCCCTTCAGCAGCAGTATCACGTATTTTCTCAGTCCTCAGCACAGGTGTGTCATCCACAACCCTTCCCCAACTCCTGCCAGAAATTTAGTTTTTGGAATTTCAGATTTTTATAAGCAAATTGGAATGTTGCCCCCAAATAACTTCCCAATATTAGTGTCTACCAAAATGATACATATCCTAAAATCAAGCCTGACACGCATGTCTAAAGTCATCAAATCGTTGTTGATTAATAATTCCTTAATTTAGAAACCTTTTGTCATTTGTTTCATTGGGGGTGGGAGGGACTCAGGAGTTGGTTTTTTCCTTCCCCTCTGGATTGAGCACAGCTTAACAGATGTGCACCTTTACCTGCTAAATCGTCTAGTCCTCGTTTAAGGAAATTGTGAATGTTTTCCTAACCTCTACTTTCTGAGTGTAAATTTATTTGCTTTCTTATTTCATTAATTTATCATTCATTATAAAAGTTCCATTAATTTTTAAGTTGTCATGCTGCACCCCATTTTTTTTGTCTTTTTCCTTATACTTGTCTATCTTCCTAGTGTACTAAACAGTTGTATTTTATTAATTGTTTCAACTCATGGCGCCTCACAGAAACTTTACATACTTGATTGATCAAATGAAGTTGAACTAAAATCGTTTGTTAATTTGGGATGTAATTTGGATTCTCTTGATTTGTCTTCCCACAAATAGTATGCTGGTTTTACACTACTAGACTTATTCAGGAAACTAACTCCAAGAAAATTTGGTTCAAAGGAATACTAAATACAAGCATATAATTATATGGTATATGAGCTTATTAAGGATATTCAAGATTTCTAGATTAGAGCTTAATCACAGTTAAGTCCATGTCTTTTGAAGTTTACAAATCAAAATGAACTATATGCAGAAGAAATATTTGAGAATATGTTCTAAAGAGCAAAGTATGCATTTGTGTTACATTGACTTTTTCTGTTAATACTTAGATTTTTGGTTTTTTGGTTCTATAAATTAAGCTGCTCAAAGAATCATCAATCATTATTTCTTTCTGAACTCACCTCTACATGGAATTAGTTCAATCTGTTATGATAAAGATGCCCATATATTTTGTGCAAATGATTTAAACCTCTCTATATATTCAATCCAGAAAATAAACATATTCTGTGCAAAGAAGGAGTAAGTGGATTGACTATGCTACATTTTGTTAGCAGGGCTTCTCACTTGGCCCTTTTAAGATATGCATTATTTCTTTTTCATAATCTGCAATGCAGGACAGCACAAGATATTTAACATAAACAATTCATATATATGTTGGAAGCTATAATAATTTCCACTATTATAATACCTATTCCAAAGTGCTACAATAGTAATCAAGGAGAAATAAATGATAAATATATAGACAGATATAAATATTTGGCATATAAATGATAGACATACATACACTCAGAACTTCAAAAGTATATTCTTATGAACAGATATTGACACACGTATTATGTAAAATTATAATCATGATATTTTGTTAAGCATTACTCTGAGACAGTTGTTATTCTAAGGCTTAGGTGCAGTTTTTCTCCAACAAGATACATGATTAATCTAAAAACTTTCAGACATTATTACACAGGGCCAAAGAATGGGAGTATTGTACCAAATAAAACATTTCTTACTCAGTTGGGTAAAAAGATCTTTGGAAAAGAATTAGAAATGCTGCCAAATTGCATGCTACTAGAGAAATATTTTGTGGGTCATAACTTCTCTTAGAAGTGTTTAGACAAAGTTCATCAGATTAAGAAAAAAAGAACTCTCCTAATATTAGGGAATGTTCTAATGAGGTAGAGAAACATACACACAAAAGAAACCTTGGTTTTATTATACTTATCGAATTATGTACTAAAGTATTTCTCCTCTGTTGTAATAAAAAAGAAGGCTTCTGTTCAGAGTTTAACGCTTTCTTGAAAGTTGAGGAAGTCATATTGTTGATTTACAAATAGCAACTTCTCTTATTTCTTTCTGAATTTAGTTTATCTTTACAAGGAATTACTTCAATCTCTTATGATAAAGATGCCCATAATTTTTGGGAAAATAGTTTAAATCTCTTTATGCAGTCAATCCAGGGAAAACACATACTCTATGCAAAACTGGAGTAAGTAGTCATGGCATTAAATGGGAGATTTATTTGAGAAATGTTTGAAAGATAAAATCAATACCGCTTGAGTTGTTATTTATATAGCCAAGAGAGCTGTTGGGATGGCTTTGCCATGTGTAGGTTACATGGCATTGGGAAAACTAGTAAAATTTTTCTCTTTGGGAGGAAGAGGAATAATAGCAAAGAACAAATATAAATAACTTTCAGTTAGTGAGATTTTAGATACCTGAAAGTTATTTGCTTACACTAACATTGATATCTTTCTTTTTCCTAATATAAATTTTTGGAATGCAATGAAGCATATCTTAATGCCTTGAAGTAAAAGAATAAATTTATTAAATTGTGATTCTCTGAAATAAGAATGTAGAGATCTTTTAAAATAAGAAAGATAATAGAGAACACATATATAAAAACTCAAATTTTATTAGTATTCATTAAAAATATTCTAATAAAACTGCTAATATTGAGTGAATTTCTTATCCTTGAAGTGGGATTCATCAGGATATAAACTTTTTCACAAATTTAACAGGTTTTCAAGGTGCATGATTAAAAAAGCTTCTCTTTAGATTTATTCCCCTGTCTGCATAGCATAAATCTTCTCGTTCATTATGTTCAAACAATCAACTGGAGTTAGTCATTAGCAAATTAACCAAGTCTTGTAAAGTATGTCTCACTCTTATGCTTGTGACTTTGAATAAGGACCAATTACGTTCTCACATCTGTCACTCACTTCATGAGCTACAGAATGTCAAGGCTCACTGGCACAATGTGTACACGTGTGAAAGAAGATGTTTATGATCCAAGTGTTCTTAACTGAAAGCCTTTATCCATAATAATTGGTATATATCAAACGATTTTTTAAATTCGTGGTAGAATATAATTTGCATTTTTCCAGGTATTTGAAGAAAATTTATTTTTACATGATAGTATTTTAAAATTCTGAATTTGAATTTTAAAGGATTTTCACATTGCTGGTAAAGGGAGTAATTTTATCTTAAAATATATATGCAAAATAGCATTGTTAGAATACACAGAAGAATAAATAAATTTGAAACAATGTATTCTTTATATAGAAATTGTTCTGAGTCACAGAAGATTAGTCATTAGATTTAGTAAGAAAAAGTTCAGTCATATAAAAATATCACCAATTGAAAAAAACAAAAGTTTATATTTAATAATACACTGGAATTTTAGTAGGCCTCTGCATTTTCAGTTTCCTACACAATAGGAGGCATTAAGAGGATATTCAAATGCCCTCAATTTATACATTGAGATGCTTTTCTGCTATGTTATTCTGTTTGCTAGTAATTCTGAACTTCTGTTTCTGTTCCATGTTTTTCATTGTTTCTTACATGAAGCTTTTTGGTATCTCCTATTTATTGCTTGGAGTGTGCAAATGAAAAACAACTTTCTGGTAGTCACATTTTAAGCAATTTTTCAATTTATTATGTGATTTTTTTCAGTCAGACATGTTCTTAATTATTAAATACAAATTTACAAACCTGCCTTTAAAAAAAAAAGACAATCTTGGATTCTGTCATTGAAAATCCTTAGTAGTGTTTTAGTAAAAGCTACATGAGTTTCTTAATTGAAAAGCCAGTTCATTCTCTTAGTTCTTTTGTCTAATGCATGACGGGGTAGTTAAAAATTATTTCTTCTTAACAACCAGGAAACACATATCAGAAATAGCACCTTTTATTCAGGAATTATTTTAAGGATTTCTTTTTCTGGCTTTAGCCATCAGCCTGCATGAACACTTTTCTCTTTTGCCAGTGACTGTAAAATTTACTTTACACAGACTGGCAAACCAAGATCTCAACAAAATGTATTCATGTCCTTGGTCATTTTGCATACTTGGTATAAAATCTACCACTTCTTTTCTGTTGCATGATTATAAGGAGTAGTTAATACTACACCTGGAATCACATCTTGTAAACAATTTCCAGATGAGTTCCTCCAGATTTTTGAGAAATAAACCTTAGACCCACTTTGAACCTCTGGGAGTAAAATGGTGCATAGTTGCATATGTTATAGAAAAATAAATGACTATGAGGACGGGATGTTTACATCAGTTGATCTGATTGGATGTATCATGACATTCATGCAGCCCATTATGGTATGTGAAATCTGGGTGGCAGTCATGTATCAGAAATAATAGCATTGGAGACAGTGTGCAAAGCCAAGCAAGACAAAGCTCTTCTCACACAAGGAAATGTTAAGACATAGATGTTTAATAATAACTGAAGAAATTTTATAAAATAGGATTTATAGTAGTAGGACTCTAGTACTCTTTTCAAGAAGTTTCTTCCATCGTTATATTTTCTTACTCATATCTGATATCTGCCTTTAGTGAGCTTTCATTCAGCCTCCCAATGAATTCACCTTAATTTTTCTTTCCTTGATACCTTATTTCCATTGTCCATTCCTCCTTTTTGTCCCTCGCCTTTCCTCTCCCTCCTTCTTTATAGTATGGTATCTCCCAGAATTTCTTCTTAACATTGCCACACTCCATGTTGACTGAACTTTACTATGTTTTGTGCTACAAGTCTCCCCATTCCAATCTCTATTATTCTACTTTTCTAGGCATATGAAAACAATTTGGATGGCTAGTTAAATAAAGACAAATTATTTCTGGAGACTGCTGGAGTGTTTTTGATATAAAAGAGTGGATTCTAAGAAAATAAAAAAAGAATATAGTCATGGATACAAAGGAACACTGATGTGACTGTCTTAGCTTCTGATTACCTGAAGCTCATCACACCCTGTGAAAAGAACTTTTATTTGCCTGGTTCGATTGTTGACTCTTGATAACCAAGGCCTAGTCCTGGAAGCATCTAGCTTCCATATAACCTAACCTAGACCTAGAATTTCATTTTCTTTTTGTTTGTTTTTGTTTGTTTGTTTTTTGTTTTTGCCTCTGAGACTTACTGCTTAACAAGCACACCTTTTCTTGTTCTTATTGAGCTCTGGGCTGGTTGGTTCCACTCAGCTGTTCTGGTTCAAACATTCTCCCAGCAGACTGATTTAATGTGGCTTTTCTCTGGGCCCCTGAATTGCCCTGATAGGCTTCAAACTAACTCAAGCAATCTCTTCTAATCTCTGGCTCCTTCTGATTCTCTGGCTCATTCGATATTCACCTGTGTTCCTTCTCTGCAAACTGTCTGTCTCTTACTGTGGTCCTAAAGACTGCCTAGTCTCTCTGCATTGCCCTATAAGTGGCTTCCCTTTCCTCTCTCTTCTCATGAGAGTTGGGAGTATCCTATTCTGTCAAATCTTCTCTTATTTGTCACTGTTTCTGACACTCATTAAGACAGCACTTGAAAACATGGGTGCTTTCTTTGCCTTCATTGCTTGGGATTAAAAGTGTTGACCACCATGCCCGTACCTAAGCTGTTCTTTACCTGAAACTTGCTCTGTATAGTCTGGCCTTGAACTCAGATCTGCTTGCTTCTATATCCTGGATTAAAGGAGTGTTTGTACTCCAGCCAGATTACACAGACCTAGAAGGTCTTTGGATCTGATCTCTTGACAGAGCAGCCAAGTTCTGAAATAAAATTTTCAACAACAACCTTATTCTCCTCAACCTGTCCAAGATCTGATATGTCACAGATATGTCACAGTCTGGAGCACATTTTATTCTAAGAAATTCTCTAAATGATTTTAGCGAGCAGTCAGTTTGGGAAGAAAAACACTGTATAACTATTGTTAAGAGGGGAAACTAAACAGCATAGAAATTGTTGAAACTTGAGAGCTTAGTATCCACTTATAAATTTTTGGGCTGATTGAATTATAGGTAAACCATAGGTTACCCAGTTTGTCTAGTAAAATGACGGGAATGGTTGGCAGATAATGCAATTAAATAATACGCACCTAATATTTGAAGTTTAACAATATCTAATTAAAAAATAAAGCTCAAAGAAACTAAGACTCATTGTGTTAAGATGCCTGAACATTGCACCTTACCTTCATTTTCTTTTCCTCCCTTTCTGTGAACACCTGTAAACAATGTTTACACAGTCCTTGCTTTCTTTAAGACTGTTTCCAAACAATTCTCCATAATATGATATTTTCTAAAGAAAAGAGCGAAAGCAACATAAGAAGAAAAAATTAAAATACTAATATTTGACATTATTTGCATTGGGAATTCAGTACAGATATGGTGCACTAATTCACTCGCAAATCGTAGTATGTACATGTCATCATAAAGCTGCAGGATAAAATGTCTCTGTATTGCTCTTTTCCAAATTTCTTCAAATAAAGTCTGTCCTCTTTTACACGGAAAACCTCATATAAATTCCTCCAGCTGATAAAATATTAATTTTAGTATTGTATTCAGAGACAGGATCGCCCATTATCGATAATTTTAAAAATGTCCACACATAAACTCACAAGATCTAGTGAGCAGCAGCACCAGCTTTCATCTTTTTGATGATTCCAAACACAGCCTCCTTGGTCTTTTTTTTTTATCACTTTTAGCCACTTAATCCTTGAACATATTTCGGGATATGCCTTACAGTTTTGTTCAATGTCCTCTTAGGCCCAGACAGAGACACACTGGAAAGTAATTCTAATGTATTCAGGCTTATCTTGAGCTAAAATTAACTAGCATTGAAACCCCAGATTCATATTAATCACATCGTTATATCATCCATTGCCTACCTTTTTTCTTCTTCTGGTGAACTGAGAAAAATTCAAAGGATTTCTAATAAAATCAGGAACAAGGCAAGGCTGTCTGTCTAGTTTCTTGTTTCCTGTTTAATATAGTAATTAATGTATTAGATATAGTAATAAGACAACCAAAAGATGCAAAATGGCTACATATAGGAAAGGAAGAAGCTGTAGAATCTTTATTTGCAGGTAATTTGATTTTGTACATAATAGACCCTATGGTGTCAACTAGTAATCCCTAAAGCTGATAAAAATCATTCAGCAACAAAGCAAGATACATTAGTAATATTAGCCATGTGTTTTAAATTCTTAAAATATTAAATTATTTATCAATGAACTCACAAGTTCTGTATTGAGTAATTTAAAGGAAGTACAGTTTTGAGCTTATTTTAAATGGAAAGAACTCAAATTTTCGTTTTTTTTTTCTTTATGTACTTTCTGTCTTTTTTTGTTTTGTTTATTTGCTGCCGAGGCCTTACTACATAAGCTAACTTCAAACTTATGATCTTCTGGCCCATCTGGCCTTCAGCTTCCCAAGTGCTTGAATTGCTAACATGTACCTTTACAATAATACATTAACTTTCCTACCTTTACATTCAAACTTTCAAACTTTTACTTTCTAGAATATCAAACACATACTCTGTAGCTTTACTGTTGACTTTTATTTTTTAGTGTAAAGTATTCATATGGCAGTATTAGAAAGCCTAGCATTTCTTATTTGATTTCATATCCCTGTCCCTGACTGCAGCCTACGATGATCTGCAGATTAGCAAGGAAGACAGAAGTCATTTCATCACCTGAGCTCCACCTAAGCCCTCTGTTTGCAGGTAGCTTCTGGATTCTATCTGGTTGAAAGAAAAAGAGAGAAAAAGCAAAGTGAAAGAGAAATTGCATTTGCATTTCTTCTTGAGTGCTACAGTAGCTTGTTACCCTAGCAAGGAGAAGCAGCAGGCCAAGCTTTGCTCAAGAACAACACTCAGTTTTCAATTGATGCTTTGTGGAATTCATAAGAACCCACCATGGCCCAAGGTTTAGCCTTCTGTCAAGATGCAGAACAAATTGGAGCTGATGCGTGGCAGCGTGTTTTAACTGCCCAGGATGGAAAAAGAAATGGAACAAAGGACCAGGAAATGTAACAGAGAGAAAAACAGACCCATGTAGAGAAACATTGCTCCCGTTTCTTTCTCTATAATCGCTGTCTTGATTTTATGTATTTTTCTAAAATCACAATTGACTTAAACAAGAAAATACTGAGTTTGATCATATAATTGGCCCTGGAACAAAAATAAATAAATAAAAAAGCTACTAAAGACTGGGAAAAATAGCATGTAGAGAGCTGCCTCTCCATACAAGCTATACACCTTACGGAAAGTCATTGCAGAAATTTGAAACTACTTTCACGTAATAGGAGAAAAGGGAGTTCAGCTAGCTTTAGAATTCTTTTCATCCTCTGCTTTCTCAGAGTCAACCATATTCAAGGGAAGGTTTGCCCAGCCATAGCCCCCTCCCTCTTTCTGTCCCAATCCCACCCTCCCTCCCTCCCTCATCTGCCCCTGCCCTCTTCCAAGTCCACTGATAGGGGAGGCCCTTCTCCCCTTCCATCTGACCCTAGCTTATCAGGTCTCTTCAGGACTAGCTGCAATGTCCTAATCTGTGGCCTTGCAAGACTGCTTCTCCTTCAGGAGGGAGGGAGCAGATCAAAGAGCCAGTCATTGAGTTCATGTCAGAAATAATTGTTGTTCCACTTACTAGAGAAACACACTTGGATACTGAGCTACCATGGGCTACATCTGAGCAGGGGTTCTAGGTTCTCTCCATGCATGGTCCTTGGTTGGAGAAACAGTCTCATACAAGAACCCTGTGACATGCTATATATGGTCCTTGTGGAGCTCTGTTCTCTCCAGGTCTTACTAACTCCCCCTTTTTTCATATGATTCCCTGCACTCTGCTGAAGGTTTGGTTATGAGTCTCAGCATATGCTTTGATATACTGCTAGGTAGAGACTTTCATAGGCCCTCTATGGTAGGCTTCTGTCCTGTTACTTATTTTCTCCTACTTAAAATATCCATCCCCTTTGTCTTTCTAAGTGAGGATTGATCATCTTACCCAGGGTCCTCTTTCTTGTTTATCTTCTTTAGGAGTACAGATTTTTAAAAAAATGTTATTTATTTATTTTTATATCAATCACAGGTTAGGTATTTTGCATCCCAGTCATAGCCCCCTCCTTCATTCCCATCCACTCTCCCCATCCCGCCCTCATCTCCTCCCCGCCCCCTCCAAGTCCACTGACTGGGGACAATCTCCTCCCCTTCCCTCCAACACTGGTTCATCTTGTCTCCTCAGGGCTGGCTGCAATGTCCTCCCTTGGGATCTAGCTAGGCTGTTACTCTCTGGCGTGTATGTGGAAGGGTCAAAGAGCCAGCCATCGAGTTCATGACAGAAACAGTCCCTCTTCCCCTTACTAGGCTCTTCAGTTGGATACCAAGCTACCTTGGGCCACATCTGAGCAGGGGTTCTAGGCCATATCCATACATGGTCCTTAGTTGGAGAAACTGTCTCGTATAAAACCCCTGTGCCCTGCTCAGTTTGGTCTTTGTGGAGCTCTTGTTCTCTCCAAGTCTTACTAACTTCCCCTATTTTTATTATTATTTCCTGATTTTAGTATGTTTATCCTATCTTATAGGTTTAGTACCTACTTATAAGTGAGTATATACTGTGTGTGTCTTTCTGTTCCTGGGATGCCTCATTCAGGATGATCTTTTACACAATTGAATACTACTCAGCAATTAAAAACAAGGGAATCATGAAATTTGCAGGCAAATGGTGGGGTCTAGAAAAGGTTCCTCTGTCATAATAAAACTGTTAATATTCTCATGGACACTCACTGACATTCCAAGTAAATCATCACAACCCAGAAGTTCAGAGTCTGACTACAGACTCAGCTCTCAGTCAAATTATCACTAAACTGCAACATGTAATGATGTTATTTGAAAAAAGTCTGATGTTTTTGAAATCAATAGTTTCAAATGCAGAATTTTATTTTACTTTTTTATAATTCCTAAAACCATTGTAAGGATCTGGCCAATCCAGAGCCCTCATGGTATTTCCAGTACATATGGTTAGTGACATTAACATGTCACCCAGCTTTTCAGCAGCACATTCTTTCTTTCAGAAACAATGTAATAATTCTCGGAGTTGTTACAATGATAGGAGAATGCTAGGTTTTCATATTATATATAAATTATAGTTTCTCTTCCTCTAATCTGAAATCCCTCAGGATTCTTGGCAACGTAACTTGTGAGAATTTTTAAGTATGGGCAATAGTGTAATTTCTGGTCATTTAAAACTGAAAACCAATATGTTAACAGCTCTCTGTCTCTCTCAGTCTCTGTGTGTGTTTGGGGGATTGCACATGCCTTCAGCTTGTATATGGAGTTACACAACCATGTAGTTTTGGAGATCAGATTCAACATCAGCTGTTTGGTATCAAGCATATTTTTTTTGAAACAAGGTCTTTCCCTTATCCTGTAACTCACAAACTAGCTGGAGTGTCTGTACTGTGAACTCCAGTGATGCCTTACTCCCAACTTATGGTTACAGATGAATGAGGGCCATTCCCAACTTTAACATATGTCCTGAGAATCCAATTCCGACCCTCATGGTTGAATGCACCTTACTGACTGAGATGTCTCCCAAGCCCCAGTAATAAATGCTTTGTACAATTGTGTAAGAGACAGAGGACCAAAACACAGAGTTTTTACCCTAAAGAACTCTGTAACATTTCAGGGGACTTTCTTACTGTAAACTGTAATGCTATTGGTTGTGAATATTCAAAAAGTCCACAATTTTGTTTCAGAGGACTTATCTACCTTTTGGCTAGAATGGTAGTGGAAAAATTATTCCAAGAAATACAGAGAAAATTATAATCAGAAGAATCACTAATATATATATATTATATATGATATACCAGGAGATAAAAAGTAGGACTCTTGTCTTTATTGATACATAAGGAAATTATGATAATTTCAACTGAATTTATTTTGATAAAATCTCAATTTAGTAAGATAAAAAAATTCAAAGATTAAATGGACATTGAAAAAGGAGGAATGAAAGCATTTTGTTTCTTTTTTAATTTTTATTCTTCACAATTTATTCATTATATATTCCAATTGAAGCCCCATCCCTCAACTCTCCCAGTCCCACCTTCCCTCCTCTTTCTGCTCATCACCTTCACCTAGTCCACTGAAAAGGGGTGTTCTCCACTATTGCCATCTACCCATAGCTTGTTAAGTACCATCACAACTGTCTGTATCCTCTTCCTCTGTGTCCTGGTAAGGCTGCATCATCATGGGCGAGTAATCAGAGAGTAGTCAACTGAGTTTATGACAGAGGCAGTCCCTGATCTCCTCACTCAGAGGTCCACATGGAGACTGAGCTGCCAACTGGCCGCATCTGAACAGGGGGTCTAGATCCTCTCCATGCATCTTTGGTCCTTCTTTGGTGCATCAGTCTCTGCAGGAGCCAATGGGCTCCAGGGTTTTGTTTCTTAATTGTAAATGTCATTATAATATCTACATAAAAAAATCAGGAGAAGCCCAGAAAAAAAATAAAATTGGAAGAGTGAATAGAATTATAAAGGATATAACGTGATAAACAAAAAATAATATTTCGTGTTAGTCATTCACAAATATAAGAAAGATATTTTGAAAATAAGTTAATAAATCACTTTGTAATTAAATTAAAATGATGTCAAAATTTTGGTAAAACATCTGAACTAAGCAAACTGAAGATTTTTAAAACCACTATAAGAGAATAACAATTTTTCAGAATATTTGAAAATGAGTATGTCAAGGGACACCGAAGAAGTTATAAATGCTAGCAAGTATGTGCTATTACAGTCAAAGCATACTAGTAGTGTTGGCCTAAGGATTTATTTTTGCAAGAATTAGATGTTTACAAAAATACAGTACTATAAGACATTATACATTGAATTGTATTTTTTAAAAGTGAATGCAATAGAAGAGAAAATGGGACAGAAAATAAAAGGAGGAAAGAAGGAATAGAAAAAGAGTTGGAGAGATAAGCATTTTTACTTAGAATAGCAATTAACAATACAACAATGCTTGCCAATCTTCAAGTTTGTCAACCGTCTGAATATCCTCTTAAAATTTGGGTAAGATTCCCTGCACTCTGCCAAAGTTTGGCCCTGAGCTTCAGCTTCTGTTTTGATACCCGGCTGTGTAGAGTCTTTCAGAGGCCCTCTCTAGTAGGCCCCTGTCCTATTCCCTGTTTTCTCCTTCTTCTGATGTTCATCCTATGTGTCTTTCTGAGTAATGATTGATCATGTTACCAAGGATCCTTCTTCTTACTTAGCTTCTTTAGGACTATCGATTTCAGTATGTTTACCTTATATTATACATCTAATATCCCTCTATAAGTGAATGTATACCATTTGTGTTTTTCTGCTTCTGGGATACCTCACTCAGTGTCATCTCTTCTAGTTCCCACCATTTGCCTGCAGAGTTCATGATTTCCTTTTGGAGGGGACAGGAGCTCTACAAGGAGAGCAACAGAACCAAGAAATCTGGGCACAGGGGTCTTTTCTGAGACTGATACTTTAATCAAGGACCATGCATGGAGATAACCTAGAACCCCTGCACAGATGTAGCCCATGCCAGTCCAGTATCCAAGTGGGTTCCCTAGTAAGGGAAGCAGGGATTGTCTCTGACATGAACTCAGTGGCTGACTCATTGATCGCCTCCCCCTGAGGAGGTACAGCCTTACCAGGCCACAGAGGAAAACAATGCCACCAGTCCTGATGAGACCTGATAGGCTAGATTAGATGGAAGGAGAGGAGGACCTCCCCTACCTATCTTGGGGAGGAGCATGGGAGGAGATGAGGGAAGGAGAGCGGAAAAGAATAAGTGGGAGGGGTTACAGCAGGGTTACAAAGTGAATAAAATGTAATTAATATAAAAAATAAAGAAAATAATTGGGTAAGGATTTATGGGAAGTAAAATCACAAATATTCCAATGTTCTTTTCAAGTTAAAGTTCTATCAGTTAATTGTAGTTTCAGTGTTTATTTTATAATAAATCAGCTAAATATTTCATTAGCTAAATATGTTATCAAGTAAAGATATGTGAAACAGTAAGACAAATGAATTGAGAACATTGAAAAACAGGCTGTAAACTGATACAGATGTCTCCTGAAAAAAGTCTGAAATGTACATAAACATATTAGAAAGAGCATGTTAGCTGCATAAGTCTGATAAGGACATGTTATTCTTTCAAGAGATAGAATATTATTTACAAGACAAGTGTTTTTCTGTGCAAGAATTGTTAGGTGTTACTAACACAGAAGTATGTGTTAGTAACACTTAACAATTCTTAACATGTGTTAGTAAAGTTACACACATGTTAAGCAAAACTTATTCCCCTTAAAAATGTCAATTTGTAAAGGAAATGAGTTTTTGATGGTTTGGTAATAATATTAATATTAATGTTAACCCAACTAACATTAGAGACTATAAGAAAGAAAGACACATTCTGGTACATAATACTTTGAAAAGGTAATATCTATTCATTGTGATGCCAAAAATTAAAGCAGTAAAATATGAATCTGTTAACAGTAGGCCATCAATATGAACAATTGTTACACTGTAAATAACATTGTATCTCTTCTCCAGTGTCTGAGTTGACAGGGTAATAAGACCCATCTCCTCCCTGGGTCTCACTGAAGATTAACACTCATCCACCTGGCTTCTAGCAAATGTGTTCATTTCTACGTGTATATATACACTCCAAACAAACACTGGTATATTAGGGGAACTTAAATGACTGAAAATTTTTACCATTTTCTATTACAGTTAGACTTTGTTTTCTAAGTAGAAGATTCAAGGAGGTGAAGGAGAAGCAGACAGAATCTGGTAATGACACTTCATTCTCTCTTAGTTCCATGATAGGGATATGAGGTCACTGTGTTCTTAATTCCTTATATAGTGCTTGTTAATAGTATTGAGAAGTCAGATATTGCTCCAGTGGTTCACTCACCAAATACTTAATTTTAATTTCCTTCAATAATGCTGCACTATGCACATTTTGCCCGAAAAGTTATATTTGGTATGAGAAGTCTCCCTGAGTCCCCCAGCTTACTTAGGTCTATATTATCTCTTGCCTGTTTGCTTGAATTTCTCCTTACTGGAATAGTGCTACATGATTTCCTTACATAATTTTAGTAATAAGCTTAAATACCTCTTTTAAAACTCATCCCCTGGTCACCTACTTCTGCGTATTTCCAAAAAAAACCAAAAAACAAAAACAAACAAACAAACAAACAAAAAAAACAACTTTGTAGTGTGTTATCCTGCTGTAGTGAGGAAAGCAGACCATTGCTTTAATATCATTTATTCAAGCATTTAATATTAATATGGAAAGTGAGGAGAGAAGAGATCTTAAAGCTCAAGGACATTGAGAAAAATTACGTGAAAACAGCTCTTGTTAAGTTTAGCCTCATGTATCAAAACCTAAGGAGAGCACTAGATGAACTGAAATTAGTAAGCACCCGATTTCTGTACAGAGACAACTAAAAAGTCTTCAGCGGTTATGTATTTCAAGTAAAATCATCAAAGTTAAATCTCTTGCTGCACAGAGGAGGCTGAACCTTTCAGTGAAGTTAAGGATATATTAAATACTTCTGTAATGGTTGACAAATGTGAAGCCCTCTGGGTTAATTATGACCTTTAAGTTGATTTTTCATCCAACAATTGGGGCAAGTTTTACTCACATGGGGGAACTTTGAAATGTCTATGAAAATCTCATATATCATTTATGCAAAGTCTGAAGCCTGAGAAATTCCTTTGGCTCCAAATCCTTGCTCCAGCTTTAGACATAGGTGAATCGAAAACCCTGCTAACACTGCTGGCCTGGCTGATACTCTAATGAAACCCAGTCTTCTCAGCAGCTCACTTGTCTTTTAGTTTCTACGTGGTTGTTAAAAAGAGAGAGAGAAAAAACAGTGACCATAGTGACCTGATAGGGTTACCGACTATCAAAGATCAGGTTAAGAGATCGGTGCAGCTTTAAATTATGCATCAATTAGAAAAGATTTACCAGGAAAATAAACAAATGGTGATACACTTAAAAACAGGCTACTTAGAAATAAAGAGATTGAAATAATTTATCCTTGAGAGATATGCCTGTATTTCACTTGCACTATTTTATATTTTGCTTCTTTCCAATGAAGAGTCTGTACTTTCCAATTAAAAAATATGTTGTATAATATCTTCTCTGGGAAATGGGCATGAGAATAGCAGAAATTTTACATATGGCCCCTGTAAGTAAAAATGAAAAATTGATAAAAGCATTTCTAAGGACATATTTCAGTTAAAATTCCAAACATCAACTTATGTCTAATTCTCCAAAACTTGCATAGTTATAATGTATAGTACAAACTGTCCAAACAGTTGCCTTGTCATTCATTTGAAGTGCTAGGGAATAATAGGATAGACATCTTAAATGTTACCTATAACGTTTGAATCAATGAATGCCGCCTAGGTTTCGCTAATTGACTGCTTTGATGTAATTAGATATTTCTTTAATTTTGTGATGTCAAGTGAATTAGGAAAATAAATCTCTTATTACAAAATATAGATAACAAAATCTCAAGAAATTTCTATTATTTCAGTGTATAAAGTGCCAATAAAGCAAACATCTATAGTTCAGGTGAGACTGGAAATCTGCTCTCTTCTGGAAGAATATATGCTTTTAGGTGGACTCTGTTAACAAGGCTAATGGCTCCTTGTTATTGTTCTTTGTTCCAGCGCTGCTTTTCATTTCTAACTTGTAGGACAGCTGAAATGGTTGACTTGTTTAAAGTGCTTAATTACGCATGTGGTGGCAATTACCAATACAAACTGTAGGCAGGATACACAGACAGCCATTGTGTCCCAGCTGATGTTACAATACTAAATGGGACCTGATTACCTTACATTGCTTTCTCAATGCTGTTAATTTGCATGTTTGAATAAGTCTGTTGGGACACCATTTTACAGCTATTGCTCCATGTACACTGCTTGGGATCGCTTTGGGAAACAGTATGGAACCAGATTTTTCTATTCATCAGAATGGAGGTTTGGGAGCTGCTGACTCCATGGCCATTATGCATTGCACCTATGGGCTTTGTGGTCCATTAGATATCCCACTGCTGGACTTGCTTTTCTTTTTATCTATTTCCTTTTTCTTTGGCCACGTTCTTTTCATTATTAAATATTACGTTAAATGTGGACCTGAGCATTTGCATATAATTGTCTAAATAAAGTAAGAGTGCCTTTAGAAAAAAAAATAAAACCTTACAAGAGGGTATTCATCAAGGGGTGTGTTATACAGACACACACTCACAAACACACACACACCTTGCCATAAAAAAAAAACTAAATTCAAAGAAAAAAGGCTGTCAATTGAGAGTATGGAGAAACATAAGGAGTTTGGGAGAGAAGATACTTGGGAAATGCTGAAGTGAGGGAAAAATGGGGCAAGAGTATTGCAAATTCAATTTTAATTAGAAACGTATATTTTAAACCCACAAATGTGATGGCAAAAAGTTACTCTGCAACACTAGCTGGACAAACACATTTTTTTTATTATTTCAAAACCCTATGTTTATTCAGCGCATTTAGACTTTATAAGAAGTTAGCAATTTGTTCCGTTTCTGATATACATATTTTAAACTGTGTTGTACTGTTATTTTGTCAGTCAAAGAGAAAATAAATGAGTTTACTTGGCAGCTTGCAAACGTTTTTAAAGATAAAAAAGTCAATAAATTTAATGTAACTTGATATACATTAGAAAAAGGAAGTTGCAGCATATTTTATTATAGAAAACTTGCCTGGCACTTGAACATATGTGAGTGATTTAATAACACTTGTGAGCATGTCAGAGATTGTTTCATCTCCCATTGCTAGGGCACCTACATGGAGACAGAGCTGTCTATGAACTACGTCTGAACAAGGGGTCCAGCTCCTCTCCATGTATGGTCCTTGGTTGACTTATCAGTCTCTACATGACCCTCTTGGCCCAGCATTTTAGGCTTTGTTGGTCTCCTTGTGAAGCTCCTGTCCCCTCCAGGTCATTCTATGTCCTCCTTCTTCCATAAGACTCCCGGTGCTCTGTCCAAAGTTTGGACGAGAGTTTCTGTATCTGCTTCAATCCCGTGCTGGGTGAAATCTTTAGATGACATCTGTAGTAGGCTCCTATCCTGTTTCCTCACATCTACCTCTTCCAGGTCTATCCCATTTTCCCTTCTGAATGAGAATTAAGCATCTTCTCTAGGGTCCTCCTTGTTGTTTAGCTTCCTTAGATCTGTAACCCACAGAGGAATAGGATCCAGGCAGTCCTGATGGGAACGGATAGGCTAGGGTCAGACTGTAGGGGAGGAGGACTTTCTCTATCAGTGGGCTAGGGGAGAAGGATAGGAGAGGAAGAGGGAGGGAGAGTGGGACTAAGAAGAGATGAAAGAGGGGGTCACAACCAGGATACAGAGTGAATAAATTATAAATAATTATAAGATTAATAATAAGAAAATAATACCTGTGACCAAATTAGTGTGATGCTTTGCACTTGTCAAATTTTTAATCATCAACTTAAGAAAAGTTTTTTTTGAAGCACTTCTGATTTTTTTTTTTTCTCAATTGGGCTTTCCTTGGTTTCTATCAGAAATGGTTAAAGCAAACTTATTTTCAGTCTTTGTGATAACCTTTGCAGGATTATACTACAGTGGAGATTTCATACTGAAGTCCAGACAAGTGGCAAAGAAAAACTTGGTTCCATGTGCCAAAAGATAAATCTCAATAGTTATAACTCACTCTTGTTTTATGTCCATTTCTTTCAATTTGTGAAGATATTGTTTTTGTCTTCTTTTAAACTTTTATCATGGTTACTAACGGTCCATGTTACAGAAAGTAGTTGCAGAAAGTGAGGATTTGTTTAAAAAATAAACCACCATGAAACTATCATATGTAGAATAAAATGTCTTAAAATAGTTTATTGGTAATAAGAAATTTGAGGGGATGTGTGAATCTGAATTGAATATCTCTGAGACAAGAGACACTCACCTTACACTTCTTGTGTTGGGCTCTCAAAAAGGGTAAAAAGATATAACCTAAACATATGGTCTGTACATCAATATTGTGCATAAATGAACAAACTGTGATTGATTAGTAGTTACAGTATATTATTCCCGTATGCGATAACAAAATGTATATATACTAGGTCAACAAATGTATAAACAAATATAAAACAACAAATGTAAAAAGCAATTGTTCTTCTTAAATATATTATATAAAACATCAAAACACAGGTCTTAGGTATGATAGTACACACCAATATTTGTTATACTGAAACAGGATTATTACCTGATAATTGTAAGTTTAATATGTGTCTAAGTTATATAATAAGACTATCAAAATTATGATTCAATTCAGTTTTTTAAAAAGCAAAAAGAAGTGTACATTAATAAATAATAAAAATAGAGTATATATTAATTAAATAGGGACAAATAAAACAATTTAAAGAGTCAAAAAATCTAAGATCTGGTTCTTTGAGAGAATAAACAAGATTGGTAGATCCTTGGTCCAATTAGACAAAATAAAGAAAAAAAATGAACCAGTTTCCCAGTATCAGAGAAGAGTTAGGAAACACTGCAGCAGACACCAAAGGAATTCAGAATATTATCCAGGAGTACTTTAAAATCTATGCTCATTAAGTTGGTAAAGCTAAGAGAAATGAACAAATTTCAAAAAGCAACGAAACTGCCACAGTAAAACCAAGAAGAGACTGGTAAATCAAATCAACCCATGACAAATAAGAAGATAGAGTAATAAAAAAGCCTTCAAAAAATAAAAGACAGAAAGAAAGAAAAGAAAAGAAAATATGGAGGAAGGAATAAAGAAGAAAGAATTTCTTTCAACTTACAAAAGATTGTTTTTGTTCTTTTTTTAAACTTCCATAATGGTCATTAACTGTTCACTTTACATAAAAACTTGTTAAAAGTAAGGATTTGCTTAAAAATATTGTTACAAAAATTATTGTATGTGGATTAACATGTTTGAAAATAATATATTGGTAATAAGCAGTTTGAGGTGGAGAGAGAAAGTAAGAAAGAAAGGCCAGGCCTAGATGGATTCACATTTTATTGGACTTTCAAAGACAATCTACAAGGAGTACTTCTCAAACTATTCAAATAAATTGAAAGTGAATAAGTTCTTTCAAACTCTTCCTAGAAAGCCAGTATCACTATAATAACAAAGCCAGGTAAAGTAATGGCAACAAAACAACAAAAGTAATGTTATAGGCCAATATTCCTGATGAACATGGACAAAAGCACCCTTTCCAAAAGTGCTAGCAAACTAATACAGACATATGTCAAGAAGATCATCTATGCAGATTAAACTGGTTTTATCCCATTGACATGTGGACGGTTCAACATGTTTTAACATTATGAAGAATGAGATTGACAAAGACAACAGATGTACTTTAGTCAAATCTAAACACATTCCATTTCCCAAAGTATATACCCTTCTTCCCTAATCAGTTTTCCCTTTGATTAAACTTGCCTTATTTTGAATACTAGTTAATGCTGCCTACAAGTGCATCATCTACAGAAGAAAAGATAGCCTCTCAGAGACCGATCCCCAAAGGAACCTGACTTTTCTTTCTCCAACAGCCATCAGGTAACAATGAACCGTGAGACCATGGGGGAACTTCATGGGTGCCTCCTTCTCACATGCTGGAATCTTGGAACCTTGATCTCATGCATGTCTTGCATGTGCAGGCACAGATTCTGTGAGATCTTATGTATAAAGGCCCTGCCATTTCTGATAAATATTTGACCAGGGACATTCACTATCTCTGGTTGTACAACTGAGTAAACTACTTAATTCTGTTTTCAACACACACAGACACACAGACACACAGACACAGACACACACACACACACACATAAATCCTGAAGGAAAGATGGACATCTGTTTCAATCAAATTAATATCTGAAAATAGAAAACTCTACTGATAGTTATTGTATTTATCTTATTTTCCATATTGACTAATTGGGTGAATTCATCATGTATATTCTTTACACTTTAGCTTCTATGATGATCCCTGAGGAGAAGTTTTGTTAAGATGTCTCTTTTAGACATGAGTACTCCACAGATTCTTACACCTTGACCAGTCATGGTTTTCTGTGTTAATTTCCATCAACTGTAAAGAAAAAAATCTTTGGTGAAGAGTGAGAGAAGCAATAATGTTTTAGAATAAAGATAAATATTTACAAGGTAGCTTAGTACTATTTCTTTTTTTAGTGTGAACAAATATATTTTTTTTAATTTTTATTTTTTCAATATTAATCACAGGTTATTTACTTTGTATCCCAGCCGTAGATCCTCCCTCATTCCCTCCCAATCCTACCCTCCCTCATCTCCTCCCTATCTCTTTTCAAGTCCACTGCTAGGGGAGTTCCTCCTCCCCTTCCATCTGACTCTAGCTTACCAGGTATCTTCAGGACTTTCTGCCATGTCCTAATCTGTGGCCTAGCAAGGCTGCTCCTCCTTTGGGGTGGGGTGGGGGGAGGTAGAGGGGCCAATCATTGAGTTCATCTCAAAAATGGTTACTTTTCCCCTTACTAGGGAAACCCACTTAGGTACTGTGCTACCATGTGCTACATCCGAGCAGGGGTTCTAGGTTATATCCATACATGGTCCTTGGTTGGAGCAACAGTCTCATAGAGGACTCCCATATCCTAATATATTTTGTACTTGTGGAGCTCCTATCCTCTCCAGATCATACTAACTCCCCCTTTTATCAAATGATTATCTGCACTCTACCAAAGGTTTGGTTATGAGTCTCTGCATCTGCTTTGATAAGTTGCTAGGTGGAGTCTCTCAGGGGCCCTTTGTGGTAGGTAGGCTTCTGTCCTGTTTCTTGTTTTCTCCTACTTCCAATGTACATCCCATTTGTCTGTCTAAGTGAGGATTGATCATCTTACCCCGGGTCAACTTTCTTGTTTATCTTCTTTAGGTGCACATATTTTAGTATATTTATCCTATCTTATAGAACTATATAAGTGAGAATATACTATGTGTGTCTTTCTGCTCCTGGGATACCTCACTCAGGATGATCTTTTCTAGATCCTACCATTTGCCTGCAAATTTCATGATTTCCTCATTTTCAATTGCTGAGTAGTATTCCATTGTGTAAAAGTACCACAGTTTCTGTATCCATTCCTCAACTGAGGGACATCTGGGTTGTTTCCAGGTTCTGGCTATTTGGAATAATGCTGCTACAAACATAGTTGAGCAAATGTCCTTGTTGTGTACTTGAGCATCGTTTGGATATTCTATATAGCCAAATAATGTTAGGTTCTCCCCTCAAGCCTGTTACCTAGCCTGCAGTGGGTTGTTGGCAGAGTTAATGGTTATCATTATTAGTTATGGTTTGTGAAGTAGGACTTAAATTTGAGCACAGAGTTGTTGGTCATCCCTATAACATCCATACCACATTTGTACCAGTGCTCATATCTTGCCATAAAAGTTGCTTTTGAAGTTGAAATATTTACAACTGTGTAAGTCTGTTGCTTACTTCCCAACCACCATTAGTATGTAGTATGCATGGAACTTTCTAGCATTATGAAAGTTTAACAGAAAGATAAATCTTCCAGGTTGACCATCTAGACTTTTCCAGTTACTATGACTTAATTTGGTGTCTTCAACAATAGGTTCTTACTATCGACTTATGAATGGTGACTAAGATAAAAGGTAATAGTCTGTCATAGATGGTCATTCTGTGGGACATAGTTGTCCATCAAATCAACATATACATAAACACACACAATCATGACACTGTGTTTCCTTTTTTTCAGCCTATGCTATCTGTGAAAGGCATTGTCTCCATTAATGGGTAGTTCGATGTAAACTCTCTGTCTCTGTCTCTCTCTCATTCACTGTGTGTGTGTGTGTGCATGTGTGTGTGCATGTGTCCATGTATTTTACAAAGCTTCTAGAGTAGTAGGTTTGTATGAGACTTTTTCAAAGTTCACTAGTGTTTGTTATCCTTTGCTTACTATGTCCTGTATTCTGCTCTCTCATATGCCACTCCAGTTAATATTTTATGAACAAACTATATTTTCTTTTAAAAATAAAGTTGAAGCGGGAAAGCAGAAATTCTGCATCATTGTGAAAGCATTGTTCACTTTAATCTCATTTGTTTCTAAATATTTAACAATTATTCACACAGTTTTCCCTATAAGAATTATTCTGGTCATATAATTGAGTCTAATACCCAATCTCTGTCTTCAGAAAATACAATAATGACAAAAATGGTCATCCTATTTTTTAATCAAAGTCATATCTAAGAAGAGCATACTTCATTGGTTGTTTCTATTATTTTGTCTATTTGTCTTATTCTCCATATTTGGTTATGTCATCACGTGTATTCTAAATTTAAATATAAGAAATTGATTGCCTTAAATTATGTAGTATGCCTAACAAAAAGTTGTTTTTCTCATTTTATCTGTTTTGAAATTATTATTTTATGTATTTTTAAAATCACACCAGTGTTTTACTGGTATCTGAGGCTAGCCTGGTACACATAATTCACTGCTCTTATGTTCTCTAAAATAGCTTTTTAAAGATATCATAGTATCATTTATCACTACTGTAAAAATTATTGGTTGTCAGTGTTCCATTTTGTTGAGGCATACTGCACAAATCCATTATTTCTGGTCTAAACAGCAAAGTAACAGTTTTACTAAAATGATCCTTGGAATTCCCTACAGTATTTGTTTTTTAATCTGATTCTCAAGTTTGGCATTTACGGGAGTACCTTCATAATATTACTATGAGTTACAGAAAAATATGAATCAACTAAAGATATAAAGTGATGCATAGCTTTTGCAAAGAAAATATAAGCTACATGAAAATTTAGCTTTGCTTGTGTGGTCGATATTTTTAAACTTTACACTGAGCTTTCTAACTTTTCATGTGACAATAGGAAGAGAAAGTTACCAACTATACGGAAGTGAAGTGATGTAGATTTTTGTTCACAATCTGTAATCATCTACTAAACTTTGTCTTTGTTAAACAGGAAAATACAAGCCAGTATATCATGGTCAGTATGGTTTTAATATTATGTACAATATTATGTGAATTTTGTTGCTTATATTTTGCTTTAGCAAGTGCTGCTTATATTGTTCTCCATGTGGTTTTTATAATTTTTCTTTAATTTATATTTATTGTTCTCTCATAGAATATAACTTGACTGAAGCTTTCCCTTCCTACAGTTCTCCCAGTTCTTTCCTCGCCCATCACCAACTTCCTTAAATCCACTCCCTCTCGCATTTACTCACAGGAAAAAGCAGACATCCCAAGGACATTAGCAGAACACAGTACAATATGATACAATAAGACAAGGCACAAACCTCCACATCAAGGCTAGGCAAAGTAACATAGTAGACAGAACAGAGTGCCAAGAACAGGTAAAAGAGTCAGAGATACCCACTGTCACTGTCAAGAGTCTCTCTAAAACACCAAGCCAACAACCATAACATATACACAGAGGATCTAACACAGAACTATGAAGACTCCACAATTACCACTTCAGTCTCTGTGAGACTTCATGAGCTGTGCTTAGTGATTCCATGGGCCATGCTCACCCAGTGTCTTCAACTCCTCTAGTTTCCACAATTCCTCCTCCTCTTCTTCTGAGAGATTCTCTCAACTCCAAGGTGAGAGGCTGATGGACACCTTCAACTTGCTCTCTTTCTCTCTCTCTCTCTCTCTCTCTCTCTCTCTCTCTCTCTCTCTCTCTCTCCCTCCCTCTCTCTCTTTGTGTGTGTGTGTCTGACTCTGTCTTTCTCTCTCTTCCTGTCTTTCTCTCTGCCTAATGTTTGGCTGTTTCAGTGCTCTCTCATCAACTGCCTGAGGTAGCCTCTCTGATGATGATTGAGCTAGGCACCTATTTATCAATATAGCAGAACAGCATTAAAAATCATTTCATTGCTTGCTTTTCTGGCAAGTCACATTTCGTTCTGCTCTAAGTCTCTGTGATATATGGGTTCTGGTTCCTGGTCATTCTGGCACTGTGGGTATATTCCATTTTTTGACTTGGGACTTAAATTTGATGAGTCATTGATTGGCCACCTCCACCATAATGTACCCTCATTGTCCTGGCACCTCAGCACATCTCACAGCAGGTCAGAATGTATGTCACAGATTTTTGTGGCTGTGTGATGTCCCTTTCCCAAGACTGGAAGACTTGTCAAGTTACCAAAGATTACCTTCTCTGGTTCTATGGATTGCAGACTGATTATTATTTACTTAACAGCTAATATCTACTGATAAGTGAGTAGATACCATGTTTATATTTCTGGGTGTGGGTTACCTGACTCATTACCAGGTTAGAGATATCTGTGTTGTTTCCACTTTGTGGTTATGAATAAAACCTCTATGAACATAGTTGAGAAAGTGACCTTGTGGTAGGATAGAATTTTATTTTGGTAGAGGAAGAGTAATGTACAGCTGGGTCTTGAGGAAATCCATTCCCAATTTCATGAGGAACTGCAATGTTCATTTCCATAGGGCTATGCATATTTGTACTCACAGTAGCAATGGAGGACTGATCCCTTGCCCCACATCCTCACCAATACATTCTGTCAGTTAAGCAATTGATCTTATGCATAAATAACAGTTATAATATAGGCTTCCAAAACAGTTTTGATTTGCATTTCCCTGAAGGCTAAAGGTGTTGAATATTTCTTTAAATGTTTCTCAAACATTAGATTTTTCTTTAGTGAGAATTCTCTGCTTATATCTATAGCTAGGCATTTTGCCTGGCTTATTTGGGTTCAAATATCAACCATCCTCCTCAATCCCATCCCCTTCTAACCCCTCAACACTAGGTAGGCAAGAAAGTTAGAGGAAAAAGGGAACATAGACCTCTTCAGACTACTTCTTGCTGATTTCGGGTTGAGTACCTTGGGGCAAGTCTAGTCTTTGTCTTCAGAATACCAGCAAAAAGCAATCCAACAGTCCAACAAGAACAGTAGGAACTAACAGCAGCAGCAGCAGGAGCTGGAGTGACAGGCAATACAGACCTTATTGGGGAATTTGCATCTAAACCCTCACATGAGTAGTGAGTAAACTATATGTAACTCACAAAAATCACACCCCTCCTAGAGCACAAGCCAAATCATAGTTAGCAGTTGTGGACAACCTGAAGCAGCCCCATATCTTACACCTGGGATTAAAACAAAAACATGGTCATATAACATAACTGAGTTTTTAAAGAAACCAAAAAACTTACCACAAAGATCTGTACCCTGTTTTTGATTGGTTTGTTAAGACCCTGTTTTAAAATTTATTTATATGCCTTGACTTAGTGTACATCCATGGTAGTTATTCAGTTTCCATTAGTTTGTAAGCTCTCTATTGTCTCTCTTCTGGTGGATAGTTTTAATATGTGGTGGTCTGCTAAAATGCAAGGAGTTACTTCATTTTTTTTATCTGTTAATACTTGCTTTGTGACTGAGTATATGGTTAGTTTGGCAGTTTAGGAGAAGGTTCCCTAAGGTGTTGAGAAGAAGGTATATTCTTTTGTGGTTGGATAAAATATTCTATGGATACATGTCATGCCTATTTGGCTTATTAGCTCTAGTATTTTTCTTTTTATTATTTTTATTTTTTACAATTTATTCACTTTGTATTCACTTTGTATCTTTATATGTTATTTAGAGTTTTTACCTTGCAGCTTTTAATATTCTTACTTTCTTCTATATTTTTAATGTTTCGATTATTACATATCAGACCCTTTCTGGTCTAATCTCTTTGGTGTTCTAATGCTTCTTGAACCTTCATGGGTATCTTCTTTAGGTATGGGATTTTTTTTCTATAATTTCTTTCTTTTTTTTTTTTTTTTTAGTAAAAGGTGAAAGATTTATTCGATCTGAAGAGAAACCAGAGTATTTTTTTTCTATAATTTCACAGGAAATATTTTCTGGGCCTTTGAGATGGTATTATGCTTCTATTTATATTATTCTTAGATTTTTTTCATACTGTCCCAGATTTTCTAGAAGTTTTGTGTCAGAAAATTTTTAGATTTAACATTTCTTTGAAACATGTATCTATTTCTTATATTGTATCTTCAGTGCCTAATATTGTCTCTTCCATCTTTTTTATTCTTTTAGTGAAGTTGCTTCTGCAGTTCCTGTTCACTTATGTATATTTTGCATTTTCATAATTTCCTCATTTTATGTTTCCTTTATTGTTTATTTTTCACTTCAAGTCTTTATTCATCATCTTCACCTGTTTCGTTTTTGTTTGCTTTTTTTTCTTGTCCTCTTTAAAAGACTTTTTTTCTACAGTTTTTAGGTGTCTTTTTATCATTTTCATAAGGGGTATTTATTTTCTCTTTAAGAACAGCTATCATCTTCATTAAGCTGGTATTAAGGTCTTTTTCTTGTGCTTCAGATGTGTTGAAATATTCAGAACTTAATGTAGTAAAATAATTATGCTCTGGTAGTAACATCTAGCCTTGGTTAGTGTTGATTATTTTCAAGTGCCTAGTCATCTGGGGTTGGAATAAATATAGGTTTAGATTTTCAATTTCTGAGTTTGTCTTTATTAGACTGTTTTTTGTTCCTCGCTTTAATTCCCATCTTGTCTTCTGGCTGGTGCGGCCTCTTGTTGCATTGGAGGTTTCCACCTGAGTTGGGACTGGGATAAGGTGAAGAGAAGGGAAGGGAATTGGATATAGGGTAGGAGCCACAGAGAAAGTAGGGGAGGTATGCTGGAAGTCATTCTCCTTGTACTTCTGGCAGCCTGGGTGATTCTGCCTGAGCAGGGTGTTTGTGTTCTGAGTTGAAGGTTGAGACAAGGTGAAGAAAAGAAGAGGTTTGAGACAGAGTGGGGGCCACTGAGAGCGTCTGCTGGCCAGCAGCCTAACTTTACCATTTTGCCATTTGGCCTGTAGTCAGTCAGAGAGTCTTTGCCTGACTTAGTTTGTTCACTTGAAAAGTGAAAAGAGCCTGCATCCCTATAATATTTCACCTTTTTAAATACAGAATAATCACTTCTCTAATAAGCTTCCTTGGTTTCTATTTTTGTAAGTACAGAATAATCTTTCTCTAAATCAGAAAGGCAAACAAATATTTTGGAGCATTCTGAACTGTTTTCAGAAACAAACATGCTCTCAAAATGCAATCTTGGGTCTTCCAGCACTTTAGGTTCTATGTGTAGTTGTCAGCTATATAATAGAATAAACATTGATCAAGTGCAATTTCAAGAGATCACACGATCTTCTTCCTACATATTTTCTTGTGAACAAGACAAAACAAAATGGTTTTAAGATGAATTATTCACTATTTAGCATCTCTTTGTACTTACTGCACAGCAAAGTGAATTATATAGATAGCGACCGTCAATAACATTCTGTCAGAAAGAAATACTGAAAATATGACAAAAAAGAATGTTGAGTAATCACACTATAAATGCTGACATCAATTCTTCCAGTTCCTAAGACATATACAGAAAATGACAGAGCCACTGTCTGAATACAGTTGTATATACTGAGAATATTACATTGATAATATTAGCTGTGATTTTTAAATAAAATAAACAAAAATTAATGGGAGGATCCAGTATTAGTCTACACATTTGGAATTATCTGTTTCCATTGGTTGATAACTTAAAACTACTGCCTTGTCCTTTTCTTTCTATTTAATCTTTTGGCGAATGTCATTCATTCATTCATTAGTCATTCTAGAAACTAAGGTAGACCTATCAAATACTATTTATGATATTATACAAATCACACTTTTTTTTTCTTTCCTGAAGTAAAAAAAATTAAAGACACTGAATGTTAAACCTATGGGGTGAGCTAGGTAGGATGGTGGGTAAATTTAAATCAACCAGGATTTGACCTCACTATAAAATAATCCATAGGTCATTGGTATTGAACATGATAGTGATATATTTCAGGGATGACAGAGATATGCTAATTATTCAAATAACTTATAAAACACACTCATAGAATGGCAGTCTTAAATGTACATATATAAGTGACAAGAGAGATGCCCTAGTAGTAAAGAGCATTGGTTACTCTTTTGGAGGACCTGAGTTCAATTTGCAGCACCCATGTAGTGGCTCACAATCATCTGGAACTCAGGCCTAAGGGATTTGACACACTTTTCTAGCATATGAATGCGCTAGTCATACACATGGTGCAGAGATGTGTGTTACAAAAAAAACACACATACTTATGAATAAATAAAAAATTTAAAATGCATATCTATACATAAATACACATACATACTTAATAAACTTTAGTCTTGTGCATATTCAGGTAGTTTTGAAATGTTATGCTCTTCATAATTATAACTATTGAACAATCTTTCTAATCCAATGGTTTTATGCTTTCAACGTTTTAACTTAGATGAGATTTTTGATTGCTAAAATTAGAAAATATGGAAAAATCAACATAAATGTACATTTGTACATGGAATACAAGTGAAAAACTATGACATTTTTCACAAAGTTTGAATTTTTTGAGAAATGGATATTTTTGGATAAGTATTTTTTAGCCATGTCATTATTCAAGGATTGTTCATATTCTATTAAGCCATTAAAATTGGAAAATAAACATTTTTTCTTTTTTTTTATAAAGCTTTGTATACCTGGTAATTTGAAATTATACATCTGTGTTTTATTTATTCTATAATTTCACACCATAAGTTTTGGTGATCTCCACCACTCTGACTTCTAGCTTTTCCTAAATCCATTCCACCTTCTCTTCCAGTTCAACTTTTTGTCTTTTACACCAATCAAGGACAATTTGTGCTGCCCAAATATTGTTGGATGTATGTCCTTACACTGGGTCTTGTTCAACTTACTTCAACATAATATCTGATATTCTGAATTTGATAACAGAGAAAACAAGAAATATAGTTGAACCCATTGGCACAGGAAAGAATTTTCTCAAGCATTAAGACCAGCGATTTGTAAAAGGACTATATGGAATTAAATTTTTCTGTACAGCATATAACACCACTTCTCAAGAGATTAGGAAGCATAAAACGTGGGAAAATGTATTTTCAAGCTGTACATTGTACAGAGAGTTGGTATCAAGAATATAAAATAAAACATTAACATCAAGAAATCCAGCAACTCAGTTAAGACTGGAACATGAAATTAAACAGAGTTCTCAAAACTTATAAATACAAATGACTATGAAGTACTTTAAAATTGTTAAATATCTTTAGCCTTCAGGAAAATGTAAATTTAAAGTACTTTGAGATTGCACCTTACCTCAGTCCAATTGGCTAAGATCCAAAATCTGACAGCCAATGTTGGTATGAATGCTGGAAAAGGTAATCCCACTGCTAGTGGGAATGCCAGTACAGCCCCTATGGAAATCTGTGGGGAAATTCTCCTAAAAGTTGAAAATAAAGTTGACGCATGATTCATCATACCACTCTTGGGCATATTACCAAAGAATTCTATGTTACTACAGAGACACATGTTTGTCGTTGTTCACTGCTTTTCTATTCACAAATCCAGAGATAGAAACAACCTAGTTATTCACTCACTGATGAGCAGATAATGACTACATGGTACAGTATCTATGTAATATTACTTAGCTCTTAAGAAATATGAAATTACAAAATTTGCAGGTAAATGGATGAAGTTGTAAACACTTATCATGAGTGAGTCCCAGAAAGAAAACATCATGATTTTCTCTTATTGGTGAGTGTAAACTTTGAATCTTTAGATGTGAATTTGTCATCTGAGCTAAAATTGTCTTTTATTTTTAAAGTAAAATATAATTACATCATTTCCTGTTCTCCTCTTTCATTCTAATACAGCTAGTACAATAACCTTTTGTCTTTTCACAATCGTGTTTGTTCTCTTATTTATTATTGTTACACATGTGTAACACATATAGAAATACAAGCTGATTGCTTGTATATGATGTGAAACATATATTCAAATACATAAGATTGGTAAATAATCTACATTTTATTCAAATATAAAAGAAAACATGTTTCTGTGTTTAAAAATTAATATGTATGGATATAAATTTTTATTCATGAAAATGGCATGCTCCAGAGTTAAAGAAATAGGCCTTACATATATATGACATGCATATATACAATTAAAAATGTCTATTTTATGAGCTTGTATTAATAAAATTTGACATTACATGCAGTATCAAAACATGCCTTTAAATTATGTATTTATATAGGCTAATTCAAATAAAACAAAGACAAATTAAGTTGTGCACTGCATGACTTCAAAGTAGTTGCTTTAAATGTTATGTGTACAGTGACAGTGAATTGTTTGATGGGTATAGTTGATTTTAAATAGCAGTGCACCAATTTTTGTTTATTCATGGACTGAATCAACTCCTTTACATTATATTGATAAAACAATGAATCATATTGATGCTATTAATCATATTGATGTCACCCACAAAACAAAATATAGATACTCTGCTCTTAGTGATTCAAAGAATGAAGCCATCATCAACACATTAGATCAATTCATGTGAGATGATTATGACAAGACTTCTTCATTAACATGATGTCTTACGCCATATCTAATTATTACAACTCTATTTAATATTAGAGGGACAAATAGTGATAATAAATGATGATTGGACTAAACCATTTTTCAATTTAAAAGTAATTATCTTGTATATTAATTTTTATATGTGTAAAACAAACTATTAACAAGAGGCTATAATAAAGTCTTTATTTTAATGATATATAGGGAAGGAAACTGGTCAAATTACTGTTTAATAATTTTTTTCTATCAGTTTGAATTTAGCATTAATAACCATGTTGATGAGAATTTGGGTAATTTTTTGCACCTCTTTCTGTGTCCTAGTGGAGGACATATACAGTAGAACACAGCACTTGTTCACTAGGGATGCTCTGTTATAATGATGCAGTGATTTGAAGCATATAATGTCACTTTATTAATGACAAAGCAGAAAATTCTTGTGTCTGATTACATTGATATAAACCTGTATATAACTAAAAGGACATGGATTAAGCAAGTGCTGAATATTTTTAAGCATTTATTTTAAAAGAAAATAATATGCTGAGATGGAGTGAGAAAACTGTGGCTTTAAAAAATGTTTTGATAAACAAATAAAGGGAAAAAGAAAACAATTATATGACAGGAGCTTCAGATGCTAAATGACTTAATGAAGCAGATACCCACCTATGTCCTGTGTGTATTGAATTGAGGAAGAAAAGGATAAGTGTGAAATGTGCTGATCTACTAAGAATATGAATTATAACAACATCTATTATTACAGAGCATAAACGGCAAGAGTCAAATATGTGATGTAAATAAAGGCTGAAATTATATTTAGAAAATAAAAAGCAATAGATTGAAAAGATCGTGTTTTGAAACAACAAAACAACTAGTCTACACTAAAAGTCATAGTGTATGAGGTAAATTAGTTTAGTGAAATACTCACATTCCTATGTAACTTCTGAAGTATAATAAAAATCAGCTACTGAAAAGGCCAGAGAATTTAATTTTTCATAAAAGCATTAAATGATACTTATCTAAATAATTTCTTATTTAGAATCAGAAATGAAAATGTCATCGGCAAAAAGAATGTTTTCTTTTATATAACCTTTGCTGTTTAAACTCATTGGATCAATTGTACTTTTCAAAAGATGTTTCATGTTTACTAATTGATTTAAAATATTTTTTATTGTTGGAAATTTTTCTTTAAGCAAGAATCTATAATTCTATAATTTACAGAGAGCTTTGTTATATTGTTATTTAATTTTCCAGTGTTTTACTAGGTATGTGTAAGTATATAGATAATATCTTATTTCTTTACATTTTTGCATTTGGTGTGCTATATTAAAAGTAAATCTGTTTCCAAATACCAACATAATTCTCTGTGAATATCAGCCTTTAAATATAAACAGAAATACAAATGTCAAGATCCTTGCACTTTAAAAGCAGGTGGTGTTTACTGCCTCATGGTTTTAAAATGTCTTTCTATCTTTATTCACAACAAGGTGGGTGGCACTGAAAGCTGCTATATATTTAACAGTACTCTTTAACTTTCAAAAGCTTATAATATGTATTTTTTGATGACTAATCCCCAAGGTGATTCACTCTAGACAGTACAAAAGCATCAAGTCTTTTCTTCTAGAGTATATATATATATATATATATATATATATATATATATATATATGCTAGTTTAATCAAGATGATATTGTTAGCAGGAAACTAAAAGTTAAAAACAGATGCTCATTTGATTTTCAAAAGAAGGTATTGGCAAGATGACAATTTAACAAGTATACAGCTGGAGTTGAAGTAACAGCACCTTTGAAGCCGGGTCTTCATATTCAATTGACTTCAACAAGTTGATTCAATCTGTTTAGATGAGGCAGTAGCTCCCTACTCCACTAAGAAAATGAGGAAGTATTATTTATGTTTTCATAGTTGTATATCAGTACTAATAGTTATGTTTGCACCATGTAATTGAAACAATTAACTATATTTAATATTTTTTCTTTAACTAATCAAGAGGGAGGACTCAGGCTAAAATGCTCAATCCCTAGCCAGAAAGGCAAAGAGGATGAACATCAGAAGAAGAAGAAAACAGGAAACAAGTTAGGAGCCTGCCACAGAGGACATCTGAAAGGCTTTGCCCTGCAGACTATCAACACAGATGCTGAGACTTATGGCCAGCTGTTGGGCAGAGTACATGGAAAAATCGTACGAAAGATAAGGGAAATAGTAAGATTAGGAGAGGACAGAAGCTCCACAAGGGGAGCAACAGAACCAAAAAAATCTGAGCACAGGGGTCTTTCCTGAGACTCATGCTCCAATCAAGTACCATGCATGGAGATAACCTAGAACACCTGCACAGATGTAGCCCATGGCAGTTCACTGTCCAAGTGAGTTCCATAGTAAAGGGAACAGGGTCTGCCTCTGACATGAACTGATTGGCCTGCTCTTTGATCACCTCCCCCTGAGGGGGGAGTAGCCTTACCAGGCCACAGAGGAAGACAATGCAGCCACTCCTGATAAGAGCTGATGGACTAGGATCAGAAGGAAGGAGAGGATGATCTCCCCTATCAG
>CM053745.1:31641130-31672103 GCA_028658305.1 Pachyuromys duprasi | reverse complement strand
TGTTGCTCTTAGAGCCTGTGCTGTTGGTGTTCTGTTCAGGAAGTTGTCTCCTGTGCCAATGAGTTCAAGGTTCTTCCCCAGTTTTTGTTCTAACAGATTTAGTGTGTCCTGTTTTTGCCAGTTGTGGTGGCTTATATTTCTTCATCACAGTTCAAAATTGAAGGAAGTCTGAGACAGAAACTCAAGCAGGAGAAGAATATAAAATTTGTGGAACCATTTATTGCTGGCTTGCTCCGAGATTCTCATACTGCTCATACAGATTTATGCTATAGATCCTTCTCACTAGGGATAACATGTCCAGTTTAGGCTTGGCTTTCCTCAATCAATTTCCAATCAAGACACTGTTCATATATATGACCCTAGGCTACTCTAATGGAAGAAATTTCCCAATTGAGATTCCTTCTGTAATGCCAGGATCATGGGACCCTCAGAGACCACCAGGAGATGACTCCATGCAAGAGCAAGAGAGCTTTATTTCGAGAGCGATCGAACTCGGGACTCAAGACTCACTGACACAGTAGTAGAGAAGTGGGACCCTGAGCCCTGAGTGAGCAGGGTTCTTAAAGGGAAAGACTGTAAGCAGGAGGTTGCCATGACAGCAAGCAGGGCTGTACATCTTTCCATGAGAGAAAGCAGGTGTTCATGCCTTGACATTACAGAATTGGGTAAAAGCCATAGGGGAGAGATGACCATTTACATAATCACAATTGCCAGGGAGATTGTCTCTATTTTTTACTAAACATTTACTCTGTGATATTTCCTAGAGGCCGTTGCTTGGAGAGCTAACTTTGTTTTCTGCCAGGTACACATTCTGTGATATTTCCTGGTACCTGAGTTCAGCTCCTGGTCAAGATGTCTCCTTATTTCAAAATGAAGTCACCCAAGCCAACTTAAACTCTTCACTTCTTCTCTTCAATAGAAAGTGAGCAAACATAAACCATCACAGGTCCACATATTGTCAACTTTTAATCATATCACATTGAGCTGTATAATTTTTCTTTGTCCTGAAAATTACATGATACTATTATAACACAAAATACAATGAACATTAAAAATACCTCAACCTTCAAAAAAACATAACTTAAAAGTAAATTGTCTGTTCAAAATATAAAGGCTTCTCAACCATGGGCTGCTGCAAAATCCACAAGTAGTGATATATTTTCCTTTTCTAAGAGGAAAGAATGAGGACTCAGATATAACCATATCACAACAAAACCAAAATACAACAGAGTAAATAGCTCAGTGGCCAGTGTTTTGAACTCACTCATGGTCTACTGGGCTCCTACGGGCTATGCACCTCTTCTTTTCTGCTATCTGTACACTGTTTTACAGGATCAACTAGCTTCATTCCAAAACTGTCTCTGATTTGGACTGAAACTCCAATATGATGTGATTCAGACTATGGCTTAGGTTGGACCTTTACCAGTGGCCCTTCCTATCATGTCTCAGGAAACCCCAGAGTTGTCACATGATGCAAAGCCACAACTTCTCTCTGCAGAACCTTCACCCTCAGTTTTCACGTCACTGAAACAAGTACCACGTGGGAGACTCTTAAAGGTTCCCAAGTAGCTTCAGAAAAATCCTTGACCTCCGCGATCTCAGCTTCTGTGTCAGGATTTTCCTCGGGGAAGTACCTTCAGGAAGATGTTTGCCTCAATCATTGCCTTCTTGTATTAGAATTACAGCTGATTTTAGGCTCCAGCTAACCACCATCTACTGTCCCATTGAAGCAAAACTTTTTTATTGTCTTTTCTATTTATTTATATGATTATTTTTACAAATATTCATTCATTCACGAGTTTTTTAGTATCTAGTCCTTTTTCTTTGAAGCTGAAGGACTCTCTGGTATTTCTTGTTGAGAAGATTTTCTATTGGCAAATTCTCTTTACTTCCGTTAGTTCATACCTTTGGGGAATGTATTGATATCTCTTTCGGTTTTCAAGTATAATCCTGGATGCAGAATTCTTTTGGTCTTTTTCGGTTTTAATACTCAATTGTGTCCCACAGGTTTTTGAAGATCTGTTCACATTTGTTCATTGCTTTTTTCTATGTGTTTTACAGATTGGATAATTTCAATGACACATATGGAAATTGATGTAAGTTTCTTCCACTACTTAAAGCTGCTGTTAAGACCCACTATGTAAAGTTTTCACTTTAGTGTATTTTTCAATTCTAGAATTTATATCTTTAAAGTAATTGTTATTTTTTCAAATTGTATGATATATTTTTTATTTTTTAAGTAATTTATTTATTTTTATATTAATCACAGGTTATATACTTTGTATCCCAGCTGTAGGCCCCTTCCTCATTCCCTCCCACTCTTCCCATCCCACCCTCATCTTCTCCCTGCCCCCCTCCAAGTCCACTGATAGGGGAGGATCTCCTCCCCTTCCATCTGACCCTAGATTATCATGTCTCTTCAGGGCTGGCTACAATGTCCTCTTCTGGGATCTAGCTAGGCTGCTCCTCCCTCAGGGTGGGGGGTTCGAAGAGCCAGCCACTGAGTTCATGACAGAAATAGTCCCTGTTCCCCTAACTAGGGTACCCACTTGGACACTGAGCTACCATGGGCCACATCCAAGCAGGTGTTCTAGGTTATATCCATACATGGTCTTTGGTTGGAGAAACAGTCTCATATAAGACCCCTGTGCCCAGATACATTTGGTCTTTGTGGAGCTCTTGTCCTTGACAAGTCTTACTAACTCCTCCTTTTTTCATATGATTCCCTGCACTCTGCTGAAGGTTTGGTTTTGAGTCTTAATATCTGCTTTGATACACTGCTAGATAGAGTCTTTCAGAGGCCCTCTGTGATAGGCTCCTGTCCTGCTGCTTGTTTTCTCCTACATTCAATGTCCATCCCATTTGTCCATCTAAGCAAGGATTGATCATCCCCCCCGGGCCCTCCTTCTTGCTTATCTTCCCTAGGATTATAGATTTTAGCATGTTCATCCTATCCTATAGGTCTATATAAGTGAGTATATACCAAGTGTTTCTTTCTGCTTTTGGGATACCTCACTCAGGATGATCATTTCCAGGTCCCACCATTTTCCTGCGAATTTCATGATTTCCTCATTTTTAATTGCTGAGTAGTATTCCATTGTGTAAAAGTTCCATAATTTCTGTATCCATTCCTCGACTGAGGGACATCTGGGTTGTTTCTATGTTCTGGCTATTACGAATAAAGCTGCAAAACTTTTACTTCCACAGATTTGCATTAAAACTCAACTATTCACAAGAACACCCTGATAATCTTGGTTTCCCTCTGAAACTTTACAACTTCGGCTTCTGTTGTTTGGATGTCTTTAAGGATGCTTATCTTCCAAATTCTAACAGAATATCCCATTAATCTTGAAATAATACTGCAATAGTCAGCTTTTGTTTTTTCAGACCAATGCTCCAAAATCTTTCTACAATTATCCAAAAATAATTATGGTCACGTCCATTATAACAATGCCAAGTTTTCTAAAACTGTATGCTGTCCTAATTTACTTTACTGTTCCTGCGATAATTATAAAAAATTTTAAAGAAAAAAGTAGTTTATTTAACTTATAAGTCCTAATAACATCCCATCATTGAGGATTCAGGGCAAGAATTCAAGCAGAATCAGAGTCAGGAATGTGGAAACAACATTTTTTATTGGCTTGAAGCAAGACTGTAATTTTGCTACTTTTCCTAAACATAGCAGGCCAATCTGCCCAGGGCAGGCAACTTCCAGAGAATTCTGGGAACTCCTCCTTCAATTAGCAATCCCTAGAATAATACCTCAGGCCAATCTACAGGCCAATCTGATGGAGGCTACCTCAACAAATTGTCAGTCTTTCCAAGTGTGTCAAATAAACAACCAAGATTAATCATCCCACTGGCTCTCCCTATTCCAGGTAGTTTTCAATCAGGACAACCTTAAAGAGTAACAAAATTTTCACATAATAAGACCACCGATTTCCATAGCAAAAGAGCTCAAAGAAGAATGAGACTTATTTTTTTAAAAGCAAGACAGAGTGTTTGGAGAGTTAAAAAAAAGATTTTATAAAATATGTGATTCCATAAGCACACGTTCAATAAAATAATGTGCAAATGTGAGCTAGTCCACTAGAAATGAAAAAAAAAAACTTTCTTCACACAGGTAAAAATCTGTTTCAAGTATTTAGTAAATTATTTAATTATTAGTAGAGCCAGGCATGGTGGTACACACGTGTAATCCTAGAAGTTAACTAGGCTAAGCCAGACTGATCTCTGTTATTTGGAAGAAAGTCTGGTCTACATGTGGAGTTCAGGAAGGACAAGCCTAAGCTGAGAAACACTGTCTCAAAAAACAAACAAACAAACAAACAAACAAACAAACAAAACAACAGCAAAAGACAAAACCAACCAACCAATTACACAAACAAACAAGTAGAGATCCATCTGAGATATAGTAAACTATGTAGAATTTACAATACAAGTAATAGAGACTGGTAAATAATACTTGAAAAATTAAATGATATCAAAAGTGAATTATTAAATTTGTTTTATGTAGTAGTTGAAGCAGCTTGAATACCTGTGGTATTCAATAAACTACAATTAAATACTTTTAAAAGTGACACAATATTAAGGCAAATAACAAAAATGGAAGCTCTCAGAATGCTATATAATGTCGACCTTAAAGTATGAATTTATTAATATTACATTGTGTATAAGTTTTTGGAAGAAGTTCATAAAATATAGTAACTAATATGAAATAGAAATATTTTGTTTACTTTGGTGTTTTTTCATTGGTGTTTTGCTTGCATGTCTGTATGTGACGGTGCCAGATCCTCTGGAATTAGAACAGCAGGCAGCTATGAGCTGCCATGTGGTTGCTGGGAATTGAACTCAGGACCTTTGGAAGAACATCCAGTGTTCTTAACCTCTGAGCCATCTCTCCAGCCTCATGAAATAGAAATTTTAAGCAGAAAATTAATTGTTTACGAGATGACAGATTTAGAAGATAGCTGTACACAATTTGAACTACAAAGAAGTCCCGGAACTACAGGAAGTCAAATGACAAAAATAATGTCATCTCAGTAACTATTCTTGCACTTGCACAGAATTCCTGTTTCTTAGTTATTTATATGAATATTCATTTCCCCCTTATATTTGATAATGCTTTCCATTTTTCATAGTAGAAAATAAATTTATAATGATGTTCACATACTTTACCTGCCACAACTCACTATCATAAAAAATGATTACTAAACACAGATTTGATTTCAATACTGAAAGACTGTATGTTATGTAATTTTCAAAATGACCCTAAAATAGGAATTTGAGTGTAATTTAACAATGTGGCTTGATGATTTAACCAAGGCTATAGCAAAACTAAGTACCATTATTAGTCCAAAACAATAATTCCCTAAAATTGTGAGAGTATTTTGTTTGTTTGTTTGTTCGTTGTTTGGTTTTTGCTCTTTGTATCCAGATAATTTGATTTGCTTGGTTTTCTGAGGAAAATCTGTCAAAGTCACTATTACAGATGTGAATTGTTTAAATTATAGGAGTTATAAATGTATACAGAAATATGTTAGAAATACAGTAAAAGTACTTGTTAGTTTTAATTTTGAGATTATAATTACATCATTCTCTATTCCCATTCATCTCTATAAAGCCTCATTTATTCCTCCTTGTTATTTTGCATTCATTGCCTCTTTTTTCAGTAATTTGTGTTAGAAACATATGTGTGTGTGTGTATTCCTAAATATTTAAATGCCTCGTGCTCAGTCTATATAATGCTACTTACATGTATATGTTTTAAGAACAGGCTATTCGTATTAGATATAAATAAGGCATAGAAAAGATACTGGTTAGTTAAAACTTCATAATTTTGTTAATTACATGACTCCTAATTTTTTTTCCAGTTCTAAGATTTAGGTTTAGTTATAAAATTAAGGCTGAGGGTAGAAAACATATGGAATATAAAAATAAAGTGATACTTCTGAATCAGTCATTGACTGCATTAGTCAATGTTCTCAAGAAAACAGAACTGATATAATTATATCAATTATATAATATATATCAGATATGTATCGCTGTGTGTGTGTACATACGTATGATTTAGTGGAGATTAGAGTAGTTACAACCTGTGGTTCAGCTGGTTCAACAATGACTGTCTACCAAAGGAAGTCCAAGAATCTAGTAGTTGTTCAGTCCACCAGTGGGTTGTCTTAGCTGTTTTGAAGAACTAGGCTGTGATGCCAGTAAGGAATGGACTTGTCAGTTAAGAGCAAGACCAATGACTCTCTTCCATATCTTGTATTCTATTCGTGATGCTTACCTTTGTGGTTCCTGATCTTTTCTCTAAGTTCTCTAGCTCCAGGGTTTTCTCTGTTTGTGTTTTTTTTTAATTTATTTATTTTTATCTCAATCACAGGTTAGGTACTTTGAATCCCAGGCGTAGCCCCCTCCCCCATTCCCTCCTACCCTCCCACTCCCTCCCTCATCTCCTTCTTCCCCGCCCCCTCCAAGTCCACCACCAGGGGAGGACCTCCTTCCCTTCCATCCAACCCCAGCTTATCCTGTCTCCTCAGGGCTGGCTGCAAAGTCCTCCCCTGGGATCTAGCCAGTCTGTCACTCCCCGGCTTATATGGGGGAGGGTCAAAGAGTCAGCCATTAAGATCATGACTGAAACAGTCCCTGTTTCCCTGAATAGGGTCTTCAGCCCTATGTTTGTGTTTTCTTTATTGATTCTAATTCTGTTCTCATGCATTGCACCATTTCCTTCATCTGTTTGAATATGGATTCCTGTCTCTCTATGATGACCTCTATTTTTTGTTCATTTCCTCTCTGTATACCATTAATTGTGCTTCTAGTTGTGCTTCTATTTGTTTGACTATATTTGCCTGTGTTTCTTTAAGAGCTTTGTTCATTTCCTCTTTATTTGAATCCACTTGTGTAGCTATTTCTTTGAGAGATTTGTTCATTTACTCTTTAACTGCCTCTATTTGTGTGGTTATTTCTCTGTGAGATTTGTTTCCTCTTTATGTGCCTCTAATAACTGGATAAACATAGCTTCAAACTCATTTTCCTGTGTTTCTGATGAATTGGAGTATCCATTGATTTGGGTGGTTGCTGGTGAAGCCATGATGTCCTGATTTTTGTTGGATGTGTTCTTTCACAAACCTCTGGCCATTTGCTTCTCCATAAGCCTCACTATTTGTTCCTGGATTCTGCAGTTCAGACTGGCATCTTCTTTCTCTGGTGTCTGTAGAATTCTTCAGGAAGATGAGAGATGTTGAGTGGTTTCAGCAGCTGTGGGAGGAAAGTCTGCGGGCACAGAGGGACAAATGCAGGTGCCACAAGGACCAAGTACATCTGAGCACAGGGGTCTTTCCTGAGACTGATACTCCAAATGAGGACCATGCATGGACATAACCTAGAACCCCTGCTCGAAGTAGCCCATGGCAGCTCAACAATATGTGGGTTTCCCTAGGAAGAGGAACAGGGACATTCTCTGACATGAACCCAGTAGATAGCTCTTTGATCCCCCTTCACCCCTCCCCCCCGAGAGAGGAGAAGCCTTGCTAGGACACAGAGGAGGACATGGCAGCCAGTCCTGATGAGACCTGATAAGCTAGCGTCAGATGGAATGGGATTGGTAGGGAATGAGGGAGGGGGCTGGGATGCAAGTTGAATAAAATGTAATTAATGTAAAAATATAAAAATTTAATTAAAAAAAGACCAAGAGCAAGAAGGCAAAAAAGAACAAAGTTTCTTCTTCTGTGTTCTTTATGTAGCCTGCCAGCAGAAGGCGTGGCTCCTATTAGAAGTGGATCTTTCTACTTCAAATGATTTAATTAAGAAAAATCTCCTAAAGGTGAAGCCAGCCACATAGATTTTAGCATATTCCAATGTGGTGAAGTTTATCAGCAAGAATAGCCATAACAATGACAGAGCAAATGAATGGTCTGGTTTTGAAGAAATTAACAGAAAAAGAGCTTTAGCAAAATCCTCAATAGATGATGGCTGCTATGCTTCTTGTTATTGTTGTGATGCTTCTCTTTCTGTTTCTTAACATTTTGTCTATATTGTTATCAATTTCACTATAGCATAGTTAATATTTGCTTCCTAAACAAAGTGTTTTATTTAACTTTGTATTACATCTAGTAGCAGCACCAGAGTTTTGTGTGCATTGTATGATATAGTCTGTTCATAAAAATCTTGTGCCAAAAGTCCAAAATATTATTAATTTTTTATAGATGTGGACATTTAAAAACAGAAAAATATGTTTCTTCAGGTCAAAGACAAGATGGTGGCACAACCAGGACCTGAGCCCATGTGATTCACGACTCCAATTACAGTTTTAACAATGTATACATACTTTATTTTGAATATCTTTCTTCGTATTTCTTCTTTATCATATTATGATAGAACAAACTATTACAGGAGAGACTTAGTTTTAGCTTTTAATTTTTGATCCGACTATGTTGACACCTTTTAAATTCTTTCTTTTTGTTACTTACAGAATATTGCTTTTGTCATTATTTCTCATCTTAACTAAGACTTTATCCCTTTGTTTACCTCATCACATCACCTTCTTAAACTTGATTTCTATTTTCTGAAAGACATTTACCACCTTCTCAAATATCAAATTAACTGGAGATCTCTTCTTGTTTAAGACTATTATTAAAATAATAACCAAGTGTGCATGGGTATTGGTGTACAATTTTATCTCTAAATCATGGCATTGTCTAATACCCGGACACTCTTAGTCAACTACGCTCCTCACAAGCAATTTATTAATATTGGATAGTAAGATCATCTAAAGTATTTTCGTATATATAAATATTAACAATCTCTACTTTTTCAAATATCTTATTTACTACCATACATTGTTTAATTCTTCACTGAAAAGTGTTCCAGCTTTTCTTGATGCTTTTTTGTTTGATATTTCCTGAACCAGAATGCTGGCAAAAGCCTCATCTTTGATCTTCTATATTTTACTTTCAGTAAAAAGTTTACAATCTGTGATATCATGCAATACCAACACTCCAACTTCCACCTTTACAAAGGTGACTTCCAAATCAACTGCTGTTGTAATCTCTCTTAGTATCAAACTTATATTCCCAGTTATTTCCTAAATATTGTATTATTTCTCCCTGTAAATAAAAATCACAATGTGTTAATAAAGCAAGGCTTTACTTGTAATTATTTCTTCTTCATACTCATTGAATATATTGTGGTATATGTGTTTGTGTGGATATGTGCATATGGACTCATATATTAATATACATATGTTTATGTGGAGGCAGGAAGCCATCATTGGGCATCCTCCAAGTTTGTTCTCTTCATTTTGTGTATGTGTGTGTGTCACGTGTGTGTGCCTGCGTGCCTGTGCATGCACTTGAGAGAGCCCTAGCACACAAAAGAAATTCAGAGACTAACATAACATGCCATCCATGTAAGTAATTGTCTTCGAGCTTGCTGGAGAAAAGTTCTCTTTATTGTCTGTTGATGCTGTTCAAATTAGGATAGGGTGTGTGTGTATTTCTGGCAATTCACTTTTCTTGGCCTCCCATCTGCCTTCGGGAGAACTGAGATTATGACAAATTCTCCCAAATCTGGTTTAGGGGGTTTCTGGGAATGTAAATTCATATCTCATGTTTTCAAGAGAAGTGCTTTATTCATTAACCATATCTTTACCCTCACTCTTCATTTTTTTTAATGTTGCTTTTACCTCTCACTAACTTTAAAAGGTTTTCTTTTCTTTCATTTATATATGTATATAAGTGTTTTGCCTTCAGGCAGGTAAGTGCACTATGCATGTGCCTGGTGCCTTCAAAGCTTAGAAAAAGGCATAGGAATATCTGGAACTAGATTTACCATCAGTATGAGCCATTGGTGAGTTGGGAATTAAACCCAAGTTCTCTGTAAAATAGTAAGCCATTTTAAACCTCAGAGCCATTTCTTAACTTTGAAGTTTTGTTGCTATTATTCAGTTTTCTCCATTTTCTGCCTCGTCAGACATATGAGAACAAAACTTCAGCAGAGGTGATACTGTTTGCCAAGAATAGATATTATTATCAATATGTATTATATATATGTATATATATATATATTTATCAGTATCTGATAGATATTTTTCCATACACTTCTAAACCCGAAGGACAGAACATAGAATACCCCACACCCAGATTCCTATCCATATGCTCACAGCACCCTTTGTGATTCCAATTCAAATCACTCTCATTTGCTTACAGACATTTAAGTCAACATATAAATGCCACATAGTCAGAACTGGAATATAATTGTTGGTGTGGTCCCACAATTCCTTAAAATCTAATAATCACCATTTTGTTCCACAAGTTGATGTTTTTAGGTCGTTGGTGTGTGTTGCCATACTGCCACGTGAGATTTTTTTCTTGACCTCCATTTGCCTATCCTCTAAGTCTTACAGATTTAGGATCTGGAGACCACTAATGAGTTGATCTTTTTTATTTGGGCACTCCCTGTGGTCCGCATCTATTCCTACTTTCTCACACCAAAGAACTGGCAGGCAGTGCTTTACCCACATGCGCATAAAAAATTTAAGTATCATATGTCTCTATTAGGATTCATTTGACACAGAAACATATTCTGCTTATCCTGAATGAAATTCACAGGAAATTATGAGGAGAGGAAAAGATCACAAAACAGAAATAACAACATGATGCTCTGATTTACCGGAGGCATGCAAGATCAAACACACACCAGTGTGATGTCACTTTTAGTATCACTTAAGTACCTGCAGGCTGCTAAGAGTTGTGAGCTACAGATGGAAAGCTGGAGAAGATATAGTTGTTTGATTGTGAATCTCAGCATATGTTTTGATCCACTCCCCTTTTCTGAGAAGAAGGGGAGGAAAGGGGGAAGAGAGTGAGAGTGTGGAAGAGGGAGGGGAGAATGTAGGGGGCTGCGTTTGGAATGTAAATCGAATAAATAAATAAACATAAAAAGGATATAGTTGTTATGCTTGTAGCAGTAGCACTATGATGTAAGTAAAAGACACACACAACAGGAATAGATCAACCAATACAAGGTTAAATGCTCAAATTAAATGCAGCATAAGGACACTGTATTTTTTTGTGGCTATCGAGTTCTCCAAAGCTATTTACCTTCCTAGGCAGGTGAGAGTTCTCCTTATGGCTGTAAAATTTCTTAGCCTAGATATTACATTATATCCCTCTCATGTGTTTTGATTTATTAATAACAAAAACCTATCCTTCAGGAAACTTTGACACCTGCATAAACAACCTGACTCTATTTCATATTTATAGATGCAAGGTTGCAAGTTTAGATAGAGCAGCATGAGAAGTGGTTATTTTATCTTTTCAGTTAAATTTAATTATACATATCCTTACCTCTCAAAATGTTATTTATTTGGCTTCCTCGGGTACAATGGTGTTTCAGAAGACAATATATCAAATGGTTGTATATCCTCTAACTACTCCTTTCTGGTTTAGTTAGAGACTGCCACATACTGTAATGCTACTGCTGGATTACAAGACGCAGTTCTTGCCCATTAGTAACAAAAACAATTACTCAAAGACAGCGACCTTGTCTCCTTTCTGCCTCTATTCTTTTATCCAAATTAGAGTTCTGCTTCCATGAGAAGCTACTGCTTTTAAATTTTCCAGCTTGTTGTATTGTCCAGTGATTCACTTAATTTCTGAAGTTAAATGGGTTTGATTCTGCCATATTTGTAATTTGTGTAATTCTTAAGAATTCAAGTTATTTCAAGGTTGGAAGAATTCGTTTGATATACTTTGAAAAAGGAATCAAGCTGTTATGCTCTGAAATCTAAGTGTGAGAGAACTCTCTTGCTTTTTGCTATGGCACTGCCTTTCTCCCTTGTGATTGCCAAACATTGAGGTTTTGATATTTGATTCCACCATAAGATCTTGATCTGACAACAAAGCCGTATCAAAGATAGCAAGATTTTCAGTGAGGTTTTGAGAAAACAGCATTTCTCTTATCCTCTGAGTGTTGTTTTCCATTATTGTGCAGGCTCTTACTTTGTGCATACATGAATGCCACTGGTTAAGAATTATTTCATATCTCCTACTAATAGTTGTGTGAGTAAAGTTAGACTGCCTAACTAAAGTTGATGACTTAGGGAGCAGACATAGGAACAAGTGAAATATTTAACATTAATTAATTTTTTTGGCACTTGTTCTTTCCAACAAATGTGTCATGCTCAGGTGTATTTGTCTCTGTGTTAATGTGTGTGGGAATTCATGTGTATATGGATGCACATGTATTTGTGCATAGGCTTTGTTGCTGTCAGATGACTTCCTTACTATTTCTCAGGAAGAGCATCCATCTCATTTTGTGATATAGGGTTACTCAGTAGCCAGACACTCACCTATTAGGCCTGTGTTGACTGAGCAGTGATCCCCAAGATTCTGACTGTTTCCCCAACTTCAGAACCAGAATTAGAATTATGTGATGCCACTACTGTCTTGTTTTCAATGTAGTATTTTTACTGATTTTCTGGGAATTTCACATCACACGCCCAATCACACTCATTTCCCAGTCCTCTCAGCTCCTCTCCCCAACCCTTGAGATCTCACCACACACACACACACACACACACACAGAGAGAGAGAGAGAGAGAGAGAGAGAGAGAGAGAGAGAGAGAGAGAGAGAGAGAGAGAGAGAGAGAGAGAGAGAGAGAGGAAGAAGAAGAAGAAGAAGAAGAAGAAGAAGAAGAAGAAGAAGAAGAAGAAGAAGAAGAAGAAGAAGAAGAAGAAGAAGAAAAACACCACTTCAGTTTTTGTTGTCCATATAGTCATGGGAGCATGGTCGAAACCCCAGTGGCCATCCCCTTGAAGAAAACTGACTTCTCTGGTCTGCTTGGACGTTAGTTTTGTACAAGGTGAAAAATGTGGATCTATTTGCATTTTTCTACATGTAGACATCAAGTTATAACAGCACCATTTTTTTTGAAGACACTATATTTTTTTTCCATTGTATGGTCAAAAATCAAGTATCTTGGAGGTGTTTGGGTTTCATTTTAGTTTTTATATTTTATTCCATTGTTCCACCAGCCTGTTTCTATGCAAGCACCATGCAGTTTTTATTATTGTTGCTCTACAGTACCGCTTGAGATCAAGGATGGAGACACCTCCAGAAGATCTTATATTGTACAGGACTGTTTTAGCTATTATGGGTTTTTTGTTTTTCCATATGAAAATGAGAATTGTCCTTTCAAGATCTCTAAAGAATTTTTTGATATTTTGAATGGAATTGCATTGACTCTGTAGATTGCTTTTGGTAGGATGGCCATTTTCACTAAGTTAATTGTATAGAGGCATAAACACAGGAGATCTTTCCATCTTCTGATTCTTTCTTCAAATTCTTTTTTTAAAAGACTTGAAGTTTTTTTTTTTTCATACAAGGCTTTCACTTGCTTAGTTAGAGTTACACCAAGGTACTTTCTGTTATTTGTGGCTATTGTGAAGGGTGTTGTTTTACAAATTTCTTTCTCAGCCCCTTCATCTTTTGTATATAGTATTTTTTTAAGTTAATTTTGTATCATTCTCCTTTGCTGAAGGTGTTTAACAGATGAAGGGGTTCCCTGATGTTGGGTATACATAGATAGTAATCTTGATATTGAAAGGAATTTTTTTTGTCCCCTGAAAACTGTATATTAATGGAAGCTCAGATTTTTTTTTACTTTTATTATTATTATTATCATTTATTAAAATTTATTCAATTTGTATCCCAACTGTAGTGCCCTCCCTCATCTCCTCCAAATCTCACCCTCCTTCCTTCTTCTCCTCCCTATTCCTCTCCCCTAGTCCACTGATAAGGGAGGTCCTCATCCCCTTCTATTTGACCCTACTCTATCAGGTCTCGTTAGGACTAGTGACACTGTCTTCCTCTGTGGACCGGCAAGGCTGCTTCCCCCAGGGGGAATCTCAGATTTTTAAGTGAAGGAGATGAGAGAGGCAATGGTTATACTCTCAAAGAGCCATTGAACAACTAGTTTTCCACTTATCTGCTGGGCAAGAGCAGCTTGGTATTAGGTGTTTTTGAGAGAAAAAAAAAAACTTTGGCTTTGGAAATTTCAGGTTTTCTAACTGTAATTTTGCAACTGTAAGCTAATTTTCTACTTAAACATTAATTATACAAATACCATATGTTTACAAAATGTTTTCTGCAGCTGCCTCATAGTGTTTGGGGAATATTGTTTTTCTCTGCTGCTCTGGTAAAAGGCTGTTTCTTTAGCTCAAGGAGAAGAGCATATAGGCAAACCTCATCCCAAGGGGATCTTGATGGCTGTTCCTAAGAGCTCAGTAGCATTGCCATTGTCCATATGTTTTTAACAGTAGAATGGTTAAGAGCGTAAGCTTCAAATACAGACTGACTTTGATCATAATCATTATTTTTGGACCTATGCCAGGTCATTCATTTTCTTTAAATTACCCACATGTGGTAAGATGAATGAAAACAACCCTCATAGGCTCATTGCTGGAATACTTGGTCTCCAGTAGGTGGAACTATATAGAATGATAAGGAGGTAGGGTCCTATTGAAGATGTGTGTCACTGAGGGCAGTTTTGAAGTACAAAAGCCCCTGTGCCATTCCCACTTAACTCTTTTTCTCTGTCTCCAAATTGAGGATCAGAAAGTATGCTTTAGCTATTTCTGCAGTAGCATGCTTGCCTGTCATTTGTCAAGCTTCCTGACATTATAGTCATAGATTCTAACCCTCTGAAACTATGAACACCCAAATTAAATTCTTTCTGTTATAATTTGTCTTGCTTATGTTGTTCCGTCAAGGCAATAGAAAAATAACTAAGACATCACCCATTTTTGAAAATATAATAATTGTTCTTGTCTTGTAAAATTGAGTCTATGGTGAAGTAAATACTAGATGGAAATGTCAACATCTATGATTAAAAACTTCCACTTATTCTTTTTTTGAGTTGGAAAATTTAGCCAAGTTGCATAGCACTTTAATATTCAATTTCTGTAGATTTACTAAAAAATAGAGAGATGAAGAGCTTCTGGTTAGGTATGGGGGAGATTCATGGGATAGGATACTTGCCGAATTGAATCAGGCCTTATGTTTAATCTTTACGCTTTAAGAAATAAAGACCTCAGATGTAGCCTATAGACAGCTCAGTCTCCATGTGAGATTCCTAGTAAGGGGTGCAGGGACTGTCTCCTCTATGGACTGTGTTGCCAGCCCTTTGATCACTTGCCCTTGGTGGCCAGGCAGCCTTGACAGGCCACAGAGGAAGAGGCTGCAGGCAGTCCTAATGAGACTTGATAGGCTGGGGTCAGATGATAGGACCCTTTTTCGAAGAAGTAGGGGAGGAGAAGAGGGAACAAGAGGAAGGGAGGGCTGGGGCTGGTAGGAGACCAGGGAGGGGGCTACAAACAGTATGCAAAACGAATAAATAAGTATTTTAAAAAAGAAAGCAAAACCAATAAAAAAGGGAGGATTCAAAAATATTCAGAGGGGGAAAAAGTTTGTAACTCAGTTGGCAAATGCTTTCTTGTTGTGGAAAAGGCCCTAGAACTATATACATAGGGATGCATGCTTTTGTCTTGCGTATGAGAGGCAAAAGCAGAAATAAAAGTTAATGGCCATCTTTTGTTCTCATAAGGAGTATGAGGCTTGCTTGGGATTCATGAGACCTTTCTCAAAATATGAGTAAATACCACTATAGAAAAGTAAGAAATTCTTAGAATGGAAGAAATCAACTTTTCTAGGGAAGAACACAGCAATGGATTATCCTAAACTGTTGGAGCAACACTTGTTGGTCTCCTGCTAATTACTAGCCCCTGTGTAAACGTGAAACCTGACTAAGTCATTATAACTGATTGGCTAATTAAACAGCCTATACCTGGGCAAGGTAGAATGAGGTAGATTTGGCTAAGATTAGCAGGCTCTGGAGAATCACAGAAGGAATCATGCAAAAGACTAGAATCATGGAAAAAATGCCATGAGTTTGAAAGCAAACAAGTAGGAGTAGCTAGGAGGGTTTGAAAGAATAAAAGGTAAGGAGGAAATGATTCAATTACATTATAATATCAAAACTACAAAATGATAAATGAAAAAATAGATATAAGCACCCATTGGTTTGGTTATTAAAATGTAATAACAATTGGATATATGCCTAGGAGTGGTATGGTTGGGTCTTGAGGAAGTGCCATTCCTAAATGTCTAAGAAAGCAACAGATTGATTTCCAAAGTGATTGTAACAGTTTGCATTCCCACCAGCAACGGAGGAGGGTTCCCCTTTCTCCACAACCTTTCCAGCATGCGTTGTCATTTGAGTTTTTGATTTTAGCCATTTTGATGGATTTAAGGTGAAATCTCAGGGTTGTTTCGATTTGCATCTCTCTGATGGCTAAGGACGTTGAGCGTTTCTTTAAGTGTGTCTCTGCCATTCTATATTCCTGTACAGAGATTTCTCTGTTTCTCCAACCAAGGACCATGTATGGCTATAACCTAGAACCTCTGCTCAGATGTAGCCTGTGGTAGTTCAGTAACCAAGTGGGTTTCCCTAGTAAGGAAAACAGGAACTATTTCTGACATGAACTCAATGGCGGGCTCTTTGACCTCCCCAGCCCCCAAGAGGGGAACAGCCCTGTTAGGCCACAGAGGAGAACTTTGCAGCCAGTCCTGAAGATACCTGATAAAACAGGGTCAGATGTAAGGGGAGGAGGTCCTCCCCCTATCAATGGACTTGGAAAGGGGCAGGGAGGGAATGAGGGAGCAGGATACAGGTGGGATACCGAGTTAAGAAAATTTAACTAAAAATAAAAAGAAGAGTCAACATTAAAAAAGAAAAAAAGTAATATATAGAAAAATATTGATGAACATTAAAACTGAATTTTCAGACAAAAATCTGAAGATGACATTATCCAAAACCTAAAATTGAGTATATGTAATGGTGTATTCCTGTAATACCAGCACCAAAGAGGTTAAAACAGGACAGTCACCAGTCTGAGGTAACAATACCTATATAGCAAATTGCAGGCCAGCATAAGCTATGAAGGAAGATCCTGCGTCAAAACAACAAGAAAAATATCATAATTACAGTAAAAATAATGAAAGATAAACAATTAAATAATCATCCTGTCAATCATTTGAACAACTATAAATTTGTGGATTTAAATGTCCAGCGATCCTGTAGAAGGGAATGCAGAAAATCAATCAGAAGATAAAGCTTTAACTATAGATTTTGTAAGTAGTCAATGCCTACTGCTGGAACCCTCCTTTTTCTAGATCAGCACACTGAAATCTGGCTCTGACTTTATTACTCTGAGATTGTGACCTGGAATCTGATTCCAGCTTAATTACTTCGAGCTATGACCAGAGCATCAAGATTTTTAGATGTCCTTAGAGACTGTAATGACAGCCAGCATAGGAAGCCATTTCTGCAAAACACTCTACTGTTTTTCATTGTCATACTCTGAATTTGGAACACAGTGTTTTAAAGTCAGTTATAAAAAATGGGTTATGAAGTTTCAATCGTTTCTAAATTATTTATGTCTTCCATTTTCCTAGTATCATCAATAAACATAAATCCTGAGTGATGAGATATGTTTATGTGCTTTATTCAAATTGGCACAGAGGACTGGAAAATAATAGGGTTGTTCTAAGATAGTCTTACTAGTTAATTAAAATTATATTTCTAAGTCACTGAAATAAGTTTCAATAATATCACAAAGGGGCACGTTCATCATCTCCTATACATTAAGGTCAGATACGTATATCATCTACTTTCTTCAGCCACATACCAAGATATTTATGTTCTTTTTAACTCTGACCCTTCATTGCTTTGATTTTCTCATGTTCTGGAACTATGGCCTCAGTACATGAACCTGTCTTTAAATAATTGATACTGAACCATGTAATCTTTGCCTAAAACATTTATACCAGGTCATTCTGAAAATATATTAAGGTGAAAGAGGAAGGCACAATAAGATGAATAGAAAAATAAGATATGGACATTAATAAAGTGTCTAAAACAGTTAGACTTTATAATGTGCCAATTTGTGTGTATAAATATGTGTACACATTTGTGTAAATGTGGGGACAGAATATTCTCACAATTAATTTTTACTAAAACTCATATACTGGTGAAAATATATTTCAGGCATTGAGAGTCACAGGAAATTTTACTTCTTATTAAGGAATATATATGTTTTACCACTTAGGTTATAAATACTCTGAGAAACATGTTGTTCTAAAATGGCATAAGGTAGCTGATGTAAAGAGAGCAATAGGCCTCCCGAGATATCCATAGCCATGTCTAAAAACATGGGCTGTCAACTTTTATAAGACATAAGCAGGATTAAAGCCTAGGCAGCAGGTTGTTAATCAGCTTATCTTACGATAACTCTAAGGTTATCTTTGGTTTGGGAGCACGTCTTTATCAGCAGAGCATATCCATAGGGCCTTTATAAAGGGAAGGAGCAATGCAAAGAAATCAAAGGCATCAGGAGAAAGACACAGATAACATTTATTGGCTTTAAAGATGGAACCAGTTGTCTACAGAAGAATGAGGTGATTATGGAAACCAAACAAAATAATTAGTTTCTCACTCTTTTCAAGCAAGAGTCCAGCATTGACACCATTATAGGAATCCAGTGATGACCAGAAACTACTGGTACTGAGGTCCTGAAAGCTTAGATCATGAACTTGTGATTTTTTTCAACCATAAAGCTTCCAACGAATTACCACAGTAGTATGAAGCCAGTACAGTGACACAGAGAAAACTGGGAAAATGTAAAATAAATTAGAAATACATAGCAAATTTTGCACAGAAGAAAAAAGTGAAATGGTAAAAGAACATCATGAACAAGATTATGACAAAGCTACCAACCTAAGTGTTCTAGAAATAACACCAAGAAAGAAACATATTCAGCTACAAAACTGTAATTCCTGAAAGGTAAAAGAAAAAGATAATCATGCCAAAAAATGTATACTGTAAAATTGTCACAATATACTTTTCTCTTACAATGTGATTGCAGGCGTGGCAGCTCTGCTAGAAACTGGGTAATATCTGCTTCCAGACCAATGCTTCTTTCTATTTAATTCTGCTTGAAGCACTGTTGAAAAAAAAGTATTTGTGATTTCCATCAGGAAATCTAAAAGTTATTGGATATTTGCTTGTAATGTTTATTTTCCTATAGACCTAGTTTTCTGTTATGAATTTATGTTAAAGATGTGATATAGTTAATTAGTAATATGGATGCCTAGAAGTCAGGGAAGCGATTTCCAGGAGGCATCAGAGAAGTCTTTATAGCATAAATAGAACATGTGTTGACGACTTAATGAAAGAAATGGACAGGATAGAGAATGATATTTAAGAAAGGGAATAAAATGTGAGCAAAAGTAGAAGCCAAACGTGTGCTACCAGAATGGTAAGTATACTTAAGGAGGGGAAAAGAGACATGTAGAATTAGATGAGGCAAAGGCTATGGAGGCAAATGTATAGAGCACAAAGACAAGGTTTCTGAAAGTGATTCTGTTAACACAGGAGTGAGAAAGTTAAGGCAAGAGAGTAAATTCTTCAATTACCGGACTTAGGCAGTCTAGCCTAGCATTTTTTTTTTTGAGATGATTATTTAGAATTGAGGAATGCTGGAAGTGGAAATACCCTGAACAACATTTCAGAATCATCTATAATACTAATAAAAAAATCTTACCTAGTACAAAAGCAGAGGAAATAATTGTAAGATTTGAGAAACATTGTGGAAATAAATTCTAAAGATTATAAAATACTGAATTTTATGGCCAGAAATATAGTTCAGCTTATAATACAATGCATTGCTCTTACAGAGAGCACCTGCATTCACATGTGTACAGAAACATGCGTAAATAAAATATAATGAATATTTTAAATATAAATTTCCAGTTAATTTTCAGCTGTGTACTTCAGTTGAACATTTTTTGATATAATTAAGCTATAAGCATGTTGATTCTTACACAGAAATAGTATCATCTATCACTTTTTTGCGAAGTCACACTTATATAGACTACACTGGTTTATACATCTAGAAAGTATTTCTTGTATTCATTGCATTCCACGCACAATGATGAGCCTGAGGATACTATAAATGTGAGTTGATATATAACAATTTTATCCTTAGAAAGGAGCCTTCCAGTTATTTATGCTAGTGGATAATAACTTTGTATAGAGCAAGACAACGCTTGCATTTGTGTGTGTTTCACTAAGTTTAATAATAGTTTCTTTTCGGTTTTTCTTTTTTCTTTAGTATTTAAATATAATTACATCCTTTCATTTTTCCAGATCTTTTTTCCAAGTCCTTCCTTTCTTGTGTTTAAATTCATGACCTCTTTTATTTTTCATCAATTGTTATTATATGCATATAATAATGATTACTTTTGTGAATACCAATGGAGGGTTATTTAGTGGAGCAAGGACATCTTTTCAGTAACACTCTACTGAATAAAATCAATAACATTGTTTTGAATGCATATTTTTTACTTTACTCAATTTCTTAGTGATATTAGGTTAGTCTTTTTTGGTGGATATACATGTGCCTAAATTTTGCCTATTATTGATATTTTTTATTTTTTTAGATATGATATAACTATATTTCTCTCCCCCCAAACCTTCCCATATACCTATCTTTTTTTCTTTCAAATTCATGCCATTTAAAAAAATTACTTTTTGGTTCATGCATAAATGTGGATATGTATGTATGTATGTATGTATGTATGTATGTATGTATGTATGTATGTATATGTTCCTAAATATAGCTTGCTCAGTCTGTATAACGTTATGTCTGTTTTCAGGAGTGACCATTTCATATTGAAACACCACATGGTGTCCTCTCCCTTGAAAAAGAATATTTCTCATACTCTCAGCATTCCTAGGTGTCCTATCAGACATGTGTCACTTTCGCATATGGCCAGTACTTGTGTCTTGTAGTAATGCTGTTTGCCTGATGTTGCATGTGTGAAGGTGACTAGGTGAGTCTCCATGTATAACTTGAACATGGAAGAGCCTATTGTTTCTCTATAAATTTTTAAGCTTCAATGACTCAGATAACTCAAGCACCATCAGTATAGCAAAGCCTTCTTTTGTTTAAATATTACCAGTTATCATATGGTTCCTCTCCCTTTTCAAAAAGACCTTTCCTCCATAAATTAATGGCAATAAAATCAAGAACTTTGGCACTCAATAAATTGTCTCTGTAGTAGAAATACTGTGATATTTATTCTGTATTCCAAAAGACATAAATATGATTTACATTTTCAGATGAAGCTGTAGGTGGTATATAGACTGTTTACTCCACCTGCATCTGAAAAGACTCGGTCTTAGTAAAAATGAATGATGGTTATATCTCTCATTCATTCTATAATTCATTTATAATATATTCAATAGTATAAAAGTTGCTTAAGAGAGAAATTTCTTTGTTTTCAATATTTATATTATTTTAAGCAGTAAGAAATAATCTAAGAGAAAATGAGTATTTTTATGTTTAATTAAGTTAGTTTATATGTGCATATTTACAATTTTCAACATCACATAGAAAGCTCAAACTTTGGGTTCTGTTTAAAACATGCATAATTTATTTACATAAACAACCACCTACCCTATCAATACAGTTAAAAATTAGAGCAAAAGAAAATATTTCTTGATTCATCACAATTTAATGATTAAAATATTGGTCTATATTCTAAAGATATTTTATCTAAAGAGTAAATAAAGATGACTGAATGTTTTGAATAAATAATTATATTTCATGAGTTTGCAACTTTTTGAATGGTTAAATCAAGGTGATTTCAAGAGATAAAAACATAAAATAAGATATCACATCAAAAGTCATAATTGTGCTTCATTGCATACGATCTGAAAAATAGCAAAATCCAGGTGACAAATTATGCTAACAAGTAACTTCAAATGCTATATGTCAATCATAATGTTAATTAAAAAATACTTTTTTCTTCTGTGAGCTGTTGTATCTCATTTATTGAATCAAAATATTCTAACACTAATTTATAATAATAGTAAGTTTGGAAATGTGTACATAGTCTTTTAATCTTCATGCAAACCATATTAAATTTAATAAATTATTTTAAATATTAACAGATGATTTGCTGTTCTATGTTTGTTTAGATATAAGATTTAAGTTCCTATAAAACGCTATTTAGACAGGTCCTTCACAACTAAACCATGTTAATAGATGCAACAAGATCCTTTCTATTTGCCTGAGACTGGAAACATGAAAACAATAAATGATTAGTGAACAAATAATGCCAATGAAATAATATACAAATTGATTTTTAATAATCATGAACCATATTATTTAAATATATTATGTATAGCAAAATACATAATAGATTTGTCTATGTGTGTATATATATATATATATATATAGGTCATGGAACAATTACACATATGTTTGATTGTATATTTATATGACAACATTTGATTTAAGTTAAGTAACTTTTCTGAGTATCAAAGTTCTTGCAGTATATTAAATAACTCTTGTATTTAAGAGAAAATATAGCATATATCGTCTCAAATTTGTTTCAGGTATTTTTCAAGTGTTTAATTTCACAAGTGGTTGCTAACATAAACAAAATAAAAATATGGTGTAATTAGGTAAAATGACTTCTTTCCTATCTTTTACTGGAAAGCATTTCTTAGACTCCGTATTTGAAAGGATAGAAGACACCTGAACTTAACCCCGACCCCCACTTAATTGGTGAGATCTTGAAAATCTATTACTGTATGAAATACCTCAATATCACAGTACTAGAAAAACCAAAAAATTGGAGTAATTTTATAAGTTCATATAGCAAGCTCTCTATATAACTTAGCAGTGATTAATATTAAAGTTACTTTTAATTTATATATTCTACATATTTGCTTCTCTTCTGCCCTCAGATCAATCAAATATCTCTAAATAGCAGAAGTGTCTTTTTTCTATATTTCTCATCGAAAGTGAATTAATCTCAAGCCAAGTATCATCCATATAGAATTCATATTTAGCTCACTATCTGCCCAAAATAGATGATGAGCATGAGCAAGGTGCTCATTTAGCCTTAAGGAATCCAAACTGTGGACAGCTCCTGCAGTAGTTCCCCTATCAGCCATGTTTCCTCAGTAAGTGGCTTCACTGAGGTCACAAATGTCTTTCATTTTCTTTCTAATTGTATTTGATTACATCTGCACATCTTTTAGAAAATTTCTCTTTATTGGTACTTGAAATCAACTCTTACCCAACAGTCTGTCAAGACACAACCAAATATGGATTTTGAGGAGTCCAAGGGCCAGAGATAGCTAAGCAAATACTACCTAATTAGGTACTATCTAAAAGTTTCCTTGACTTTGTATGGCAGGTGTGAAGGAATTGCTATACCATTTATTTGAATAGTAGTCTCTAGACACACCAATTCTTTATTTAACATTTTACTTTGTAAAGTCTTGAATTTTCTCATTTTCATATGCCATTGCCTTTGACAAAATTACCAACCACATCACTCCCAATTCAAACTCTAAGACATGGAGTTTAGTCAACTGTGAAAACAATGAACATTTTGTGTACTACCCACACATTATTACATGAAAACTTACCCCTCGTATTGATTTTAAATTATTTATTTAGTCATCGATTTATTTACTTTAGTAGTGAAACTTTCCCAGGCTTCAATAGCTTGTGGATATGAATATCATTAGTTTGATAAGGGTTCAGTATCATATGAGCCCCATATATGGAAGGAACCCAATCTCAGATTCATGTTTAAGGTACCTGTACATCCTAAGACATATACCACTGACTTTCCTCATAAACAGATCACTCTTTTTGCTATGCACTGTTATCTTTCTTCTCCAGGGTCTGATGCTTGCTTGCCATACCAGGACTGCAATGCCACATCTGTCTGTTAGACATTGCGTGGTCAATTTGTACAGTCTCTGTTCTTTACCATAAGAACAAGACAAAAACATTCCTGACTAAACCTTAGTCATACTTCTCTAGGTTCTGTTCCCTAAAAGGCAGAGTTGTACTTTGGTTCTATGTCCAACCCCTGATCCATTGTTTTTCGAAAGTATAGTGCTTGATCGGTTTATAAAGAAATGCCCATACTCACTAGAGCAGTGCATGTACTAAAATTAAAACCACACCAAGAAGATTAGTATGGCCTTTGAAAAGTATGACATGAAAATTTACCAAAGAATCTCAGAGAAATAGAGAAAGTAAGAGAGAGAAAGTTCCAGATTAACTGTAATAAACACTGAACTTGAACTTAGCTTATCGCCCACAAAAATAACATATAGTGAGCAAATTTCTATGACAGTCATCCAGTCAGAGCAGATACAAATGGCATATACCTCTTGCAGTGGTTCCCCCGTCTTGACATGCTTCCTCATTAAATGGCTGCAATGAAGTCACAGATGTTATTCTTTATAGGTAGCAGAGCTGTCTTGTGTGAACTTCTTTATCATTTTAACAACTACTAAGAGAATTTATTCTTTAAGTGCTACCACTCTGATTACTTTAGTAATTTGGGATTGTTTTTTCTAAACTGACGTGTTTTGAGAACAATGCATCCTGGTTACACTCTATGGTTCAAATGAACTCGAAGTGGTCCAAAATTTTCTACAATTTTTAGAGAAATTTTAGTTTTTCTAACAGAAACAATTCATTATCAGTGTGCATAATGCATGCTTCCATCACTGTCACCAAGTGTGTTTGCTTTTCCAAGAAGAGTGTGAAAAACCAAAACCAGATAGGATAATGGGATATGAGTAACTATTAGTGTAATCAAGAAATGATCCAGCCAGGACCTTTATGGAAACAAAATTATACAGATGTTCAAGGCCTTTCTATAAAGGTGTTGATAGGGCTTAGGTGTATATTATTTACTTTAAATCATCTCTAAAATATATGTAACAAAATAAAATTCAAATTCTATTTGGGTAGTTGATATATTGCAAAATTTAGGAAAACTGACAAGAAAAAAATAAGGTAGCATATGTTCTGAATATCTTCAGTGCTGATACAAATTTTCTAATTAACTACTGTGTATAAAACCAAACACACCCATACTCCAAGAAAGACTGTGTTCATGTATTTGGATATAATTTATGGATGTTCTTTGTCTGTACAGCAGTTCAGCAGTCATTTAAAGTCATCATTGTACATATTATGCAGCATTCATTCCTGCTTTCCTGTATTTGTTCACTTTTATTTCAGGCAGGACCTACAAATAAACATTATTCAAAGCAGTAAAGCATTTAAAATTGCATTAAAGTAGATTCAGGTATTTTTGTAGTCATAATAGAACCTGAAAACAGCATGAAGTGAACAAAGGGCTACACAGCAGGGATTTTATTCAGGTGAGGAAGCAATTCACACCTGTTAACTACTGTGAACAGAATGAGGCACAGCACCTAGCTTTCCACCTCAATAAAATGCTGGGGGTTCTCTCCCTCTCTTTAGCTTAAGCATCTTACAATTTTTGGAAGATTGAATCTCAAAATTAAATGGTTCTATCTGTGAATTAATATAAAATGATGTCAAATAGGGAAGTGTCACACACAAAAAACGCAAATGTAAAGACTTATTAACAAAGTGTGTCGTTTTCATTCTTTGAGGACATGAGGGGAAACTAAGGCAAAAAAGTACAGTAATTTAGAAAATAAAACTGGTAGTATGCACAGCCTGATGCTCCCTGATTTTTAAAACCATTATGAGGAGATATCCATTTGCCTTTTAAAATAATGTTAGATTGAATTATGATTTAAAAGATATATAACTAAGAATAAAATTTTCTATGATTACATATCAATTGGGAGAAAGTCCTGGGTATCTCAGAACAAAAGGTTTGTCCCAATGAGGTTTTCTTTGCAAAAGTGACACCAAATTTATTGCTAATGACTTCATAAAGAAAAGAGAAGAAAGGGTAGAAAAAGCTTCACTCTGACTTTTTTTATAATTCACATGGCTCTGTCATTTTTACTGTTTGTATATGGTTATATTTGTTTGCCTTTTAATTTGCTTTGAAGTATTGTTCTGCATAGACATTGGCAGGGCTATTGAAGAAAAGAGGAAACAAACCCAAAACTGTTAGAGCTAGAGAAATAGTTTTCCAAGGGAGAAGACACTCAATGAATTATTCAACACAAGTGATCAGCCCTGGAATCACGGACATACAAGTACCATTATACAGACTGAGCAAGAGGTACATGCAAAGACAATTAAAGAAAAAGAGACCACTAATTTGAAACAGAACAATGGGAGATAAATTGAAGTATTTGGAGGGCTAAAAGGGAAGGGAGAAAGTTATAATTTAAAAAATATAATTACTAAAATAAAAACATAGTATGGAAGCAGCCTTAGAAATATGCGTGGCAAGGCAAAGAACTCAAAAACAAAAATCTCCTTGATACATAAACCACAAAAAGACTCAACAAAAAAGAGAACTTCAGACCTATCTTTATTAGGAACATTGATGCAAAAATACTCAATAAAATACTAGCAAACCAAATCCAAGAACACATCAAAGATATCATCCAACATGATCACGTAGGCTTCATTCCAGGCATGCAGGGGTGATTCAATATATAGAAATCAATCAATGTAATCCACCATATAAACAAACTGAAGGAGAAAAACCACATGATCATCTTCCTAGATGCCAAAAAACATTTGACAAAATACAACACTCATTCATGTTTAAGGTCTTGGGGAGATCAGTGATACAAGGCACATACCTAAACCTACTAAAGGCTATATACAGTAAGCCTATAGTCAATGTCAAACTAAACAGAAGGAAACTTAAATCAATCCCACTGAAACCAGGAACAAAGCAATGCTACCCCCTCTATCCTTATATCTTCAACATAGTACTTGAAGTCCTAGCTAGACCAATAAGACAACTAAAGGATATCAAGGGAATACAAATTAGAAAGGAAGAAGTCAAAGTTATCACTTTTCGCAGTTGATATGATAGTATACATGAATGACCCCACAAATTCTACCAGAGAACTCCTTCAGCTGATAAACACCTTAAGCAAAATGGCTGGATAAAAATTAACTCAAAACAAACAAACAAACAAAAAAAATCAGTAGCCCTCCTGTATACAAAAGACAAAAGGGTTGGATTGAGAAAGAAATTAGGAAAACAACACCCTGCACACTAGCCACTAAAGAATTAAAGTACCTTGATGTGACTCTAACAAAGCAAGTGGAAAACCTGTATGAAAAAAAATAAAATAAAACTTGATATCCCTGAAGAAAGAAATTGAAGAAGATATCACAAGATGGAAATCTCTCCCATGCTCATGGATTAGTAGGATTAACATAGTGAATGGCCATTTTACCAAAAGGAATATACAGAGTCAATGCAATTCCCATCAAAATACCAACACAATTCTTTACAGAACTTGAAAGAATAATTCTCAACTTCATATGGAAAAACAAACAAACAAACAAACAAAAACAATCCAGAATTGCTAAAACTATCTTGTACAATAATAACATATATTCTGGAGGTATCTCCATCCCTGATCTCAAGCTATACTATAGAACAACAGTAACAAAAACTGCATGATACTTGCATATAAAAAGACTAGAGGATCAATGGAATCAAATAGAAGATCCAGAAATAAACCCACAAACCTCTGGACACCTGATTTTTGACAAAGAAGTCAAAACCATACAATGGAAAAAAGACAGCATCTTCAACAAATGGTGCTGGTCTAACTGGATATCTACATGTAGAAAAATCAAATAGATCCATATTTATCACTCCACACAAAACAAAAGTCCAAGTGGACCAAAGACTTCAACATAAAACCAGACACACTAAACATGTTAGAAGAAAAGTGGGGAAGACCTTGAACTCATTGTCACAGGAGACAATTTCCTGAACAGAACACCAACAGCACCAACAACCAATAATTGGGACCTCATGAAACTGAAAAGATTATGTAAAGCAAAGGACACTGTCATGGGAACAAAACAACAGCCTCAAACTGCAAAAGGATCTTCACCAACCCCATATTTCACCGAGGGCTAATATCCAGAATATATAAAACCTCAAGGAGTTAAACACCAACAAACCAAGAAAACCAAATACAAAATGGGATATAGAGCTAAACAAAGAATTCTCAATAGAGGATTAATGAATGGCAGAGAAATACTTAAAGATTTGCTCAATGACCTTTAGTCATCAGAGAAATGCAAATTAAAACAACCCTGAGATTTCACCTTACACCAATCAGAATGGCTAAGATCAAAAACTCAAGTGATAACACATGCTGGAGAGGATGTGGAGAAAATGGAACCCTCCTCTGCCGGTGGGTTGAAACTTGTACAACCACTTTTGAAATCAATATGGTGCTTTTTCTGACAATTAGGAATAGTGCTGCCTCAATTTCCAATTATGCCAATACTAGTTATATATCTGAAATATGCTCAACTGTATAACAAGGACATTTGCTCAACCATGTTCATAGCAGCTCTATTCATGGTAGCCAGTATCTGGAAACAACTTAGATGCTCCTCAGTTGAGGAATGGATACAGAAATCATGGTAGATTTACACAATGGAATAATATTCAGCAATTAAAAACAAGGAAATCATGCAGTTTGCCAGCAAATAGGTGGAACTAGAAAATATCATCCTGAGTGAGATAACACAGAAGAAGGAAGACAGACATGGTATATACTCATTTATAACTGGATATTAGACAGATAATATAGGATAAAATCTGAAATCTGTACTCCTAAAGAAGTTAAAAAAGGAGAACCTTCGGAAAAATGCTCAATCCTCATTCTGATTGACAATGGGATAGACTTTGGAAGCAGGAGAAAACAGAATACAGTACAGAAGCCTACCACTGAAGGCTTCTGAAAGACTGTACTGATTGAGTTATCAAACCAGAGGCTGAGATTCATAGCCAAACTTTTGGCAGAATGCAGGGAATCTCATGAAAGAAGGAAAAGATAGGAAGAACCAGAGGAGACAGAAGCTCCACATGGCAACCAGAAGAACCAAATATTCTGGGCTCGGGGGTGCCTACAGAAACTGATGCTCCAATCAAAGACCATGCATGGAGAAGACCTAGAACCCCTGCTCAGATGTAGCCCATAGGCAGCTCAGTTTTTAAGTGGGTACTCTAGTAAGGGGAGCAGTGACTTTCTCTGATATGAACTCAGTGGCTGGCTCTTTGATTACCTCCCCCTCTGGTATGCATCCTGGTCTGGTTGCAGAGGAAGACAATGCAGCCAGTCCTGGTGAGACCTGATTGGCTAGGGTCAGACAGAAGGGGCAGAAGACCTCCCTTATCAGTGGTCTAAGGATGGAGATGAGGGGGAGAAGTGTAAGGGAGTCTCGTACTGGGGGCAGATGAGGGAAGGGGCTACAGCTCGAATACAAGGTGAATACATTGTAATAGATAATAAATAAATTTTAAAAACTCCCATTTTCTAGAATGCATATTCACTACACCTGTAAATCCCATATGATTATCCTAGTAACTTAATCCAAATTCAGTTAAAATAATATTGGAAGAGTGCGTTTTGAGCTTAAATGTTATGACTTTCAGGTCCCTGACTGCAATTATCAACATTATTTTATTTTATTTCAATATTTATTTCCTTTGCAGAATTTATTAATTTTATATTTCGGTAAGTATGATTATAAATTATCAGAATCGTAGTAATAAACTGAGTTAAGTAAACAAGGGTTCTGTGTAAAATAATATGATTTTTAGAATAGATGACTATCAGTGCAAAACTGAGTTAATCTGGAAAATTTTGCACAAATTTGATACATCGAACATGTTTCTATGAAAAATACACTGAGAATTCACACATTGCGAACAGTCACATATGTGAAATGTGTAAAAATTTCTGCCTTTCTGCTAGTTTGGAGCCAATACGATATTTTCTAATTTCAGCCCCAAATGCCAGTGGCCCTAAATTATGAATAAAAAATCCTTTTATTTTATTTTACTTTATACATGAGTGTTCTGTTTGCATGTATATATGCGCACCACATGGTAGTGCCTACCTAGTACCCGTTGAAGGCATAAGAGAGCATCAGATTCCCTGCACTGGGTTTGTGACCCAACTTTTGTTTGTTAAGAATTGAACCTGAGTCCTGTGCAAGAACAGCCATTTTATTTAATAAGTAGTGGTCCATCTTTTCCTAGTCTTAGAAAAAATTAGTTTACTTTCAAAGCCACTTAATAAGGTTAATGTTAATAACATTAGAGTATGCATTTTTGGAGACTAAGAGATAACTTTTATAGAAGTCTAATGAACTGTGTATAAAACCAGAATGCATGGGGTGAAATGTAACTCAGTATTTTAAGGACTTAGAAGTAGTGTTTAACTAACATACTTTTCTATTGTAATTAAATACAAAGTGATAAAAGATGGAGGCTGTTGCTATAATTACTATAATATTGGTTCTAATACTCTAAAGTTAATTTTTTTCCTTTTGAAAACTTGTGTGCAAACAATAAAAGCCTTCTGTCTTCCTAGTTTCACATAAATGATGCTTAACACAGAAAGGAAAGATTTGCAAACAGAAAATTGGTGATGCTGATGGTAGTGGTAATAATGAGGAATAAAAATACTTTGACTTCTTCATTTCCAATTTGTATCAGCTTGATCTCCATTAGTTGTCTTATTGCTCTAGCTAGAACTTCAAGTACTATAGTGAAGAGATAGGGAAAGAGTGGGCAGCCTTGTCTTGTCTCTCATTTCAGTGGTTTCTCTTTAAGTTTCTCTCTGTTTAATTTGTTGTTAGCTATAGGCTTGCTGTATATTGTCCTTACTGCGTTTATGTATGCACTTTGTATCCCTTCTCTCTCCAAGACTTTTTTTTTAATTTTTTTATTTTTTGTTATCAATCACAGGTTAGGTACTTTGCATCCCATGCCCAGCCCGCCCACTCCCTCCCACCCTCCCCAACCCTCCCTCATCTCCTCCCCGCCCACTCCAAGTCCACCAGCTGGGGAG
>CM053745.1:31625337-31640630 GCA_028658305.1 Pachyuromys duprasi | reverse complement strand
TTTTTTTCTTTTTTTAATTTTAATTTTTTAAAATTTTTTATTAATTATACTTTATTCACTTTGTATCCCCCCATAAGCCCCTCCTTCCTCCCCTCCCAGTCCCACCTTCCCTCCCCCTTCTCCACACATGCCCCACTCCAAATCCAATGATAGAGGAGGTCTTCCTCTTCTTCCTTCTGATCCTAGTCTATCAGCTCTCATCAGGAGTGGTTGCATTGTCTTCCTCTGTGGCCTAGTAAGGGTGCTCCCCTATCAGGGTGAGGTGATCAAAGAACAGGCCAATCAGTTCATGTCAGAGGCAGTCCCTGTTCCCATTATTATAGAATCCATTTGAATACTGAACTGCCATGGGCTACATCTGTGCAGGGTTTCTGGGTTTTCTCCATGCAGGGTACTTGGTTGGACTATCAGTCTCAGGAAAGACCCCTGTGCTCAGATTTTTTGGTTCTGTTGCTCTCCCACATCTTTTGTAAGATTCCGTGCACTCTGCCCAACAGTTGGCCATAAGTCTCAGCACCTGCTTTGATATTCTACAGGGTAGAGCTCTTCAGGGGCCCTCTGTGAAGGCAAAGCAGATTGATATCAGAAGAAAACAGGAAACAAGCTAGGAGCCTGTTCCTTGCTCTTTTAACATGAAGGGATGTTGGATTTTGTCAAAGGCTTTCCAGGATCTGATGATTTGATCACATCTTTTTTTTTTCTTTCAGTTTGTTTATATGGTGGATTACATTGATGGATTTTTGTACACTGAACCTCCTTTGTGTCCCTTGGATGAAGCCTATTTGCTCATGTTAGTGATATATTTAATGTGTTCCTGTATTCTGTTTTGTGAGTATTTTCTTGACTATTTTTGTATCAGTGATCACAGGGAAATTGGTCTGAAGTTATTTTTCTTTGTTGGGTCTTTGGGTGGTTTAGCTATTAAGTTGATTGTGACCTTTGAAAAGTATCTTGGCAGTGTCCCTTCTCTTTTTAATTTGTGGAATAGTTTGAGGAGTATTGGTGTTTGCTCTTCTTTGAAATTCTGATATAAGTCTTTGCTGAAACCACCTGGCCCTGGGTTTTTGGATGAGAACCTTTTTATTAACTAATTTATTTTTTATTAATTACAGTTTATTCACTTTGTGTCTCAGCTGTAGCCACTCCCTCACCCCCTCCCAATCTCACCTTCCTTCCCTCATCTCCTCCCATGCCTCTCCCTTATTCCACTGATAGGGGTGGTCCTCCTCCCCTTCCCTCTGACTCTAGCCTATTAGGTCTCATTAGGCCTGGCTGCATTGTCTTCCTCTGTGGCCTGGTAAGGCTGCACCCTCCAGGGGGAGGTGATCAAAGAGCCAGCCACTGAGTTCATGTTAGAGACAGCCCCTGCTCCCATTACAAAGGTACCCATTTGGAGACTGAGCTGCTATATCATACATCTTTGCAGGGGTTCTAGGTTATCTCCCTGCATGGTCCTTTGTTGGAGTACAAGTCACAGAAAAGACCCATTTGCCCAGATTTTTTGGATGGAAAACTTTTAAAGACTGCTTTGCTTTTTTAGGGCTGTGTAAATTGTTTACCAGATCTTGATTTAACTTTGTTAAGTGGAATTTACCAAAAAAATCATCCATTTCATTTAGATGTTTTCAATTTTGTGAACTATATGCTTTTGAAGTGAGACCACCAACAAAAAAATGTGTAGACTGCTCCTAAGCTCCTTGCACAAATGAAGCTGAGGGGTTGCTTGGTCCTCAAGTGGGTTCCCTTAACAATTGAAGCAAGAACTGTCTCTGACTTGGAAATGGGACTCTGGATTCCGTTTCCATAGCAGGGCTGCCTTGTCTTGCTCAGTGAAACAGGATGCAGTTAATCCTGATGTGAATTACTGTGCTATTGTGAGTTGGTACCCAGGGAAAGGTGTGGTGGGGTGAGGAAAGAAAGAGGACAGAGGACGTGGAGGAAGAAGAGAAGAGGGTGGAACTGGGTGGAGAAGAGGGAGTGGGGTTGCAAATGAGATGTAAAATGAACACTTAAATAAATTAATGAAAAAGGTGGTGCATTATACAATGGATTACTAAGCTATTTAAAACAAAGACAGGTTGAAAAATTCAGGCAAATGGATGCAACTAGAAAAAAAAAATCCTGAGTGAAGTAACTCAAACCCAAAAAGACACACATGGTATGTACTCATTTATAGGTGGATAATAGTAATGAAGTACAGGATAAACATGGGACAATCCACGGACCCAAAGAGGCTAAGTTGCAAGGAGTACCCAAAGGAGAATGCTTGAATCTCACTCAGAAAGGGAAATAAAATAGGCATTGGAGGAGGATAAAGGGAGGGAACTGAATAGGAAAAGGAATGGGTATGGGTGCAGGAGTAGGGATTAGGAGTAGGGAGAGCAAGGTAGAGAGAGGGTCCTGTGAGAGAACAGAAATCAGAGGTGGGGGCAGCTCTTGGATTTACTAGCAACCTGGGATAGGTGAGGCTCCAGGAAGACAATGCAGCTCACTCTAGCTGAGACTCTTAGGCATTAAGGAGCCTGAAGTTGCCACCTCCTGTAGCCCAGGAGGATTTCCAGTGGAAGGAAGGGGATACCAACCCACCCACAAAATCTTCCACCCAACATTTATCCTGTCTACAAGATGTGCAGGGACAAATATGGAGCAAAGATTGAGGAAATGGTCAACCAAAGACTGCCCCTAACTGAGACGCATCCCATGCATGAGAACCAATACTTGACAATATTAATGTTATTTTGCTGTGCTAATAGACAGGAGACTAGTACGACTTCTCTGAGATGCTTCACTGAGCAGCTGATGGACACAGATGCTGAGACCCACAGCTAAACATTAGACAGAGCTTGGGGATTCCTCAGGAAGAGTTGGGGGAAAAGACTGAGGTGGGATCAAGGACTCCATAAGAACACCTACATAGTCAACCAACCTGAGCCCATGGGGGTTCACAGAGACTGAACCACCAACCAAAGAGCATGCACGGACTGGTCTTAGACCTCCTGCACATATGAAGCTCAGTTTTCATGTCCTCTTTGACTCTGACGTGTCCCGTTAGTTCTCTTTTTCTTAACTAGCCTGCGTTGTCAAGCTTCAGTGGGAGACAACGGGCCTACATCTTCAGTAACTTAAAGTGCCAGGGCTGGTTGGTAGCCGTGGGGGACCCTCCCCTTCTCTGAGAAGGAAAGGGGAAGATAGGGGAGGGTTTTGTGGGGAAGTGAGGGGACTGGAATGAGAGGAAGAGGGTTGCAATCTGGATGTAATTTGAATGAATAAATAATTTAAAAAATGGCAGTGGCAGCCTTTATCAAATTTGCTAAAAAGATAATGAAATATAATTCTACATAGAAGTGGAATAGTATTAATATGGATTATGAAATATCAGTTGAAAGTTACATGATGTATATTTGTCAACACTGAATCAGACTACATAAAGACCATCCAACTTAATTTTGACTGTAGTCTATCAAGGATTACACACCAGTATATGAAAATAACTTAAGCAGGTTAACATGTTTAGGGGGACCTTGTACATTCTGGAACCCAAAGTGAAATGAGAAAAGCGACTGACAATAAAATTACAAGGCCAACAACTGGGGATAAGAGGTTGCGAAAAATATTATTAGAAGTAGACAGCATGTGGTCATGTACACCTGAAATAACATGCCAGGGGGGCTATGGTAGAACCATGGTGCCTGCCTAGCCAGCCTGGGCTGAACTGCATAAATCCTGGACAAATTTTTACCTCTTATGTATTTTTTCCTTCTCTCTCTCTCTCTCTCTCTCTCTCTCTCTGTATATATATATATATGTGTGTGTGTGTGTGTGTGTGTGTGTGTGTGTGTGTGAGTGTATGTCTATTCTTCCTCTCTGTATATATCCTCTATATATACTAAATAATTATATATTTAATTCTAATGATTGATATATATATATGTCATATGTGTCATTATATATGTAAACACCTATTATAAAATTACAGGGCTTTGGAGTTGCTTTCCTTACTAGGGGTCTGAATGTTTCAATGAAAAAGTAGAACTCCATAGCATCATAGAAATCATAAGATAGTCTAGAATATTGAAGACAATATTTCCTTGCAGAGATAAAGATCTAAAGAAAGAGAAAACCTTTTGAGTTTCCTCAGAAGAGCCTGCAGCATTTGCAAACATGGGTCAATGCACGGCAGAGCAAGAATTCACACAGGCAGTTCTGAAAGACAAAGAACAATGATCTAGAGATGTGGATAACTTCTGAGCATTTGTCATTTGAGGGCCTCTTTTTGTAGCTCAAGGCTGTAGTAAGCAGCTCCAACTTAGATTAATTATCTAGATTTCTATGTTTTCACTTTGTCTATCTATCAATCATTTTTTTCCTAGCAAAGTGAAAATCACACTGCAAGCATCTCAAGAATTATGATTGTAGCATTTCTGCACAAAACAATATAAATAATATCTAGCAATAAAAATAAATATAAAATGGAATTGCAATGAAAACATTTAGTTTAATCATGCAATATTAATAAGTTGAACCCAAACTCTAAACCTACATGTAAGTAATGCAATTTCCCTTATTTCTAGATTGGCTATAAACTTGAGAGTAAAATTTAAAGTGGTAATAAAATCCTTTCTACTTTCCCTGTGTGTATTGATACAGCAAAACTTAATTTATTTGTGTGCTAACAAGGAGTGATTTACAAATAAAATTGTTAAATATGATGCATGGCAATTACAAGTCACATTTCTAACATGGATATTAAGGGTAGCCTAGTGATGCATACTAGTTTCTAAGGGAGTCTTCTGGGTATCACCTTGTTCTGTCAAACAATGCCTCAATGACTTGTTATCCCCATCTCTTGATTTTTTCTAACTATTTAATATTGCAGTGAGCTTCATTTACATAACCTATCTTCTCTAGAGTAGGTGTTTTTTCTTGAGGATTATATATTGAATTTATTGATCTACACAAAAAGGCTAGTACAATTTTTAGAATATAGATTATTTTAGGTAATAAGTACATGATGGCATATTCAATTTATATGACTATTACAACAAAAAACCAGTTTTTCCCCATTGGACAGGTTAAGAAAAATGAAAAATAGAACTAATTTATGTTTAAAACTTCATTTCTTTGGCCTTTAGATTCCACATCCTAACAGTATACCAATATTTGTCAGAGGCTTATTATGTGATAAGCAGAAACAAAAACTAAATACAATTTAATAAAGCTATGAAAAGTCTCCAATAAAACTGAAGAGAAATTGATGACTAAGTAAAAATATCTGGTTTGGCAGTCAATTGAGATGGTTGGAATACTTGTTTCTTCTCTTACAGTAACTTATCTTGCCAGCATTCTTTGGTGTCATCATTTTCAGTATCCTTCACAGGCATAGTTCTCCTTTCCAGAATTTCAAGGCAGATTTCATTTTATTTTATTTTTTATAGTACTAGATTTCTTTATCTGTAAAAAAATAGAATTTTTAAATTTAAGTATTCATAAGGAATTGTGTAAGGATAAATGTATAAATACATATATAAATGTATATATGAATGTATATATTATATACGTACATAAATTGAAGTGTATTCTGCAACATACAAGGTAGTTGATAGATGTTATGAATTACAATTAGATGAGGCTTTATCTTTCTAAAATTTTAAACATATTCTAGAAAGGTTATATGATTTAAAACAAAAATGAGTTAGAATAAATTCCAGTTACCAAGTGATCAAGTTATGAGATATACTCAAGATAGAATACTTGAATCACAAAATCTGATTTATACAAATAAACCATGTGGTGAAATGCCTAGATACCATTCATAGTTAAATAATTTAGCAGGAATAGGAGCAGTCTGTGAAAGTGAGCTTACAGAGGACAGCTGGTCTCTGGTAATGATGAAACTAGATGTAGGCCCACAGTGCTAATAGAATGTACTTTTCTATACGTTTTCTTTGCCAAGGATGTTCTCTTATGCAACATATTGGTATGAAATCAGGCTTTCGTATCTGCCAAGCATAGACTTCATTAAGTTTATATAAACTTATATATATATATACATACGTACATATCTCCCCTGAAAATATATGGAAAAAAGTTACTATTTTAGTAGTTTCTATTTGGTTCTTCATTCTTTCTAAAAGTCTGTAACAATTTGATATTAGCTGCTTTTCTAAAAAAAAGTTTTAAGAAATAATGAATTATTCATAGAGGAATTGTTTTTAGGTTAATTATGTGTAATGCTGAAAATGCATTATAATGTGTAATTATATTTTTCAACATAATTATTATGTATAATCACAATGTATAATTCTTTATGAGAGTATATGAAGGAAATAATGCTGCTCATGCATAATGGTACAATGGATAAACTTTATTAATCCAAAGACTTACTGCTACTTATAGTTTTGAATAGACTGATCACACAGACAAAAAACAAAACAAAAAACAAACCATGATTCTATATTGAAATATGACAGTAGTTTAAAATGAAACATTTTAGAAAGTCAAGTATCATATCTTCATATACATGGGTCTCTGTACTGGATTTGGTCTGGCATTGCCTTGCATAAACCTTCTGTATCCTTACTTTAAATTTTCAGATTCATGTATTTTCTCTAAAATGCCCACGGAGGTCAGGATTATTTAGGGGCCATTGGTAAGGGCTTTCAAGAGAAGGAAGATAGAATGCACTGGTATGAAGGGTTAAAGGGGGAAGAAAATGAATGTCTGATCTACTGGGTATTGCTCTAGTCCCAGAAAAAGCAAGGACAACAGCATATTGAAATTTGTCTACAGGTGCGGCTCTCTTTTGTGATGTTGGCTCCTTTGGTGTCTTATAGACATATTATCTCAAACTGAAAGAGGAAAGTCCATAAACCATTCTTAACTTTGAGATAAAGATTTCCTTCCAAAAGTGTATTTACACATTCATAAATCTTGATTTTTAAGACATAGTTTTAATCTGAATACTGAGTCTGGATATATGAATAATTAAACAGGGCAATATGACTGATGTAGAAGCTTAATAAAATGCATTTGAGATAAAATTGAGTACTGTCTTGTTTCATTGAACATACACATTTAAGTTACCTGCCTAGACAACCTGTTTTGTGTTTTTCTGTATCAGTATTCTAATATAGGGTAAATTCAGGCATGTCTTTTACATCTGAATACCTAAAGTTTAGTTAAATAATAGTGTTGCCTATGTAACTATGGAAGTACTTTCTGAGTAGTAGCAATAACTACTCTCTGAGAAAGTTAAATTAAGTTATATGTCTATATCTTAAAAAAAATCTTTATGAGTTTTACATCCTGCTCACCTACATCTTTCATTCTTGCAAACTTCCCCTCAAAACACACACACACACACACACACACACACACACAAAGCATAGAAAAACATCTAATCTTGGAATCTGTAGTATGTCACACAGTGTGACCCCCATATCCCTCTATCCACACATCTTCACTTGCAAGTGTTCATTGAAATGAGTCATTGGTCTGGTTTGAGGTCTGGGGCTTTTGTGACATCACTGATATTCAACCCTCACCAGTACTCCTCCTGGTTATCCTGTTGTTACCCTGTGTCATGGACATCCTGCAGCTTTGGATCAGCAACCCCGACACCTTTCATGTGTTCCAACCATTGGCAGATGATATAGATTTTGGGGTGGGCCAACTCAGAGCTTGGCTGTGGGTCTGGGTGGTAGCTGATCTGGTGGGTGGCAGCTCTCCCTTATTCCCACCACCGCGTGTGGTGGTGAAGGTGGTGGGGTGTCTCCAGAATTGCTCTGGCTAGGCTACCCAAATCTGTCATCAGGAGGCATGCCCTTGGGCCTGCTCACCTGCACCTATGCCTCCAGAGCCAGATTCACTGTGCTGCCCAGTCAGGGCATGCGGCCCAATCTCTCAAGTGCTGCAGCCTGCTTGGCTGTATGAGCTCTCTTACTGTCAGACTCTCTTGGTCGGCTCATTTCACCCCTCCCCCAGGTCCAGCTCTACTGTGCTGCCAGACAAGGTAAAGGGCCATTTCTTCCAAATTCTGCCACTGATGAGGGGCCAGAATAGCTCTCCGATGCTCATGAACTATGGGCATCTTTCCGGACTGCTGTCAGATATTCCGCACTCAAGCTATCGGCGTCAGCCACCAGACCAAGCTCTGCTGTGCTGCCTGAGTGAGGTACAGGGCCTGCTCTCTCAAACCCTTCTTCCAGTGAGAGGTGGGCCCACCTCTCCAGAACACCTCAGCCAGTGAGATCCAGTCAGGCTACCATCCTCCCTCACTCCCCCAGGACTCCCCATGTTCTCTAGTGGTAATATGAGCCTTGGACATTGACACTGACCCAGGCTGTAGACTGAGACATGGCCCTCAGTGGCAGTTCTGGCTGGGATCTCACCATGGCCCCCGGGTGGCAGGGCTGCCCACTCACAGCAGGGTGCTTACTTCTCTCCTCTCTCCATTTCCATCTCTCTTCCTAATGCCCAATCGGATCCACTTCTCTTTCCCTCCCATCTGTCTTCCACATACGATACGTGCACAAGGTGGTGGCTCCTGCTGCAGGTTGGTCACACACCTGATGGGTCCCTGGGTGACCATCTCTGACCAAGCTGTGTGGTGTGGCAGCAAGCAAGTGTCCATGGCCCACCTGTGCTATACCCCCAAGAGCAGGTCTGTTGGTGGCATGGTGTCCACAGGTTTCTGCCTGGTAGTGGGCAGGGCTCTGTGTGTCTATGGCACACCTGTGCTCTGAGGCAGAGTGTGGGTGTCTTTCCCTGCACACACCGTGCAGCATGGCAAAACACTGATCTTTGTCTTCCTCCTCCCATGATGCAGCTGCCTGGATTCGATTTGATATGATTTTTACCTTTCCAAGGAATAAAACAGCTTTGGCCACCAAGCCAGGAACCAAGCTAAGAGGCACAAAGGACTGTCGTCTGCTCTGCCCCTGACTGATAAAAGAACAGTTGTCTCTTTGCCAATTACATGGGGGTGAGTCTGTATCAAAAAATAAAATAAAATAAAATAAATAAAATAGTGACAAGCCCTTGTGCCAAACACTAAGGAAAATAAAATTTTTACATGGTTAAATCCATGGAAATTTAATGTAATTAAATTTTGCCTCATCAATTCACCATAGCATATAAAGTGAAAAACAAGTATCTTAGATTTTCCATTATTTTATATATAAGTAAATATATATATGTATACATTTACATAAATATGTGTCTATCTATAGTGAGAGATGGATCAGAAACTCCCTCATTCTAATATATTAATTGTGATACATAATGTATTACCATATTATGTGACTATAAGTATAATAGTCTAAAATCAACTTCAGCTTTAACGGAAAATAAATAACAAGAAGGGGGAGATAGTAAGACCTGGAAAGGACAGGAGCTCTGCAAGCATAGCAAAAGAACCAAAACATCTGGGCAGAGAGGTCTTTTCTGAGACTGATACTCTAACCAAGGACCATTCATGGATATGACCTGGAATCCCTGCTCAGATGTAGCCAATGACAGCTCAGTATCCAAGCCGGTACCCTAGTAATGGGAGCAGGGACAGTCTCTGACCTGAACTCAGTGGCAAGCTCTTTGAGTGCCTCCCCTGGATGGGAGAGCAGCCTTGCCAGACCACAGAGGAGGACAAAGCAGCCAGTTCATATGGGACTGGATAAGCTAGGATCAGATGGAAGGGGAGAAGAACCACCCCCATCTGTGGATTTGGACAGGGGCATAGAAGGAGATGAGGGAGGGAGGGTGGAATTGGGAGAGGAGGACAGAGAGGGCTACAGCTGGGAAACAAGGTGAATAAACTGTAATTAATATAAAAAATAAAATTTAATAAAAAGTTAAATTGATATATTTGTATCTGTTTTATTTTTTTCAGGATTAACACTGACAGAAACAAATAATTTAACATTTCCTGTTTCTATTGCCATTATGACCATCAAGGTAAGACTAACTCTTCTTATATTCACTCTACTATATCCATTTTTTCATAAGCTTCCCAATTTATTATTATGACTACCTTAGTAAGTATCTCAGGGTATCATGGGTGTATCTCTTACCTTTGTTGTCTTTGCCCAGCTATGATTCAGAATTAGTATGTGCAGTATGATTGGCTGAAGGAGTAATGATTACCTGGTGAATGCATTCGCAGATTTATGGATGGACACAAAGCTAATTCTCAAAATGACTGGATATTCATGTAAATAGGCAAGAGCTCCTATTAAAGAAACTCATAAAATAAAGCAATAAAACACGTGTTTAATCTTTAATTTTAAAGATTAAAGTAGTGTTAATTACTGAAGGCATTAGTTTTCTAGAGAGTAAAATTAGAAAAACTACATACATATGTAAAATTATAATCTTAAGAAAGGGGATTTATGAAAATCTATAATTTTTAAAAAATCTCACAAGCTTAGAGAGTCTGCGAGTTCAAAATCAAGATGGTGGGCATTAGAGCTGACGACAACTTCCTTCTAACAGTATATTGAAGAGAATATCTTTCCTATGGGAGCAAAGGTTAATATGCTCCCATGGAAAAGGAGCTGACATGAGCAAACCCATGCCCACAAGTCTTGCTTTTTAAAATTATAGCAACATTCTTACAGTCACAAAAACAGAGCCCTCCTCATACATAACTTCCACTAGAATATAGCTAAGATTTATACATTTTAAAGTAAAGTGTAGCAGTTAACCAAATCTGTTAAAAGACAAAAATATTAGAATCATAGTACTGAGGAAACACTGTAAATAAACAAAATAAGTGGTGTTTATATTAGACTCCAGTTTATGGCAGAATATCCTCACAAATAATTTTATTGACCTCTCTCTCTCTCTCTCTCTGTCTTTCTTTCTCTTTCTTTTTCTTTTTCCCAAACAGGTCTGACTCTATCCTAGGTCTTGGTACTATCTAGCCTCTAGGTCCTGAATAGGTTCCTTCTCCTGGTATGAGTCTCAAGTTAGACTAGTCATTGGCTGGCCACTCCCACAAGATATGCACCACCTTTATCTCAAAACAGCTTGCAAGTAAGACTAATTGTAGGTCAAAGGTTTTCTGTCTTTTTTTTTCCTATTTGAACAAGTTTAATATTAGCTAAATTAAACTAGCAAAATTAGCTAGTTTTCTTTGTTAATATAATTTTGTATTTATTTCAGTTTATTTACTTTTTATCCCAGCTGTAGCCCCCACCCTGGTCTCCTCCCAATCCTGCCCTCCCTCCCTCCTTAACTCTTCCCATGCCCCTTCCCCAGTGAGAACCTTTTCCCCTGCTGGGTTATGTCTTCCTGCTTTGATATGAGGGTATGTTCCTATGCGTTGTAACTTGTTATGCCATGTTTCAGTGTTCTCCCTGGGAGGAGAGGATCTAGAGAGGGGAGAGGGGGGGATGGGGCTGGGAGTAGATAGAAGGGAAACTGCAGTCATGACAGGATATATGAGAGAATAAAAAACAAATAGATAAACAAATAAATAAACCAAAAAAGCTAAATGGAGTTGAAAAATAAAAACATAAACAATAAACAAGGCCTGGTGGTTCACAACCTCAGCACTCAGGAATCTGAGGATTGCTAAGTTAAATAATGTATTTTAATTATGAGCTTACTACTGTTAGAATCACCTGAAAAAATGCCTCAATCAATTTATTGTCTAGATCAAGTTGAACCGAAGACAAGTCTATAAGAATTGTCTCGGTTGTTTATTAATTTAGGAAGACACAGGCCTTTATAGGCATTGTGAGTGGTACCATTGCCTAGACAGAAAGATCTGCCCTATTTCACACTGAAGAGAACTAGATGAGCGAGAAAGTACCTACCATGGATTCAATTTCTTCCCTCTGCCTTTGATTGTCAACATGGTGGGACTAACTGATTGAGATCCTTCTGCCTTAACTTCTCTAAAACGCTGGCCTGCAGTTTGTCATTATAAGACCAATAAACCCTTTCTCTCTATGTTGATAGTTTGGAGGGCGCTTTATTACACCAGCAGAAAAGAACTAGACAAATTCTACTTCAAAACAGTCAAGAAACTTTTCAGATATCGAGAAGTGGAAGTACCACATGACCTAGTTATACTACTTTAAAGCATATGCCCAAAAGCCTTTTTATTCTACCACAGAGATATGCTCACATCTACGTTAATTGCTGCTCCTTATAAAATAGCTAGGAAGTGGAATCAGGCTAGATGTCCATCAAACAATGAGTGGATAATAAAAATAAGGCACATTTAACCAAGGGAATTTTATTCAGCTCTAAAGAAAAAAATTAATCATAAAATTTCTTTTTAATTGGATGAAAGGGGGAAATATATTGACTGAAATACCTCAGAGTCACAAAGACATATACCACATCTGCTGTTTCATGTATTAGACCTTGCTTTGAAACTTTTGTTAGGTCTGTTTAAATTGAGGAACATGTGGAAGGCAGGAAACCAAAAGGGGCCTGTTGAAAGGGCATGCATTAAAGGTATGGAGGGAAGCAGAATATAGATGAATTAAAACAGAGAAGTGGGATATTGAGGGCATACGAGTTTAAGCATGGTACTCATGGGATGACAATGGAAACAAGGGGCTGTGACTGTGAGGGAAACAACATGAAGGGCACATGAAAAAGCCATATGGAAACCTATTATCTTGTACTTAAAAGCACGTCAAAAGTAAGTAGGAGGACGCATGCAATATGAAAAGAGAGGGGTAAAATTTTTGTATTTAAGGTTTAGGCATGCGTGGATCTGAGGGATGAGGATGTAGACATGGTAGAGAATTGGTTAAGCAAAACTAAATCACACTTGTAAGGGCTTAATAGCCCACTACTTTGTAAGCTAATCAAAAATATACTTAAAAGTTTTTGGATAGGGTTACCTTCTAAGGGTATAAAAGCTGTTTTCAGAAGACCCAAGTTATTAAAGTACCAGGCAAAAGATACAATGTCCTGAAATAGTGGTCAGAATGGTCTCAGAAGTCCTTCAAGGAAGACAAGGTATTGTTCTTCTTTTCTACCATAATTATATGGTAAGATCCCAACACTGGAAAACACCACAAGCCTAGTTTGCTGGACACAGAGTTAAATAAACACTTTCTTATTATATTTGAGACCTGCTCCTCAGGTCAGAACTGATGCCTCTTATTGTAGACCTGGTCACAGCCTCTGGTTATGGAGAAACAGTAAGGCCCATGGGAGGATTGTACTATTTTTATTTTCTAAATGATCTTGCTTGTAAACTAATTTGTAGGGATTTATGTGTATAAACATAGATTTGTGGTGCTCTACCCATGGCCAGAGAAGTTTCTCTTTGCAGTACATACTGATTAATGTAGAGACAGATAACTGATAAAAGTTCTGGGAATTGGTAAACATGAATAGTCAGCCATTACAAAGAATAAATTTATCAACCTCCTCCCCACCATGATTTATGCAATATTGTGGAGTGAAAGACAGAAAGGATGCAAGAGCTGGAGAAGAAGACAGTGCTGTGAAATTCTGATTTTTTGGACATAACATGGATGCTGCACTCAGGAATTCTGGCCCAGGAAAATTTCAACAGTAATGAGTGGAGAAATCATTACACATTAGGTTCCACCTCTAAGAAGCTATCAGCAGTTTATTGCTGCTGGGTAAGGAGTGTCAGTTCTGTGTGGTAGTGTGGCTACTGGTTCATTACCTGTGTTTTGATCTCATACACTGTTTGCCCATAGGCAAAATTAGGTAAACTTTGGGATTTAAAAAATTAGAGCACAATAAATTAGGATGAGAACAAGTTGAGGGAGTCCAGAATAACTTGAATTGGTTGAATATGAAATGAATATGCTCAACATGCATTGAGCATATACATAGGTTTTCATATGTATGTGGAAACAGTAGGGTAATATAATAACATATAATTTTAAAGTTTTGTAATATGTTAATATATGCAGATAGCTAAAAATGTTAATTCATTTAAATATTTATGAATTCAGATTTGGCCTTCTCAATGGTTGCCCTCAAAATTAAATGAGTAAAGAGAGTGGATATTTGTTTAGCTTTTGTAAAATGTGATCAAGTGTCATATTAAACATTTTCAAAGTGTGAAGTTGAAGCACTCTGGAAGTGTGCCTAGATGAAGATTACTAAGGATCAAGGTTACTGGAGTTGTTGGAAATGATATATATTGGGAAGGTTTGAAATTAAAGTCATCATAGAGGAGAAAGATAATATTAAAAAGCATTTTGAAAGTACAATTTCATATAGGCACTAATGTCATGAATTTCTATAGAATGTAATGATACAGGTATAGAAAGTAAAGTAGACTGGTTTTTTGAATGTATTTGCATTTTATTAACATTTCAAAAACTATAACTATAAAGAAAATTATAAGAAAACATAAATATATAAATATATTAGAAATGATGCATCTAATGATGTCATATATGTTAGAAGTAAAGTAAGTTATATGATAATATACATATTATCATATGTATAATTCATCAAATAGATGAATTAATTCTTCAATATATGACAATTTATTTTTTCTGGCGGTGATGTATGATTGAAATCCCAGCTCTTGGAAAACTGAGACAGAAGAATGGCAAATCAAGGCAAGTTTGGACTTACATAGTGAAATCTGTCTGCAATTTAAAAAGTAAAAATAATTGTTCCTTCTGTACTTAAATCTCATATTGCCTGTATTGATGTTAGAGGTGAAAAATTCAGTAATTTTGGAATTTAAAATATTTGAGACATTATTAACATTTTCCTAGATTGTTTAAATGTCCATTAAATGATCCTATTGAAAATACTTTCATAAAGATAAAATAGTCTATAGAAAAACTGTACACAGAGAAATGGGGAAATGTACCTTATAGTAAATATTATAACCAAACTGGATTTATAGAAGCTTTTTCAGTCTCATAAAGCTATGTGGCAACATTTGTGCTCTAATATATGGATTAAAGTTTGAAGGAGGTTGACACTTTCCATCTATCTTTAATGAATTTTTATTCAAATAATATTGGAGAGCTTTGAGAAATATAAACCTCTTTTAGAATTAGAAATAGTAAGAATTAAAATTTGAAAATGAAAAAAGTTACTTTTTTTGTTCTGTCAAGATGTTTTTCTCCTTTAAGTAAATGCATTCCCCTGTTCATATGATTTAATTCAATATGATATTTTCAGCAACTTATTTTAATTAGAAGGTATGTAATGACATATGTTACTTTTTGTTGGGTACTTGGTAGGAAATTCTTTGGTGAGCTTGGATAACTGGAGATTATTTTCAGCTTCAGTAATGAAAACAAATGCTTTACTAAACAAAAGAC
>CM053745.1:31576282-31624837 GCA_028658305.1 Pachyuromys duprasi | reverse complement strand
CACTACATATTCGTTGCTATTTTTCTATGAAATCTAGACATTAGGAATGTGGTTATAATTTCTTAGTTCTAAATCAGATATGGGCAGAGCAGGTTGTAGAAGAGGAGGAGCTGTGTGAGTGGGCTTGGCCTACAGTATGTAAATGGCTTGTGCAGAATGGAGTCATGTGAACAGAGTGGGCTAGATTCCTCTGCAGATGTTTCACCTTGTCTAAGGCTGGAGTATGAGACTATATCTAAATTTGGCTGAGTGGAAAGGTTGGATGTAGCATAGGATGCCTGTGGATTGGTGGTATGTCATGTCCTAGAAAAACGTTTAGAAATTGGTTGCAGAGCAGACAGGGGTGAGCAGACAAAATGAGGTCACTAGATGTAGAGCCCATTCTAGAACTCACAGGTTAGGAAGGAATTTGGGAAAGGATATGTGAGATGTGGCTGGGTATAGAGGTTGGATGCTGCATATAGCAACCTAAGGGCAGCAGGAGGTAGAGCAGGTAATAGTGGCATCCCAAATTCAGGTTTGGGGACAGGCACAGGTGCTCAGACAAGGCCCGGACACTGAATGTAGGACCTGGGCTATATCTGCTGATTTGAAGTGATGGCACAAAAGGGAAAAGTCAGCAAGGCTCTGGCCTTGACTGACCATTACTGTTGGTCCCCAAACCTTTAATAGTAAACCTTTATATCCAAACAAATATCCCTAATTGTTATTCAGGGATACGTAGGCAATAGCAGATGAAGAAGTGGTGAAATCCAATAGCTAAGTTGCAGGGCAGGCAGAGGTGGCCAAATAAGGCCAGGGCACTGAATATGAGAGCATACTAGATCTGATCAGGTAAAGGAGACTGATGAGGAAGGTCGGAGATAAGCAAAGTACAGCAGACACTGGAGAAGATTGTAGGAGTTGTGGCACAAAATCTAGTTTTAATCATGTATACAGAACAATGGAACTCCACTGTGCAGAAACAAATGAATGAAACTGGAAATCATCATGCTAAGTATAAGAATTCACCCTCATAAAAAGAAGTATTGCATTTTTTCTCTCATATATGAAAGGCAGGAAATAAAGAATACAAAAGAGATAGTGCAAAAATAAGGGTGATAAATATGATCAAAATAAATTATTTTCATGTATTAAAATATCATAATGAAACCTCTGAACATTTAATATCTACTAGTAAAATATGTATGGTAAACTCATATATTAAAATCTGTTGGACTATATATATATATATATATATATATACATATACCTATTCTCAATTGTTCATTTGCACATACACAATCATTTGATTTAAATCATTAATGCCAGACCACACAATCTATAATAATGCTGTTTGCAATGCCTAGTGACTCTGTAGGAATCTCTGTATGCATAGCCATGTTTATTATGTTCATACACCATTGATATTAACTAAGCATGTTTTTCACATGTCATTCCCCATAGACAATGCCTGATTGTTCATGTATGCATATGTAGGCAGACATGACAAAAAAAGAGAAAGAAGTGCTGACATTGATAAAACACAAAGTTCTATAATATCTCACTTGCAATTTGCATCTCTGGTGTTTCTATCATGAGTTGTTTTTTTAGTATTCATCTTCATGCTCTAATACACTGACAAACCACAGGGCCTCTACTTGCAATTTGCATCTCTGGTGTTTCTATCATGAGTTGTTCTTTTAGTATTCATCTTCATGCTCTAATACACTGACAAACCACAGGGCCTCTACTTCCAATCATCATCGTCATGCTATAGCTTAAGACTATGGAAACACTGCCGTTTCAGGTTATTCTGTTTATGCTTACTTGGGAAAGATCACATGGCATGTCAAACGGTTCACTCCTCTTAATAGTGTCCAGAAAATAGTCTCACCAAAACAAAACCCCTTACCATGCCTTAGTTCAATATGCAGAGATAGGCTGCTCTGCTTTGCAAGTGCATTGGAGAAAAAGAACTACGTGTGCTAGTAAGAAGAAAAATAAGGATAGAGAGACTGAGACAAAGGTAAAGAGGCAAACAGACACACACACGAGACAGAGATGGAGGGGAAGAAAGGAAGAGAGAGGGAATTAATAAATTAACACAGGAAGACAGACAGTAAGATATTTCCAATACCTATAAGGCAAACTTTACAGATTAAAAAAAATTATTCTTTTTGAAGAAGGCGCAGCATTTCCCGGAAGAGTGTTTCTTAATTGAACTTCCTGAGATGATTATTAAGACATCTAGTCTTACATTGCCTGTAGGTTCATGTGAGACAAAATCTCATTGAAATAAAACCAAAAGAAAAGCTACCAGAAGCATAGTGAGAAATACTGTATATTAAGTCAAGTATCTCATAAAGTTTGGCTTCAGTCTTTGTGCTGTCCTATTATTGTGATTATTTGCATTATTATAGCTTGCATTTTAAATATTCAACCTATGTTTAGCGGGCAGAAACAGGCTAATGATAAAACTGCTGAGAAAGGTTTTCTCAGCAGTTCTTTGCCAGCCAAAAGTATTTGATATATGGCTCCATTGATTTAAAGAAACATAATGCTGGCTGGCCTTGAAATTGTGTGTGTGTGTGTGTTTATTTCATAATAGTTGAAGAAAAAGAGGTCCAGTACTTGGACATGGGAGAAAGCAAGCTCATTTGAAGATGGGAGAATTTGAATGGAGAAAGGGAAAATTGTATGATTATATTATAATCTTACAAAATAAAAAATATTAAAAGAAAAAGGCATATAATCATACCAATATAAAGTGTTTTCATGGTTAACTTGGTAAGAGCTGTTTTTCTTATGAAACTACTATGAATTTAACTACATGCTATCAAAAAATTTGTTGAAGCTAAATAACTTCAGCCAATACATGGAGTTTTGCTTGATTAAAGAGTGATTTTCATAAAGATCCAATGCATAAAAAATCATAATCAATGGCATTTATCATAAGTAAAAAAGCTTCTGATAAGGGAAAGGTTATTTTTATTCAGGATATAGAACTGAAGAGAGATGAAAGAAATATAAATTCAGTGCCATGACCTGAACTTTGAGGTATACAAGAGAAAATGATTCATAGATGGCAAAAAGATCAATTAAATTGGGACTTAAAATACCATTTGAGACACAAAAAATAAAAATTATAACAATACATTCTGAGTATTTGGTCTAACGCTGCACATATTTCAGGAACACTAATAAATGACAAATCAGCCACATTTAGGATGAAAGCACAGAACAGCTGAAAGGCATCCTCCCACAGGTAGAGAATCAGAAATGGATAAGATGAAATTAGTATATAGAGCACATAGGGAAATATAAAATCTATTAAGAAAGCAAAAGAAATATATTTATATATCAAATTGGGCCAGAGACACAATAATGTAACTGTTTACCCACAATCAAGCCTCTATGATATAATATATTTATATTACATAATTTCTCTACTTAGAAAATATATGTTCATGTTCAGGAATTAGTATCTGATGTGCTCTTTAATTTTCTTTAACAAAGTTTTTAAGACAAAATCACTCAACCTGAAAGGTACCAACTTTTAATGGTAAATTCCTCTGGCTTGCCATGATTATTGTATCAACTCAGAAAACTGTTTTAAAGTTAAGCCCTTCTAGAAGCATTTTAACCTAACTGACATAGAGTTTATTCTCATAAAAGGATGATACATGACAAAAGTAGCTAATTTGAATTCCCGTTGGAACTGAATTATTTCTGTGGCTAATTATTTGCCTCCTGGAAAGGCTGTAAGCAGCTTTGAGTACCATGTGGCTCCCAAAGGGAAACATTTATTAGGGACAAGGATGCAAGATGATAATGACATGCAGGCACCAGTCCTAGAAGAGTGAAACTAGAAATGCATGGCCTAATAAGGTTGGCATTAAAAATATAAATATTTTCATGTAAAAATGGAAAGTTAGATGATTGAATGTTGTTAAAGAGAGGGGAAGTCTGGGATTGAGTAATCTGCTAATTATGGCTAATGCTATTAGGAATCACAATCACATCTCAAGCAGAAGAGCCTTTCCAAATTGGCTACTTGCAAAGACTATACTCATATAATTAGGAATTCTGGAGCTTTAGTCACACAATGAAAACATGAATGCATGAATCACAACAAATCCCCATATATTTTACCTTCTGGGCAAATTCAACATGAGAAATTACACAGAAAAAATAAATAACATAAATTAAATTATTACTTGTACTTTTTAAAATCATATGGTCTTCTAGGGTGAAATTCTTCAGAGTAAAATAGGAAACAAAACTTGTCATTTTTCTGGAAATCCTCTTGCCTCGTTCTGGCTGTGATTACAAATAGAACAAAGGAAACAAAAGGAATTTTCTTAAAAGTTATCTAGTAAATGGTGCTGGTCTAACTGGATGTGTACATGTAGAAAAATGCAAATATATCCATATTTATCACCCTGCACAAAACTAAAGTCTAAGCCAGACTCAGTAAATCTGTTAGAAGAAAACGTGTGGAAGAGTCTTGAACTCATTGGCATAGGAGACAACTTCCTGAACAGAACACCAACAGCACAGGCTCTAAGAGCAACAATAAATAAATGGGACCTCATGAAACTGAAAAGCTTCTGTATAGCAAAGGACAATGTTGACAGAACAAAATGACAGTCTACAGACTGGGAAAGGATCTTCATCAACCCTGTTTCTGACAGAGGACTAATTTCCAGAATATGTAAAGAACTCAAGAAGTTAAACAGCAACAAATCAAGTAATTCAATTAAAAAATGTGGAACAGAGCTAAACAGAGAACTCTAGATAGAGGAATATTGAATGGCAGAGAAACACTTAAATAAATGCTCAGCTTTCTTAGTCATAAGGGAAATGCAAATCAAAATGACCATAAGATTTCATCTTACACCCATCAAAATCGCTAAGATCAAAAACTCAAGTGACAGCACATGCTGGAGAGGATGTGGACAAAGGGGAACCTTCTTCCATTGCTGGTTTGGACATAAACTTATATAATCTGGGACTTTCTCAGAAAATTAGGAATAGTGATACCTCAAGATCCAACTCTGCCACTCTTAGGCATGTATCCAAAATATGCTCAAGTTTAAAACAATGTCATCTGTTCCACCATGTTCATAGCTGCTTTATTCATAATAGCCAGAATCTGGAAACAACTCAGATGTCCTGTAATGGAGGATGGATATAGAAATCGTGGTACAATATACCATGTAATGCTGTTAAAAACAAGGAAACCATGAAATTTTCAGGTAAATGTTGGGAACTAGAAAAGATCATCTTGAGCGAGGTAACCCAGGAGCAGAAAGACACACATGGCATGTAGTCATTCATAAGTGGTTATTGGACATATAAAATAGAATAAACATACTAAAATCTGTGCATGTAAAGAAGCTAAGCAAAAAGGAGGACCCTGGGTAAGATGCTCAACCCTCATTCAGAAATGGAAACAGGATAGACTCTGGAAGAGGTAGAAAACAGGGAAGGGAACAGAAGCCTACCACAGAGGCCCCCTGGAAGATTCTAGCACCAGGGTATTGAAGCAGATGCCAAGATTCATAGCCAAACTTTGGTCAGAGTGCAGGCAATCTTATGAAAGAAGGGGAAGATAGAAAGATTGCAGGGCACAGGAGCTAAACAAGGAGAAAAATAGAACCAAGACGACAGAGGGGGAACCACAGCTGAGATACAAAACATTTTTAAAAAATAAATTAATTTGAAAAAGAGTTGCAGTGCTCATAAAAATAAATAAGTAAATAAATAAATAAAAAGAAAAAATTATCTAGTAAGACACATATATAACACTTGACTTTTGACTGAAAAACTTTAAAGTTGATAAAGAACTGTTTACAAATATACAGAAATCTATTGAAATTCAGCAAAAATTTCAATTACAAATTGGATAAGAACTCTGAAGAACATCAATAAAATATTGAAACAGATAGATGGAGCTTATATTAGTTACTTTTATGATAGCTTTGATCAACTACTCAAAAACCACTAAAGGACAGAATGATTTAATTTGACACATAATTTGAAAGTATAGTTCAGCATGGCAGAGAATTCATGGAGCAGGAGCTGGAGGCAGCTGGTCACATTGCATGTGTGCTCAGGAAGCAGAGAACTACACAATGGCATTCATTCTTCTCTGTCCTTTTCATTCAATCCAGGACTCCAGCTCAGAGAATGCTGCTGTATCCACATAGACTTGGTTTCCATGTCAATTAACTCAGTCTAAAAGCTGTTTACAGATATGTCCTAATAGTTCTATTATCTCCCAAGCTTGAAACTGAAGAATAATGATCAATAATGGCAAAAATGAACATATATTATTCAATATCCAATGGCCCAAATTAATGACAAGTTTAGACACGAACATGTTACGATTTATCTATTCAAGTGACTAAAGTTCCATAAATACAACACTGAGTATCAAAAGGATATGTAAAAGCAGGAACTTCCATACTTTCACTGCTTGTGGGAATACAATAGAGCACAGAAAATTTAGGAGGTTATTTGGCATTGTTCTAGAATTGAAACATGTGCTTACTAAATGACCCCTCAAACATGCTCTTGCAAACATACTGAAATAAAAGTTATGTCAATCATAAATATTGCTAAAAAATTTACAATTGCCTCAATGAAGAAATGATCAGGAATATTTTTCCTTGATGAAAATAAATAAAATATCAAGCTATTGAAAGTATCAATGAGTTTCAGCATCTGCTTTGATACCTATTGGGTAGAGACTTTCCGAGGCCCTCTGTGGTAGGCTCCTGCCCTATTCCCCGTTTTCTCCCTTTTCTGATGTTTGTCTCTTATGCCTTTCTGAGTGAGGATTGAGCATTTACCATAGGTCCTCCTTCCTCCATAAATGGGGAGCAGCCCTACCAGGCCACAGAGCAAGACAATGCAGCCAGTCCTGATGAGACCTGATAGGCTAGGGTCAGATGGGAGAGGAGGAGGACCTCCCCTATCAGTGGCATTGAGGAGGGGATGAAGGATGGAGGGTAGGATTGGGAGGGTATGAAGAAGGGGGCTAGAGCTGGAATACAATTTAATAATTAATAATAATTAAATAATTAATAATAAATAAATTTCAAAAAAGAAAATATCAATGAGCACGGAAAGTGTGCTCTTAAGTAAAAGAAGCAAATCTAAAGATACAGTACCTAAACAATTCTAAGCTGTGCAAGTTTCACTTAGTAAAACTTAGTGGCTGTTGCTGGTTTGAGAAAATGGTAGAAGAATGATTGATGATTAAAGAATGTAGAAATTATTGATGATGAAATTATTCATATTATAATAATGTGTACACATTTTATAGTTTTATCAAAAATCTACATACTTTTTTCTTCATATTAATGTCATTTTTTGGTTATAGCAAGTGAATCATACAAATGCAAAATGCTAATAATAAAAACTGTAGGAACATGGGTAGGATGAGTTGGGGTATATATTGGAACACTGTGTTCTTTTTCAATTTGCTTTTTTATTCTTTTCTAATTTTTTATGATTTATTCATTTTATATCCTCAATTTAGCCCCCTCTCTTATAGCCTCCCTATCCCACCCTCCTTTCCTCATCACCCCTATCCCTTTCTCCTTGTTCACTGAAAGGGGGAATTGTCATCTGCCTTCTGACCCTAGCTTATCAAGTCTCATCAGGACTGCCTGAATCTTCTTCCTCTGTGCCCTGGCAATGTGGAATCACCAGGGTGAAGTAATCAACAGAGTTCATAGAAGCACAACAAATTCTGTGCAAATATATTTATTCACTTAGCATTGGTGAGTCTTAAGAAAATGAAATTTATTGCTTTCTTGTTTATATTTTCTATTTGTAAAGTAGGATGATACCAGTGTTTTATAATATTGCTTAAGAATATAATGTAACATTGCCTAACATATGTTAATTCTCTTTGTTTATGTTTGTTTGTTTTTTCAAGACACTGTTTTTCTGTGTAGCTTTGGCTGTCCTGGACATGCTTTGTAGACCAGACTGGTCTCAAACTCTCAGAAATCCGCCTCCCTCAGCCTTCCTGCATGTTTACATTAAGCGTGTGTTCCATTGCTCTCATTTTTTGTATGTTTAATATCTGGTCGATAAATAGAAACTGAGAGCAAGAGGGTGGCGTGACTATCAGGATGAGTGTGGCATGGATATGAAATGTGGCCATACCAGTCTTGATTAAAATACATATATGTCACATTGAACATTTTTAGATTGAGGCATAGTCATCTTCATGTTGGAAAGTTTTGCTCTGGGATTGGTTAACTTCTGATAAGATATGCATGTTTATTTAATCTATGTACTGTCTATGGGGATTAAGTATTCATCTAATCAATTTTTGAAGAACATTAAGTAGTATAAATTATGGACTTTTTTCAGAAAATTTTCACAAAAAATTGTATAAGCAGTACATCTCAATGAGGTTTCACATGATTTTTTTTAAACTTAAAAAAAAACATCTTTCTTCTTTACAGTTTATTTACATTTTGTCCCAGTTTTAGACCCCTCCCTCATCTCCTCCAGTACCACCCTCTCTCTCTGTCCCTCCCCTATCCAAGCATGAGACTTTTATTTGATTTAAAGGTTTTTTAAAATAATTTCTATTTTTAATATTAATTAAAAATTATTTACTTTGTATCCTAGCTGTAGTTTCCTCCCTCATTCCCTCCCAATCCCACCTTCACTCATCTCCTCTCATGACCCTCTCCAAGTCTACTGATAGGGGAGGTCCTCCTCCCCTTCCATCTGATCCTAGTTTATCAGGTCTTATCAGGACTGCCTGCAATGTCCTCCTCTGTGGCCTGGCAAGGAGCCATTCTCACTTGACAGAAGACACAGTTGAAATTATTGCATTTAACTTGTACATGTTCACACAGCAAATAAAGTGTGAAAGCAAAAGATGAACATAAGAGTCTTTATTCTAAAATAATTCAAATTATTCACCAAAATAATAATTTATCAACTTCTAATTATATACATTTTCAAACAATACTACTTAAATGTTATTAAACACCTTCCTTGCTTTGCATCCTAAGCAAATTAATGGCCTCAGTGGACATAACGATATTATCAGTTTCACAGAGTCAAATATGTAGAAATGGAAAAATGCATATAAATAGCTTTTAAAAGCATTTTAAATTAACAGGCAAATAATATTGTTTTATCATTTTAATTATTACTCAAGCATTTCAATGTTTTATTATGCTGTTATTATTGATCATTTCAATATCAACTTCTAAGTTTTCATATTCATAATATATGTTTATATATAAATATATATATATATATGTTGGAGGTTGGTCTAATGCTAATTACTGGCATTCAAGATCTGGTTACTGCCTGCTGGATACACTTATCGTTATTTGTGTAAATCTGCCTAAACACTAAACCTAACTGGTTCATTAAATAGTCTATACCTGGGCAGGGCAGAATGGGGCAGGTGTCACTATGTTTCTGGGCTTTTGAGGACTGAAGAATCAGAAGAATTACAGGACAGACAGAGAGGAAAAAGGAGGACAATGAATGAGTTAACCTGAAGATGAATCCATGTTGGGCTGGGAGAAAGGACACCAATAATGGTGTGAAAAGGCTCAGAGGAAGAAAAAAAGCCAAGTATTTATAAGATCATGGTTGGAAGATACAATGTTTAAGGATGATGGCATTGTATTGGGGCTGGGAGATGGATGGTGAAATATTTCAGACAGTGTAGGCAGGAATATCTGCTTGGCCCAAGGCAAATAAGGCAATTATAAAATCTAACAGGTGTCTGTGTCTTATTGTTTGCAATAGCAGGTTAGATAACAGCACTGTGATAATCTTAGGGCTAATAATAAGTGTTATACAACCCAGCAGCTTTCTTTAATTTGCTACAACACACACAGGAACACATTCATGTATTTGACTATTCATTTCATTTAAGTATTTACTCTTGCCAATAAAAAACATAGTTTATTCCATTCAATTGTGACCACTGGCTCAATAGTAGAGTGTCAGCTCCGGGGTTCTGATTTAATTTAAGAGTTATTCTACAGGAACATGAATATTCTGTTACTGGTCAAATCCTCATCAAAATCCTGTGTTTGAGGAGATCATAGGTACTAGGGTATAATTTGTTCTCACTGTTGTGCTAAATGGTTGTATTATCACATCGCCTTCTAAAATTGTATGTGTACCACCTTTGATTTGTGCTGCCAATGTTGGTTCGAAAGGCTTCTCATTTTAGTAGACAACAATCAATATAGAGACTTATCACTCAGAAAAATACAGATAATAAGTGACAAGTGCTTATTCCTAAATAGGACATCTTTAGAATCTCCCCTGCACAAACACACAAGGTTCAGGAAACATTATAGAAGATCAGGAAAAAGTATATAAAACAAAAAATGGAGAGGAGTGCTGTAAAAAGTAATGTCTTCTGGACATGGCATGACTATGGAACAAAACAAGAATTGTTGCCTGCACAAGACCTCCACAAGATCAAACCAGATAAAATGCAACATGAGCAGGATACATGCTCTCCAGATTTCTCTTCCTTCTTGGGAGATGTCGGCAGTGATAGGCAGTCAGGAGGGAATGGGAATTATTCTTCATTCAGAGTAAAGCTACTGGTAAGCTTCCCACACACCATTGGGTTGCCCACACTTCTCCGCATATGGTGACACTATCAGGACTTACTGGGTTATCAATAAAGAAGACATGAAGGTGAGAGAAGGAGATGATAATGTTTAAAAAACAAGATGGAGAGAGGAAATGAGGAATATATATGTTGATATTTTATTGTATATGTATGACAAATTGTCAAAAATGAACAACACCCACACTCTGGGTTTAAGAACATTGAGTGTGAGTGATAACAGTGCATTTGTCATGGTATTTTGCCTATAGTAGGTTCTTGGTAAGTTCTAGATGAATGAATGAACTACCCATAGCTCAACATTGCCCTGCCTATGAACAAAAACATTAGTCTTCATGCCACACCAACCAAAAATACTTGAAAAAACTCAGAACAATAATATAATATGGGGGGGGGTGTTCCAAGATGGCAGCGCCCGGAGGACATTCTTTCTGACCAACATCACAGCAGGATCTGCACTGTGACCAGCAGACAGAACTCACAGTCCTAAAACACAGGTGACCTGTGTCTCCCTGGTGTGAGGACACCCCACGGTGTGGAATTCAATCAGCTTCAGCTCTCCCAGCTAAATCACGAAAGAGGTCCTGGTTCCACCAGGCACTTGGTCACCAGCCCAGAGCCATATGCTGGAGTGCTCTGATCACTGTCTCAGACTGAACTGAGGGCCCCACAACACGGGAGACTGGGATTTCCAGTCGAGAGAAAACTCCACTCTGCAGGAAAGAATCGGGACCGACCTTAGCTCACCCAGACAATCCCTGGAAAAAGACCTGGGTTCCAGCGGACGCCCAGCAACCAGTCCAAAGCTGGAGACTCAGGAGCCAGCAGAGTCCTCCCTGCATGCCTGACTAGCTGCTCCAAATGGAACTGTGGGCAGCAAGGCTCCAGGGACTGAGTCTCTCTGTTGGGTGACACACAGAGAGGGGAACAGCTGGTTTGATCTCAGAACACTCAGCCAACACCCCCCCCCAAAAAAAAAAAGTTCTCAGGAAAAGCTACAGTCTCAGCAGACGTCCAGGCACTCAATTGACAGCAAGGCAAAGGCACACATGTGCCTATGGTTTCTACTCACCATGCCAGAAAGAAATGCGGTCCCCAAAACACAGTCTGACTGTCCCTGCCGGGAGGAAACCCCACAGCGGAGGGATCATCAGGTCCATCACTCAGGGCACCTAGCTCCAGAAGAGTTTCTGGGTTCATGCAGGCCCTAGGCTCTAGCCTTCTACTGCAGGAATGAGTGCCCTGCTCAAGTGCCCTTGATTACTGTTATGGCAGAAGGGCACACAGCTGCAACCTCAGACCTACAAAAGTCTGAGAACCATCACAGTAGCCCTCAGATATTGGACAAGTTGCGATTATCCCTAGCTAAACTAACAAAATCGAGGGACTCCCTGGTTCTTCAGGAGGGCTGCACCAAAAAAAATACACTTTAAGAACAGCAGCTGCAGCTCACTAAACTCAGAGTGAAAAACCCAGCAGCAGGGCAGCCATCTCCAGGACTTCTCCTGATGAAAGAAGAACCTTCCTGAATACCACAGTTACCACACAAGTCCATATGCCTAAGATGAATTCTGACAATTACTGAGAAGCACCACCATTCAGTTGAGTATACCTGAAAAGCTGAGGAGATCTTCTTCAGCACCCTGCCAAGGGGATTCTCCTTACCCCAGGATACAGCACGCACCAGAAATTAACAGACAACATCTGAGAGAGCCAGATGGGTAGAGGCCAGCATAAAAATACAGCCAAAAAAGGACAAGGAAGTATGGCATCCCCAGAACCCAGTTCCCCAGGGACAAGTAGCTCTGGACACCCCAACATAAGTAAAATTCAAGAAGGTGACCTTATATCTATAATTGTGAAGAGGGTAATGAGGAAGCAATTAAAATGGGTACACAGTTAGAGGGAGATATACTAAAACAGATTATGGTTATCCCTAAAGAAATACAGGAAGATGCAGCCAAACAGTTTGTGGCTTTCAGAGAGGAAATGATTAAATCACTGAAAAAAAGAAAAAAAAAAAAGAAACAGCAGAATGTTCAAACAAACAGGGGAAGGAGTTGAAGGAAAAACAGGAAAATACAATCACACAGGTGAAGGAAATCAACAAAAGGGTTCCTGATCTGAAGATAGAATTGGAAAAATTAAAGAAAACACAAATGGAGGAAATCATGGAGAGGGAGAACCTAGAAAAGAAAACAGGAGCTACAGAGGTAAGCATAACCAAGAGAATACAAGAGGTGGAAAAAAGAATAACAGGTGTGGAAAATACAATGGAAGAAAACGATGTATCCTTCAAAGAAAACAATAAATCTAAGACATTTCTGACACAAACCATCCAAGAAATCCAAGACAACATAAAAAGACAAAACCTAAGAATAATAGGAATAGAAGAAAAAGAACATTCCCTCCTCCAAGGCCCAGAAAATATTTTCAACAGAATTATAGAAGAAAATTTCCCCAGCTTAAAGGAGAGGCCTATAAGAATAAAAGAGGCCTACAAAACACTGAATGAATTAGACCAGAAAAGAAAATCTTCCCGTCACATAATAATCAATACAGTAAGTATACAGAACAAAGAAAACATATTAAAAGCTGCAAGGGAAAAAGTCCAAGTAACATATAATGGCAAACCCATCAGAATCACTTCTGACTTCTCAACAGAGACTATGAAAGCCAGAAGAGACTAGATGGATATCATGCAGGCCCTAAGAGAACACAGATATCAGCCTAAGCTACTATACCCAGCAAAACTCTCAGTCCTCATAGACAGAGAAAACAAGACGTCAAAAACAAATTTCAACAATACCTACACACAAATCCAGTGTTACAGAAGATACTAGAAGGAAAAATACAACCCACGAAAACTAAGTACTTTCAAGAAAACACAGGAAATAACTAACCTCATCACAGCAAAACAAAAAGTAGCCAAGCACACAAAAACACTACCATAGGCAACATCAAAATCAAAGGATCTAACAGCCAGTGATCATTAATCTCTCACAACATCAATGGACTCAATTCTCCAATAAATAAACACAGACTAACAGAATGGATGCGTAAACAAAACCCAACAATCTGTTGCATAGAAGAAACACACCTAAGTCACAAAGATAGACATTGCCTGAGAGTAAAGGGCTGGAAGAGAGTTTTCCAAGCAAATAGACCCAAGAAGCAAGCAGGAGTAACCATTCTAATATCTAATAAAATAGGCTTTCAACAAAAATTAATCAAAAAGGATGGAGAATTACACTTCATACTCATCAAGGAAAAATTCAACAGAAGATATCACAATCCTGAACATCTATTCCCCCCAAACACGGATATCAATATTTGTAAAAGAAACATTAATTAAACTTAAACCATACATAGATTCCCACACATTAATAGTGGGAGACTTCAACACACCACTCTCAACAAAGGACATATCAACAAAACAAAAATTAAACAAAGATACAATAACTCTAACAGAGGTCCTGAATGAAATGAATCTAACAGACATCTACAGAACCTTTCACCCATACACAAAAATGTACCTTCTTCTCATCACCTCATGGAACCTTTTCCAAAAGAGACCATATACATGGTCAAAAGGCAAGCCATAACAGACAGAAGAAGATTAAAATAATCCCTTGTATCCTATATGATCACCATGGAGTAAAATTGGACCTCAACAACAGAAAGAGCAAAAAGCCTACACACACATGGAAACTGAACAACTTGTTACAAAATGACGGCTGGGTCAGGGAAGAAATAGATAAAGAAATCAAAGTCTTCTTAGAATTCAATGAAAATGAGGGCACAACATACCCAAACTAATGGTACACAATGAAAGCAGTGTTAAGAGGAAAGTTCATAGCTCTAAGTGCCTTCAAGAAGAAACTTGAAACATCTCATTCAAGCAACTTAATGGCTCACCTAAAAGCCCTAGGAAAAAAAGAAGCAGACACACCAAAGAGGAGTAGATGGATGGAAATAATCAAACTCAAGGATGAAATCAATAAATTAGAAACAAATAAAACAATTCAAAGAATCAATGAAACCAAGCGCTAGTTCTTTGAGAAAATCAACATGATAGACAAACCCTTAACCAAACTAACTAAAAGGCGCCAAGAAACTATCCCAATTAAAAAAAAATCAGAAATGAAAAGGGGTACATAATAACAGACACGGAAGAAATACAAACAATCATTAGGTCTTAATTCAAAAGCCTATATGCTACAAAATTTGAACATCTAAATGAAATGGACAATTTTCTTGATCGACTCCACTTGCCAAAGCTGAATCAAGACCAGGTAAATCAATTAAATACTTCTATATCCCCTAAGGAAATAGAAGCCGTGATCAAAAGTCTCCCATGCAAAAAAATAAAAAAATAAAAACAACAAAAAAAACCAAAAAACAAAAACAAAAAAAAAAAAAAACAGGGCAAGATGGTTTCAACACATAATTCTACAGAACTTTCAAAGAAGAGCTAATGCCGATACTCTTCAAACTATTCCACGAAGTAGAAACAGAAGGAACATTACCAAAATCATTCTATGAAACCACAATCACCTTGGCACATAAACTTCACAAAGACCCAACAAAAAAAGAGAATTTCAGGCCAATCTGCCCTATGAACATCGATGCAAAAATACTCAACAAAATACTTGCGAATCGAATACAACAAAACATCAGAGATATCATCCACTATGACAAAGTAGGCTTCATCTCAGGCATGCAGGGGTGGTTCAATATACAGAAATCCATCAATGTGATCCACCATATAAATAAACTGAAGGAGAAAAACCACATGATCATCTCCTTAGATGCTAAAAAAGCATTTGACTAAATCCAACATCCATTCATATTTAAAGTCTTGGAGAGATCAGGGATACAAGGTACATACCTAAATATAGTAAAGGCAATATACAGCAAGCCTATATCCAACATCAAAGTCAATGGAGAGAAACTTAAATCAATCCCACTGAAATCAGGGACAAGGGAAGGCTGCCCATTCTCTCATCTCTTCAACATAGTTCTTGAAGTCCTTGCTAGAACAACAAAATAATTAAAGAAGATCAAGGGGATACAAACTGGAAAGGTATCCCTATTTGCAGTCAAAGTATCACTATTTGTGGATGATATGATAGTATACCTGAGTGACCTCAAAAATTCTACCAGGGAACACCTACAGGTGATCAACACCTTCAGCAAAGTGGCTGGATACAAAATTAAGTAAAAAAAAAAAATCAGTAGCCTTCTTGTATACAAAAAAAAAAAAAAAAGGACTGAGAGAGAAATTGGCAAGACAACACCCTTCACAATAGCCACAAAGGTCATAAAGTAACTTGGTGTGAACCTAAGTAAGCAAGTCAAAGACTTGTATGAAAAAATTTAATGTCTCTAAAGAAAGAATTTAAAGAAGATATAAGAAGATATCAGATGGAAAGATCTTCCATGCTCATGGCTTGGCAGGATTAATATAGTAAAAACAGCCATTTTACCAAAAGCAATCTACAGATTCAATGCAATTCCCATCCAATTACCGACACAATTCTTTACATAACTTGAAAAAAAAATTCTCAACTTCATGTGGAACAACAAGAAACCCAGAATTGCTAAAACAAACCTCTACAGTAAAATATCTCCTGGAGGTATCTCCATCCCTGATCGCAAGCTATACTATAGAGCAACAATACTAAAAACTGCATGATACTGGCATTGAAACAGACTTGTGGATCAATGGAATCAAATAGAAGACCCTGAAATAAATCCACACACTTATGGACACCTGATTTTTGACAAAGATGCCAAAACCATTCAATGGAAAAAAGACAGCATCTTCAACAAATGGTGCTGGTCTAACTGGATGTCTACATGTAGAAAAATGCAAATAGATCCATACCCTGCACAAAACTAAAGTCCAAGGGGATCAAAGACCTCAATATAAAACCAGACATACTAAACTGCTTAGAATAAAAAGTGGTGAAAAGCCCTGAACTCATTGGCATAGGAGACTTCCTGAACAGAACTCAAACAGCACAGGCTATAAGAGCAACAATCAATAAATGGTACCTCATAAAACTGAAAAACTTCTGTAAAGCAAAGGACACTGTCAGAACAAAATGACTGCCTACAGACAGGGAAAGGATCTTCACCAACCCTATATCTCAGAGAGGGCTAATATCCAGTATATATAAAGAACTCAAAAAATTAAAGAGCAATAAATCAAACAATCCAATTAAAAATGGGGTACAGAGCTAAACAGAACATTCTCAATAGAGGAATATTGAATGGCAGAGAAACACTTAAAGAAATGGTCAGCTTTCTTAGTCATAAGGGAAATGCAAATCAAAACGACTCTGAGATTTCACCTTACACCCATCAGAGTGGCCAAGATCAAAAACTGAAGTGACAACACATGCTGGAGAGGTTGTGGAGAAAGGGGAACCCTCCTCCACTGCTGCCTGGCATGTAAAGTTTTACAACAGCTCTGGAAATCAAACTGGCACTTCCTCAGACAACAAGAATAGTGCTTCCTCAAGATCCAGCTATACCACTCCTAGGCATATATCCAAAAGAGGCTGAAGTACACAATAAGTACATTTGCTCAACCATGCTTGTAGCAGTTTTATTTGTAATAGCCGGAAGCTGGAAACAACCCAGATGCCCCTCAACTGAGGAATGGATACAGAAATTGTACTACATCTACACAATAGAATATTGCTCAGCAATAAAAAAACAAGGATATCATGAAATTTGCAGGTAAATGGTGGGAACTGGAAAGGATCAAACTGAATGAGCTATCCCAGAAGCAGAAAGACACACATGGTATATACTCACTCATATATACATATACTATAGGATGAACCTACTAAGATCTGTACACCTAACAATACTAATCAAGAGGGAGGACTCTTGCTAAAATTACCAATCTCTATCCAGAAGGACAAAGGGGATGGACATCAGAAGAAGGAGAGGGCAGGGAACAGGTCAGGAGCCTGCCACGGAGGGCCTCCCAAGGGCTCTGCCCTGCAGACTATCTAAGCAGATGCTGAGACTTTTGGGCAACCTTTGGGCAGAGTGCAGGGAATCTTATGAGACGAGTGGGAAATAGTGGGATCTGAAGAGGACAGGAATTCAAGGAGGAGAGCATCAGAACCAAGTGGTATGAGCACAGGGGTCTTTTCTGAAACTGATGGTCCCATCAGGTACCATGGAGGTAGCCTGGGATCCTTGTACAGGTGTGGCGATGGCAGTTCAGTGCCCAAGTGGGTACCCTAGGAATGGGAACAGGGACTGTCTCTGACATGAACTGATTGGCCTGCTTTGTGATCACCTCCTCCTGAGGGGTAGCAGCCTTGCTGGGCCATAGAGATAGACAATGTTGCCACTCCTGATGAGACTGGGATTGGAGGGAGGGTACTGTAGCTCAAATATCATATGTTGTTCTCATGCTCACCTGATTGTAGGAAGCTATGATTGTGAACATTTTCTTTATTCTATGTTCTCTGACACTAATTCGATATTCAAGTCAATCAGTACTTGTCTGTACTGTGGTCTATGTGCTTTAAGTTTCTCTCTTCTACCTTACTCTAGAGGCAACTTGAAGCAAATGATTATGGTGAATGTTAAGAAATGAGAGGTAATTCTAAGTCGTCTCTTTCTGTTATGTTCAATATCTTAGCAGCAATGTGTATCCATAGCTATCAGGATCAAAGCATATTCTCTGGTAGCCATTTATCCATAAAAGTCAATCAAAAGAGTCAAGTTAATAGTGAAAAGTAGGCCATGGGTATTTAATCTCGTGGCCGCAATGAGAAGAAGGACAAAGAGGTTATGGGCCACCATACCACCTCCTGACCCAGCTCTAACCCCACCATTTACAAATTCATGGTACAACATGAGCCTAAGTTTATGTACACAGCCATACATTCATAATTAATAGTGCTCATCAAGGTATGGTATGGCCAATATTGGCACATCATTGTCTCAGATCCACTCTTTCTTCCAAGGTGGTCTGACAAAGGTACTCATTTCTCCCCTAGTTACTCTGCCTCTCTTGCCCAAGGCTTTTAAACCTTATTTTGTTTTCCTCTCAGTATGAGATTTCTAGGAAGGCTTGAATTTCTTGGAGTACGGTTTTCGATTACCTAATAGTCAAAATGAGGAATGCAAGCATCTTTTAGAGCATTCTTATTTCTGTCAGGTTGGTTTACAATGCAGAGTCAGTAGGTGAATTACTCTAACCACCGGACAACAGGAAATACGCTATGCAGCCCAAACATTATCCTTATTGTCTATGTGGAAGAAGAGAGAAAAAGAAAAATCTTATTATGTTTCCATGAAGAAAGAGAAACCTAATTTCTGAGTAGAAACAGTGGATGTAAGTAAATATGGGACCATAAGAAAAACTGACATACTTCTCAGTGAAGCTAATCTTGGGACAGAAAGCCAGAGCTAGGGATAAGATCATTGTGAAAACAATCATGCTGATTCTAGTATAGGGGCACCAGGATCCCAGTTGTGGAGTCTTTTAAATTGAAATACAAACTCATTATACTTCACTGAACTTTTGTTATTAACAAAAAATTATTCCTTTATATTAAACATATTGCGTTATATATATATATATATAGAAATAAATAAATTTTTCTTCTTTCTTTTCCTTCTCTTTGTTTCTTCTTTTCTTTCTTTTCATATTGTACAGCACAGGCTAGACAGCAATTGACTGTGTAGCCCAGGCTGAGATAAAACTGTAGTATGTCCTACCTCAAACTTTTACATATTGGGATTAGGAGAGTGTGTCACCATTTAGGACAGGATTTGAGAGAAGCCTCAAATGACTCTGTTACTCATATCTGTGTGTAGGTTCCATCTGAGTGTGAATAGACATGCAGTTTGTTGAGAGATGATTGAATGTGGAAAGTTAAAGTCATTTTGATCATATAATTGAATCATCTGATGAAATGATTTTAAATAAGTGGAAAAGAAGATTCATGAGTTGGCCTGTCTTAATGAAGTGACCTATGTTAAGTTGGTATAAAGGATACAATCTGGAAACAAAATAACCCTCTCTCTAGGTAGATAAATAGATTGATTGGTTAAAAGATAGAGATAGATAGATAATGTGTGTATGAACATATGTATGTGTATGTGTCCCTTCCTCCTTTCTCTTTACTCTCCTCTCTTCTTGACATGAGAAAATATCCTCCAATATAATATATAGCTGTAAGAAAATGAATCAGATGGATACACATGGAAGTTTGAAGTTAAATGTTCTCTCATCTAAATCTTAGAAGAAAATAACTTAGTACCTTGAGTGTAATCGTGTTGAGAGTCAGCACATGACTCCCTTATCCATGTTGCAATAAAAATATTGTTTTAAATATCTCAGTTTATTATAGTCTGAATCAGAGAAATAGGAAAACATTATATTTCAAAAAATCATAGTTAATGTTGTTTACAAAAAAAAATGTCATTACAGGCCTGAATAGAAGAGCATTCACCTTAGGGACTACGTGCAGAAACTCAATGATTTTAGAGCAAGGCATGCATGGCTATTTTCTATTTAAAGAGAATATTTCATCTTCACATAGGTGTCCTTGAATATTACAAAATAGCCTATATGCAATATGTTATACAATAATCTATAAATTACGTTACACTAACATCTCTCAAAATGAGACACTAATATTTTTTATCAGAATTATTTTTTTTCTTTTTTAAGAAAATTATGTATTTTTATATTAATCACAGGTTATGTACTTTGTATCCCAGCCATAGCACCCTCACTCATTCCATCCCACACTCCCCATCCATCCCTCATCCCATCCCTGCCCCTTTCCTGCCCACTGATAAGGGAGGGCCTCCTCCCCTTTCATCTGACCCTAGCTTATCATTTCTCTTCAGGGCTGGCTGAAATGTCCTCTTCTGGGTTCTAGCAAGGCTGTTCCTCACTGGGGTGGATGGGTGTCGAAGAGTCAGTCACTGAGTTCATGACAGAAATAGTCCCTGTTCCCCTTACTAGGGTACCCAGTTGGATACTGAGCTACCATGGGCTATATCTGAGCAGGGGTACTAGGTTATATCCATATAAGGTTCTTGGCTGGAAGAAACAGTCTCATAAAAGACCCCTGTGCCCTGATCTATTTGGTCTTTGTGGAGCTCTTGTCCTCTCCAAGTCTTATAACTCCCCCTTCTTTCATATGATTCCCTGCACTCTGCCGAAGTTTAAGTTGTGAGTCTTAATAACTGCCTTGATACATTGCTATTTATGAGTCTTTAAGAGGCCCTTTGTGGTAGGCTCCTGTCCTGTTGCTTGTTTTCTCCTACATTCAATGTCTATCCCATTTCTCTATCTAAGTGAGCATTGATGATCTTACCCAGGGTCATCTTTCTTGTTTATCTTCTTTAGGTGTATAGATTTCAGTATGTTTATCCTATCTTATAGGTCTATATAAATAAGTATATACCATGAGTGTCTTTCTGCTTTTGGGATATCTCACTCAGGATGATCATTTCCAGGTCCGACCATTTGCCTACAAATTTCATGATTTCCTCATTTTTAATTGCTGAGTAATATTTCATTGTGTAAAAGTACCTCAATTTCTGTATCCATTCCTCAACTGAGGGACATCTGGGTTGTTTCCAGGTTCTGGCTATTACGAATAAAGCTGCTTCGAACATGGTTGAGCAAATGTACTTGTTGTGTACTTGAGCATTTTTTGGATATATGCCTAAGAGTGGTATATCTGGGTCTTCAGTATTCACTATTTTTAATGGTCTAAGAAAGCACCAAATTGATTTCCAGAGTGGTTGTACAAGTTTGCATTCCCACCAGCAGTGGAGGAGGGTTCCCCATTCTTCAAACATCTCCAGCATGTTTTCAATTGAGTTTTTGACCTTAGCCATTCTGACTGTGATAAGGTGAAATCTCAGGGTTGTTTTGATTTGCACCTTCCTGATGGCTAAGGACGTTGAGCATTTCTTTAAGTATTTTCTGCCATTCAACAATTCTATACAGAGAGTTCTCTGTTTAGCTCCGTACCCCATTTTTTTAATGGGATTACTTGATTTGTTGCTTTTTAACTTCTTGAGTTCTTTATATATACTGGATGCTAGCTCTCTGTCAGATGTAGTGTTGGTGAAGATCCTTTCTCAGTCTGTAGGTTCTCGTTTTGTTTTGATGACAGTGGTTTTGCTTTACAAAAGCTTTTCAGTTTCATGAGGTCCAATTTATCTGTTGTTGATCTTAGAGCCTGTGCTGTTGGTTTTCTATTCAGTAAGCAGTCTCCTGTGCCAATAGTGTCTTCCCCACTTTTTCTTCTAACAATTTAGTGTGTCTGGTTTTATGGTGATGTCTTTGATCCACTTGGACTTTAGTTTTGTACAGGGTGATAAATATGGAATTATTTTCATTTTTCTGCATATAGACATCTAGTTGGACCAGCACCATTTGTTGAAGATTCTATCTTTCTTCCATTGACTAGTTTTGGAATCTTTGTCAAAAATCAAGTTTCCATTGGTATGTGGGTTTATTTCTGGGTCTTCTATTCGGTTCCATTGATACACTATTCTGTTTCTATGCCAATACCATACAGTTTTTATTACTATTGCTCTGTAGTACAGCTTGAGGTCAGGGATAGAGATACCTCTAGATGATCTGTTGTTGTACAAGATCGTTTTGGAGATTCTGTGTTTTTTGTTTCTCCATATGAATTTGAGAATTTTCTTTCAAGGTCTGTAAAGAATTGTGTTGGCAATGACCAAATAGATCAGGGCACAGGGATCTTTTATGAGACTGTTTCTCCAACCAAGGACCATGTATGGATACAAACTACAACCCCTGCTCAAATGTGGCTCATGGTAGCTCAGTACCCAACTGGGTATCCTAGTAAGGGGAGCAGGGAATATTTCGGTCATGAACTCAATGGCTGGCTTATCGACTGCCCCCCCCCCACCGGAAGGAGGAGCAGCCTAACTAGATCCCAGTAGAGGACATTGCAGACAGCCCTGAAGAGATATGATAAGCTAGGGTCAGATGGAATGGGGTGATGTCCTCCCCTATCAGTGGACTTGGAGGGGGGCATGGAGAAGATGAGGGAGGGATGGGGAGAGTGGGAGGGAATGCGGGAGGGGGCTACGGCTGGGATACAAAATAAATAACCTGTAATTAATATAAAAATAAATAAACTACTTAAAAAACGAATTGTGTTGGTATTTTGATGGGAATTGCATTTAATCTATAGATTGCTTTTGGCAGAATGGCCATTTTCACTATCTTATTCCTACCAATCCATGAGCACAGGCGATCTTTCCAACTTCTGATATCTTCTTCAATTTTTTTTTAAAAGAGATTTGAAGTTTTTTTTTCAAACAGGTCTTTCACTTGCTTGGATAGAGATACCTTAAGTTACTTTATGTTATTAGTGGCTATTTTGAAGGGTATTATTTCTCTAATTTCTTTCTCCATCCTTTTGTCTTTGGTGTACAGGAGAACTTCTGATTTTTTTTTTGAGTTGATTTTGTATTCAGCCACTTTGCTGAAGGTGTTTATTAGTTGAATTTTTGGGGTCGATCATGTGTATTATCATATCATCTGCAAATAGTGATCCTTTGACCTCTTCCTTTCCAATTTGTATCCTTCGATCTCCTTTAGTTGTCTTACTGCTTTAGCTAGGACTCCAAGTACTATGTTGAAGACATATGGAGACAATGGGCAGCCTTGCCTTGTCCCTTATTTCAGTGGGATTGATTTAAGTTTCTCTCCATTGTGCTTGATGTTGGCTATAGGCTTGCTGTATATTGCCTTTACTGTGTTTAGGTATGTGCTTTGTATCCCTGATCTCACCAAGATTTTAAACATGAATGAATGTTGGACTCTGTGGAATGCTTTTTCGGCATCTAAGGAGATGATCATGTGGTTTTTCTCCTTTCGTTTGTTTATATGGTGGATCACATTGATGGATTTCTGTATATTGAACCACCCTTGCATATCTGGGATAAAGCCTACTTGGTCATGGTAGATTATATCTTTTATGTGTTCTTGGATTCGGTGTGCAAATATTTTATTGAGTATTTTTGCATCAATGTTCATAAGAGAGATAGGTCTGAAGTTCTCTTTTTTAGTTGTGTCTTTGTGTGGTTTAGGTATCAAAATGATTGTGGCTTCATAGAATGAGTTTCGTAATTTTCCTCCTGTTTCTATTTCATGGAATACTTTAGAGAGAACTGGAGTTAGCCATTCTTTGAAGGTCTGGTAGAATTCCGCACTACCATCTGGCCCAGGGCTTTTTTTGGTAGATAGACTGTTGATGACTGCTTCTATTTCCTTGGGGGATATAGGTCTATTCAATCTTTCTACCTGATCTTGACTTAATTTAGGTAGATGGAATCTATCAAGAAAATTATCCATTTCATTTAGATGTTCAAATTTTGTAGCATATAGTCTTTGGAAGTAAGATCTAATGATTGTTTGGATTTCGTCAGTGTCTTTTATTATGTCTCCCTTTTCATTTCTGATTTTTTTTATTGGGATAGTTTCTCTGTGCCTTTAAGTTCATTTGGCTAAGGGTTTGTCTATCTTGTTGATTTTCTCAAAGAACCAGCTCTTGTTTTCATTGATTCTTTGAATAGTTTTATTTGTTTCTAATGATTGATTTCAGCCCTGAGTTTGATTATTTCCAGCTGAAAGGATCAGGCTAGCTTTACAGGTTGCTTTATAAATGCTGTACCCTATGTTAAAGTAAATTCCCCTAGCACTTTTGCAGAAAGAAGAGAAAACAAGACCCCACTCCCTAGCAAAGGAATGGGAAAGGTCTCCTCCCCACTGTGGAGGAGTGTCTAGATCCACAGTAGAAAAAACCTTGCCTAGCAACTGGACCAGAGGTCACAGCTCCCCCTCCTACATTGTGGCAGGAACAGATGGATTTGGTGTCTAACATTAACCAACCATTTTAAAAGTCAGCTACCCAATCTAGTGTTGCCAAGCCTGCAACCCCTGAGATTCCCGCGCTTCTCCCTTTAAAAACTTCAGCCTTTGGTCTCTCCTGGCTGTCCCTCCCTGCTTTTGTGGGGGGCAGTCCCATCCCGATGGATCAAATAAAATGTCCTCTTGCTATTGCATGGAAGCTTGGTCTCCTGAGTTCTCTTCGCCCCTTAAGGAAGTTAGGGTCCCCCGAACTGGGCCTAACACAGGCATTTGCTCCTCTTGGGTCTATCTGCTTCTTTTTTTTTTTTTCCTAGGGCTTTCAGTTGGGCCATTAAGTTGCTTGTATGAGATGTTGTGAATTTCATCTTGAAGGTACTTAGTGCTCTGAACTTTCCTCTTAGCACTGACTTCATTGTGTCCCATAAGTTTGGGTATGTTGTGCCTTCATTTTCATTGGATTTTAGGAAGTCTTTAACTTCTTTCTTTATTTCTTCCCTAACCAAGGTGTCCTTGAGTAGCCAGTTGTTCAGTTTCTATGTATGTGCAGGCTTTTTGTTGTTTCTGGGTTTTTTTGAGGTCCAGCTTTAGACCATCATGGTTAGATAGGATACAAGGGATTATTTCAATCTTCTTGTATATGCTGAGGATTGCTTTGCAACCAAGTATATGGACTATTTTGGAGAAGGTTCCATGAGGTGCTGAAAAGAAGGTATACTCTTTTGATCTAGGGTGAAAAGTTCTGTAGACATTTATTAGGTACATTTGATTTAGGATCTCTGTAAGTGTTCTTGTTTCCCTGTTTTGCTTCTGACTGGATGATCTGTCCTTTGGTGAGAGTGGATTGTTGAACTCTCCCACTCTTATGGTTTTGGGACCAATGTGTCATTTCAGCTTTAATAATGTTTTATTTACAAATGTAGGTGGTCTTGTATTTGGGGCATAGATGTTCCCTGGGATGGTATCTGGGCCTCAGTCTGGACCTGGAGACTGTGTTCCAGTCCAGGATGGCGGCTGAGGCTGCTGAAAGAGGCTGCACTCTCAGATCACAGCTGGCAGATGTGTGCTCGCCAGTCACCTGGACCTTTTCCAGGTATTGACTAGGTGTCCCAAGGACCTTCCCACTTGATTTCCTCTCACCTGGTAATCACAAATGCTGGTGTTTAGGTCCCAGATTTCAGTCTCCTGATAGCTGTGCCCACACTGCTGTCCTACTCCTCAGACACAGTGTCCTTCAGAGATCACCATCTTGGATCTCCCCCAAAATTATTTTAATACAGTGTAACAGATAAAGTTATTTTATGTACATGAGCAATATTATGAGGGAAAAGTTAATTTGTTGGTCCCACACCCTCTTTCCCTCTCCCCTACTCCTTTCCCCAGTCTACTGAAAGGGGGAGTTCTCCTCCTTTGCCATCTGCCTGTACCTTATCAAGTCTCATCAGGACTGCCGGGATCTGCCACAATCGGCGTATAAAATTTATAAATTGAAATATACAAACAAACAAATTGAAATAAAAAGAAAAAAGCTGATTTGTTAGACTGAAATTTGTTGGCTCTTAATTGTCTCTACTATTGTGGGCTCTAGGTAAAAAAAGTGGATTCAAGAGATTTATTCTGCAGTTTTGTAAGGATCAGTATCTATAAAAGAAGGACTGGAGTGGGAGCTCAGTGTTTGTGAGCACCTGTTGAATTGCAGAGGGCCCTATTTTGGTTTCTAACACCTGTGTCTGCCAGGTCACAACTGCCTATGTAAAATTCAATGTCCTCTTTTTTCTTCAGCTGGTATTTAGACTTACATGAAAATTTCTTCACACATAGAAGGAATCCTGATAAATCAACCAAGTCAAAAGCTATAACCCAGTGCTTTCTTGATTACTATCTCAGGCAGTCATTTCTAAAGCTGAGCTCTCTCCTTGCAGGATTTTTGTGCTACAACAAATGTCAAGCATTTATTTCCCTTCTGCCCAGGGAAGTGTTGATATTTCTTTTAAACTCAAGAAATTACTAAAGAAGACCATCAGTGAGGCATCCCTTGTTCTGGAGCGAGAGTTTTGAAGTCCAGTGGGAGCTGGATAGGATGTTGGTCTGTGCCTGATACACTACTTAATATTAGAGTACAGCCTCATGTAAGTTTGTGAATCCTGGAATCATAAGTCAAGAATAAATCATTCACCACATCCTGTACTTATCAGTAAAATATTAAATTACCTAATTTCTATATCCCCTTTTTAGAATTATCTACACAAATATTTCACTAATTTCTTTATTGAAAAATAACCCCCCCTCTCTTTCTCTAGATAGATAGATAGGGACAGGAATAAAGAGAGTACAAATAACACAAAAAAGCCTTTATAAACATTTTGATGCTAACAGTATATCCCAAATTAGTATCAATTAAGAGAAATACATGAACATCAAAGTGATAAACTGAAAAATACAATTCGTGTTTTTACAAACCCTTTCTATGATTGGGACTTAAACACTCTGTGACTCTGAATGTTGTTGCTGTTGTTCCAGAGCACAGAGTCATTTAGTTGTCCATACCTCTGATCTCTGGACCCTAAATTTAAAACAAACAAACAAACAAACAAAACAAATAAAACAAACAAACAAAAAAACACAGTCACAGTGGCAGCAATGGGATTTCTAGTGTGGCAGTCACAGAGCTGGTGTTAAGAGCCTTGTCTTTCACCTTGTGTATTACAGCTCAATGCCTAGAGCTTTAACACCTCACCTCAGGCAAGTCCCAAGTGGCTGTGAAGTTGACATCACAAACACACCTCCAAATTTAACAAAGGAAAAACAGAACAGGATTAAAATTAGGGAAAAAGCCCTGAGAACCCTTTGGCATTAAGATTTAAAATGAGGAAAAGTTTAATAAACCACTTTAAAATGTCATTAAGGAAAGAAAAAAAACATGTTTTTAACTGAAGACTAGAGAAGAGCCTCATGCTGTCTAGAGAAAGTGCTATCATCTTTTACCTTAATGAACTCTGCCGTCACAGGTCTTTTATGACAAATTTTGTGCTCTAGTAACAACCTCAAATTTATATGAGATTTGGAGTTCCATTTCAGGTTGAATCTGGCTCTGTCATGCAGGAGTGGTAGGTTCTCTCCATCCACATCGGGGTCACTAAGTAGAGATCCCATGATAGAGGCAACTGACATCCCATCTATCTTGCTTTGCACAGTTGCAGCTCTGTCACTAGAACTATATAACAATGCTAGCTTTATAGACTTGCAAGAAATGCAGTCATGAATTGGCTTTGATGGCCCAAACAGCAGCATCTCATCTGAGACCATCAATTTAGAAGAGAATCAGAACCTTAACTAAGAAAAGCCCAGCCAATTCTTCCAACTCTATACATGCAATTCATCACAGCTTCTATAAACTTCTTTATTTTAAAAAGAAAGATTAATTGCTCTACCTTGTTTGAGACAATGAAGAAAGATATCATGTAAAATTATTGAAGAAGAGACAATAAAGACAGTCCATTGTGTAGTTAATTAAATTTTATTAGAAGTTCCTTTCAATTATTTTCTTGGAGAAACAGAACTCTGCTAGCAATTTAAAATGGAATACACACACAGTCAGACACAAACACTATAAACCTTTTAGATTTCTGCTACTCTCATGTATTCTTTGTAATTGATTTCATATAATTTTTATTGGTTACACACACACACACACAAGCAAACAAGCACAAACTTATAACCTTTATTTCACAATTAGTGGAAAAACTGGAATCTTAGGCTTCTACTAAGAGTTTTGCACTTTTTAAATGTGTGCTTTTTATGTATTACAGTTTATTCACTTTGTATCCCTGCTGTAGCATCTTCCCTCATTCCCTCCCAATCCCAACCTCCTTCATCTCCTCCCATGCCCCTCCCCAAGTCCAATGTTAGGGGAGGTGCTCCTCCCCTTCCATCTGACCCTGGCTTATCAGGTTTCATCAGGGCTGGCTGCATTGTTTTTCTCTGTGACCTGGTAAGGCTGCTCCCCCATTAGGGGGAGGTGATCAAGAGCCAGCCCATGAATTAATGTCAGAGATAGTCCCTGTTCCCATTACTAGGGCACTCACTTGGAGACTGAACTGCCATCTGTGCAAGAGTTCTAGGAGTTCCAGGTTATCTCCATACATGGTCCTTGTTTGGAGTATCAGTCTCAGAAAAGACCCTTGTGCCCAGATATTTTAGATCTGTTGCTCTCCTTGTGGTACTCCTGTCCCATCCAGGTCTTACTATCTCCCCCTTCTTTCATAAGATTGCCTTCACTTTGCCCAAAGTTTAGCATTGGTCTCAGCATCTCCTTTGATACCTTGCTGGTAGTCTTTCAGAGGCCCTCTGTGGTAAGCTCCTGTCCTGTTGTCTGCTTCCTCCCTCTTCTAATATCCATGTCTTTTGCCTTTCTGAGTGAGGATTGATCATCTTACCCAGGGTCCTCCTTCTTGCTTAGCTTCTTTAGGTGTACAGATTCTAGTATGTTTATCCTATATTATATGTCTAATATGCACTTATAAGTGAGTATATATGGTGTGTGTCTTCCCTCTTCTGGGATACCTCACTCAGGATGATTTTTTTTCTAGTTCCCACCATTTGTCTGCAAATTTTATGATTTCCTTTTTTAAAATTGTTAAGCAGTTTTCCATTGTGTAAACATACCACACATTCTGCATCCATTCCTCAGTTGAGGGACATCTGGTTTGTTTCCAGATTCTGGCTGTAACAAATAAAGATGCTACAAAAATGGTTGAGCAAATGTTCTTGTTGCATACTTGAACATCTTTTGGATATATGTCTATGATTTCTATAGCTGGATCTTGAGGTAGCACTATGCCTAATTGTCAGAAAAAGTGCCAGATTGATTTCCAAAGTGGTTGTACAATTTCACATTCTCACCAGCAATGGAAGAGGATTCCCCTTTCTCCACAACCTCTCCAGTATGTGTTGTCACTTGAATTTTTGATCTTAGCCATTCTGATGCGTGTAAGGTGAAATCCTGGGGTAGTTTTGTTTTGCATTTCCCTGATGACTAAGAGTGCTGAGCATTTCTTAAAGTGTTTCTCTGCCATTCGACATCCCTCTATTTACAATTCTATGTTTACCTCTGTACCCCATTTTTAAATTGGGTTACTTGATTTTTTGCTGTTTAACTTGTAGATTTCTTTATATATTCTGTATATTAGGCCTGTGTCAGATATTGGGTTGGTGAGGATCCTTTCCCATTCTGTAGGCTCTCTTTTTGTTCTGACAACAGTGTCATTTTCTTTACAGAGGATTTTCAGTTTCATGTGGTCCCATTTATTGATTATTGGTATTATAGCCTGTGCTGCTGGTGTTCTATTCAGGAAGTTGTCTCCTGTGCCAATGAGTTCAAGGGTTTTAGTGTCTCTGGTTTTGTGTTGAGATCTTTGATCCACTTAGACTTTAGTTTACTGCAAGGTGATAAATATGGATCTATTTTCATTTTTCTACATGTAGACATCGAGTTATACTAGCACCATTTATTGAAGATGCTGGGCTTTTTTTTTTCATTGTTTGGTTTTGTCTTCTTTGTAAAAATCAAGTATCCGCAAGTGTGTGGGTTTTTTTTTCTGAGTCTTCTCTTCAATTCCATTGACCCACTATTCTGTTTGTATGCCAGGTTACCTTAAGTAAGTAAACATGCATGGTAACCCTAAGTAAGCCCTATAGTTATATAAGTGAAATTAAAGGTATCACATATGTGACAAAGGTGAATTGTGAGCACTATTAAAGAAAATATCCCTGTGCTTTGATACTTTGGTCAGTAGAGTTTTTCAGAGGCCATCTGTGGTAGGCTCCTGTCCTGTTCCCTGTCTTCTCCTACTTACAATGTCTATCGAATTTGCTCTTCTGAATGAAAACTGAGCATTTTTCCTAGAGTCTTCCTTGTTATTTAGCTTTAGGAGTATAGATTTTACTATGTTTGTCCCATATTATATTGGGCAGAATGTATAGAATTTTTTGAAAGGAGGAGAATTAAAACAAAACAAACAAAAACCCTGGAGAGGACATAATCTCCAGAAGGAGACCAATAGAGCCAAAAAAACAAAAACAAAAACACCCACATACACACACACAAAAACAGGGCCCTGGGGTCCCTGAGGAGACTGATACCTCAAACAAGGACAATGCATGAAGAGGAACTAACACCCCTGCTCAGATGTAGCCTATAGACTCAGTTTCCAAGTGGGTACCTTAGTAAGAGGAGCAGGGACTTTCTCTAGCATGAACTCAGTGGCAAACTTTGATCACCTCCCCCTGGCAGGTGCAGCCTTGACAGGCCACAGAGGAAGACAATTCCTGATGAGACCTGATGGGCTAGGGTCAGACAGAAGGAGAGGAGGTCCTTCCCTCTCAGTGGACTAGTGGAGGTGCACAGGGGAAGAAGAGGGAGGGACAGTGGGATTGAGAGGAGACAAGGGAGGGGCCACAGCCTGGATACAAAGTGAATAAATTGTAATAAAAATGAAAAAAATCTGAAAGTATCTTCTCTGTAGCACTATTTTTGTGCATAAGGGAAGGCTGTAAAAGCTGCCTAGACTCTAATGGGGCTGGGAAGCAATCAACCTGGTTTCTTCAGAAGTGTGTGTTTATTCAAGATCGGCTTGGAATGCATTGTAAAACTTTGCTGGCCACAAACAGCAATAAAGAGTACAATAACTGGGAAGGATAGAATGACAGACTGCACTTGACCATCACCAAAAGCAGACAGCATTCACAAACATGCACCAAAAGACAGGGCAGGTGAGTGCTGAGCTTTGAAATGCAGTTTGGAACCAGACCTTTTCTCTGAAGGTTGTCTCCAATAGGCCTTTCATTTTAATTTTTCCTGACCTCCTGTGCACAGAAAAGCTAATGCCCATATGGGAAATTTCACAGGAAGAACCTGCTGAAATATAAAAACAACTTATATTTGCCCTTTACTGATATAAACTATATTAGAAACAATTTACATGGCTCAGTAACATTTAATATACACAAATAAAATCCCAAACTCCACCTGGCACTTAAAAACAAAAACATTGAATCCCTAAAATGGCTTATGATATCTATGTGGTTTAGATTAAATGTGGGTTAAAGTGTAATCTTTTCATAATCTGATCACAGATGCCTTCAAAAAGGGTAGCTAAGGCCAGGACATAAAATAGTGAAGTCCACATTGTTCTAAGCACGTGCATTTCTAGACTGTGAAACAGAGTCCCTGGTGCCTCCCTGTGCCTGCCTTGCATCTTCCCAAAGCTATGGTTTCTGAGTGAACTCTCTCTGAACTCCACTTTTCAATATAATGGTAAAATAACAACATCACGTAAACAAAGCAAAAGAAGAAGCTAAATTGCTGCTGTTGTTGGCATCATTAAAAATTAAATGTTGCTGATACAGAGCAAATATTTAATGCTGACAAATCTATTTTTTACTATAATGTCCTTATAAAATGTAGAGTTGTTTTTACAAATAGCATTAAGTTAATTTAGATAAACCATATGTTTTTTATATTATAGGCAAATTTTGTACTGACCTCATAGAACATGTCACTTATATGGTGTATTATCTTTTTTAACAGTATAAAATAATAACATAAAATCATAAAAACAAACATTCAATACAAAGATATTTTTCATATTCTCTTTTCATGTATTAAATTTATTTTCTACCTTCAGATAAAGCACAATTATCCTCCATGTTCCAGCTGATATCCTTGCACGACAATGCTATTTCTGTAACCACATTTATTCCTGTTCCAAGTTGGAGTTGCCTCCCATATTTTAGAATAATGTATCTTTCTGCTCTGCTCTTTATCACATGATATCATGCGAGGACCTGCCTTCTTTTTATTTATTTATATGTACAGTATTTTCTTTAGCATGTAGCATGTTCTTGCTTGCCTGAATAAAGGTCAATATGGCCCAGTCACACTTAATATACCAAACCTCCTTTATGTTACCGTCTCCAATCATTGCTAACTATTTGCCACCCCACTGATTTCACTTATGCTTAATTTATTTATCTTTATATTTCATTGTGTGTTTTATCTGAACCTTCTCTTTACTATTGTCCACAGTACCTTGGCCAGTGGAAAGTAGGCCAGTTCACACTGTGGCAGTTTGAATTAGTATGGTGCTATAGGCTCAAAGGTTTGAATGCTTAGTCACCAGGGAGTGGAACTGTTTGAGAAAAACTAAAGAGATTAGGTAGTGTTTTCTTGTTGGAGTGGATATGGTTGTTGGATGAAGTGAGTCTCTCTTTATTTCTCTCTCATGCTCTTTCTTGCTCTCTCTCCCTCTCTTTCTCTCTCCTCTGCATCTGCTTTAAAAGAAGAGTAAATATAGGGGCCTTCGGAGATGTCCCAGTGGTTAAGAGCACTTATTTTTGTTTCCTTAGGATTCAGCTTTGGTTCCTTGCAGCCAAATGGTCTTTGATAACCATCAATACTTCCCATTCCATGGGCTCTGACACACTCTTCCGACTTCCTTCTGAACCAGACACTTATGTCGGATACATACATGCTTACCAAACACTCATGTATGTAAAATATTAAAAAGTAATTAGTTATTTTAGAGATAAAATGTTAAGAAGCAATGGATAGGTTTATGTTTAAATTTCAGGATATAAATTTTATCTCAGTACTGATGTTTTCTCAGGACTGAGTAAGCTAACACGATGGCCTCAGAAGTAAATAACAGCTCTCATTTCTGGTCAGTGTGCTCTAAACATTGTTTAATGGTCTATCTCTACATCAGCCACATATTTGAAATCAGTTTCCCTTCTGTGGACTATATACTTTACCATAACAAATGCTGTCTATCATTTACTGATAACCACCATGTCTTTATAAGTAAAGTATGTGGTACAATTGTGTAAATGCTTATTTGGATGAATGAATGCATCTAAGTATTATGTCTCATTTAGTTTCTTTTGGATTACTTACAAAAGAAAATACCTAAAGTGCAATGTAGAGATGCACATAGTTCAAACTAGTGGCTATTTTCTAGACAAATGTATATAAAATATTTTTTCATAAAAATTCAGAATTTGACCAAAGTTACAAAGTGGAAATTGTAAATGTATCACTGAGAGTTAAAAGTAACTTGTTATCTTGCATTCAAATACATTCCTTTAACTGGTCTTGAATCCTTTCTAAGTGACAGTAAACTCACTGGGTTCTTCCTAACTGTTTCACAATTGGCAGTCTTTCTGGTGCCCTTGATTATGACCTCTGTGATTTATTTTTATGCATAAGCTTTCTTTTTCTTTTCTTTTTTGCAGATTTCACAGACCTTTACTTTTACATCTCTTGCCCACACACTCTCAATTTTTTTTTCTAATACTCAACAATCTCCTTAAGGTTTATTTCATTACATGTATTACATTCAATATCCCATAGGTTTCTTGGGACCAAAGGACAGGCATAAAGCTCTGCTTATACAGCTCTTTACCTTCTTCCCAGGGTGGTACAAATCCAACACAGTTAGTGAAAGAAGCAGGCTCACTCTCATACTTATATCTCCTTTACTTTACAAGTCAGTAGCACAAATATTTACAGAAAATATAATAGGAAAAATAGCCCATCTTGGAAATGCACTAAAAGTTATATAAGTTATTTTTATGGTTTTAATCAAGTAATGATGCTGTTTAGTTTTTGGCTACAACCACCAGCTCTTTCAGAAGAAAAAGGTGTTTTGGTCACTATGGTGGTTGATGATGTGAGTATATCTTTTCCTCTCAGTATGTAATTATACTTAGAAACTTCAATAAAGAAGGTCTTAAAACAGGGCCATGCAGGTGTACCACCTTTTCAGGTGTACTGTGTTTGGTTCTTGCTATTTTTGTGTCTAATCATATTTAATTTTCATGACAATATTGTGAGAAGTGTATATAATTACTGTGTATTGTTTTACAACACAGAAGAAAAAGAAGTTAAATAATAAATTTTTCAGGTTTTTATTGTTATAAAATAGAGAAGTAACTATGAAAAATCAAGTATCATGACTTCAGGGTCATCTTCTCAGTTGGGTTGCTAGAATGCCTAGTTAGTAATTACTATTTTCCTAAACACACCACTAGTTATTTCATTTGTTTCAAATATTTAATAATTGTTTGTTATTAAGTATGTGAATACATGATTTTTATATTCATTTATTTTTATTTTACTTTCCTTTTTAGTTTCATATCTTCCTGATTGTGTCCATTCATATTTATGTCAACTGTTAAATAATCAACTAATACACTCACACAAAGATTCTACTTCTGAATGTATTATTTACTTTTCCCATGTACATATTTCTCTATGATAAGGTATTCATGCTTTTAAAAAGAAGAGATAATAAAACATTAAATTCTCTACATTCTTATTCCAAGGCAATCCTGTGGCATGTTTACATGTACCATAGTGCTGTGCCCATGCAGTCAAATAACAAAGCACATGAAAGTTCTTTACTGGTTGTGTTATCTCTAGGTTTTTTTACCCACATCCCTCTATATTTTAACTTTTTGAGATAGGGTCTTGTCTGGCCTTGAACATGCTTTGTAGACCATGCTGACCTTGAACTCACAGAAATCCACCTGCCTCTATCTGCTACATGCTGAGACCAGATTTGTGCACCACCATGTCCAGATCATATATGTGTTAGCTCTTATGTAGTATGTCTGGTGATTGATTAGTCAGGTGATATGAACTAACTCTCAAATGATACTCTGAGCAGGGGGAGATCGAAATCACTCTGCTCTAAGTTTTCTATCTATTTGGGGAATGGACTTTTTACTAGTTGCAACAAATTCTATTAAACTAAAATAGAATAATATTTATTTTATTTTATTTATGTTGATTATTATAGCACCATTGTTACAATAATTCAAAACCTTAAAGCTATGAGACAATGATTATTTTCTGCCTCTATCATCTGTCTTTCTGTTTGTCTATCTATCAATCAATCATCTATATACCATCTACTTATGTATCATCTCTCATCTATGTATCTTTCTATCAATCATCTATCATTTATCTACCTACTACCTATCATACTTTTATCTCTTATTTTATCTTCTTCTTCCTCTCTTCTTCCTTTCCATGCCTTAACTCATTTCTATTCTATTTTTTTAAGGGGGAGATAAAGGAGGAGGATGAGATTGGGAGGAAATGAGGGTGAGGGATACAGATGGGATACAAATGAATAAATTATAATAAAAATAAATAAATAAATAAATAAGTGTTTTTAGTCTAATGGGCTTCTGTTTATATGGAACAGAAGGGATTTTAAGAATGGCATGTTCTATTTCAGCATGTTACTCTACACATTTTAAACACCATTCATTATTTCCTTATTTCTACCATGGGAAAAATATTGTCCCTACATAACAGTCACATCTGAAGCAACAACAATTGTCATAAACCCTTACTTTTCCCCTCTAAAACATCAGCATAAAACTGCACAGAGAGACTCCTGAAATGTGGGATCCTGTCCAGGTGTCCATTGTCCTTTGTGTCATATTATAAATGAAATACAAAGAGAGCACAGACAGCTGTCTGCAGATTTGGCTGCCACAGAGTAAATACAGTGCATAAATGTATGTCTTCTTCAAGTGTAGTGTACTGATATTTCAAAGAGACATAATAATTACAACAGAATGAGTCCATGTACAATGGCTGTGAGTTCACAATAGACATCATCAGATTTAATCCAATTATGCTATAATGAGGCAAAAAATGTCCAAAAGCATGGCATTGTGAGGAAGTCATATGCTGATTACAAAATTTACTGAGGTTTAGTTCAATCTAGTATAATCTTTGAAGCAGAGGATAAAACATTATTTAGTTAAAATGTAGGTTTCCAGACACTTGACTGTACTGGAAAATTTATTTAAACAGGGATGTAATGTTTGGAGATATTTTAACGTCAATTAAATTATCTTGTGTTTAGTTGAATTGTCTTATAAAATAAAGATTATATTTAACATCTTAGATATACATATCCAATACATGTATATATATATATATTATATTAGATCATATAATGGGTTACTAGTATATATTGTTTATTTAGTCAGAAAAAGGTTTTGTAAAGTGGTTGCCAATTTTATTAATGATCTCTACTGCAATATGTATGATACAAGCAAGAATAATTGCAAAAGACACAGATCTTCATTACTAGACATTAAGGTACAGATACTTGTAGCTAGCTAGAGGTTTCCTCAGTAGGACAAGAATTGTTCAACTGTCCTCATTTGGTCCTTAGAAATTCACTCCCATATATGGTAAAACTAAATACTTTGGAGAAATCCAAAATATTTTCCTCAGTCCAAGTCCCTTGAGACTTAATAGGAGTGAAAAATAATATTTATTTCTCTAGTCCTAATTTTAAACTGGAATAAAAATAACTATCTCTTGTACTTAATAGTTTTTATTTTTAACAAAAGGCTTCATAGCTATGCTCTTACATTTTTATATTGTGCATGTGTGCATGGGTGCATGGGTGTTCTATGTGCATAGACCACAAGAGTGTAGTTGTCCACAGAGGCTGAAAGAGGGAACCAGAACCCTTGGATCTGTAGTTACAGAGGTGTTGTGAAGAACCAAGCTTAGGTCCTCTACAACAAGTACAATCCCTCTTAACAAGACATCCATCTATCCAGCCATTCACTCTTCTGTTAAAACTGGCCTAAATATAAAGTGTGGTCTATATGCCAGACGATGTCAAATAATAGATCTGGGCAAAGCTTAGGGATTCCCTTAATATGTTAGAATGAAAGAGATTGAAAAATTAACTTGTTTAGACATAATGTATCTATAAAGAGGTAAAATAGGAACATTTTTATTTTGGATATGCTAGCCCCTGAATTAAATATATTATCTCCTCTTTCACTTGATTTAGAATGCATAACCGGATTCATAGCTCAACAAATGATTCCAAGTGATGTTTTACTTTCTTTGTCTGTCTAAATATTGTAAAAAATAGACAGTTTTTAAAGGAAAAACTATAAATGAACTGTTTAATAACAGCAATTTAGCTACTAAAGCTGCATAACTAAGTCTAGTGTTGTCAAAAAAGAAAATTAAGTTTATTTCAAAATTTATCCAGGTTTACTTCATACCCACTGTAATGGTTATGATAAATCAAATGAACAATATGGGAAGTCACCCAAGTACAAAAGATTCAAACTCTAAGGAACCGGGATTCTAAAGAACTCAGAGACTAAATATTTTCTTGATATTCATATTGCCAATCTGAAACGTTAAATAAAAACACATGTTGCTTTCAGAGATTATTTCAGAAGGCATTATGTAGATGCCTTAGAAATAAAAAAAAAACTTTACTCAGTAATATAACTGGACATTCCTAAAATTTAACTTAGTGGTTTATAAAAATTTCTACTTCAATAATTTTAATCTTAAGATAAAACATAAACCCCACTTTTAATTTTTTATGTTTTCTTATTTTTTTTAAGAATAATAACATTCAACTGCCTTTTTCTGACACTAGTTAAACTTACAGGTAATCTCTTCAACATCTTTTTTTAACACCTTCATCCCATGTTTCAAGGGACTACATTTATACCTCATTTCTTGCTTGACCTTTATATATTCAAAACTAATTGCTTAATTCCTTTCAAGAGTTGATTTTTTGTTACAGGAGCAGGAGAAAATCTGTGTATAAGGTAGACAAAAGTCACATTCATAAAATCCTGACACTGAGTAAACATCTAATTCTCTGGCCACATTGCTCTCTAGAGGGGCTCTGGAAGAACCTCTGGAAAACAAAAACTTTGCACATGTTTAAAACTGCTGTCCTGTTGCCCTTTAATCTTTTCTTTCTTCTAGAAATCATGAGATTCTTTAATCAAACTTTCTTAAAACAGTTTGCAACCCACCAACACTCATCAACGTTACTGAAGACATCATGCTCATCATTTCCATCCTCTTTCTGTTCCCATTCATAATGTGTCAATGATACATTAAAATGGAATTTTCATGGGTAAATTTAATAATTGTAAGTAAATTTTATGGATATATAATCTGCATATTTAGAAAGGGTAATAAATATTATATGCCTTATCCAGATCATATCATCCTGTATAGACAAAGAAATATGTCTCTACATTAGTAAAAACATATGTGATTGCATATGTCTTTTTATCAATTATTTTACTCATAGAGACTTAACTGTCAATGGCTCAGTTAGGTATTTTCAACCCATAACACTGTGTTATACATTTTAATTTACTTTTCTTTCAATGTGGGCCATTCTATTTATCCAGTAACTTTGACCTTGATTTCAAAGTATTCTGTTATGAGAATTGTGGTTTATTAGTGATACTTAAATCAATTCTGTCCCAACCAGATTTGGTTTTGAATTGCTTAGGAATTTAATAGAGAATTTTTCTCCCTATCTGATTGAAAAAGAAATATAGTAAGTTAAAAACTAACATAACTTCCTGTAGCAATCTAACAGATATGACAGTTGGCCAATTGTTTGCTTGGGAATGTTAAATCAAGTGTTAATTTCATCTGTTTTTTCTCATTCACATTATATTCTACAGGCCTATAATTAAGAAGTCATGAATGCATTCTGAAACTGAAATATATCAGTGTTGTAATATACCTGGTAATATTCCCATTATAATTGTCCAGTTCCTTTCTCTGTGAATATATTTTGCTTTTTGTGTACCTATAACATCATACCTTTTGGATTCTGTTAGAGTCATTAATTTTCACATGAAGCCAAACAATAGTACTTAATTTATTTTTTTCTTTTTAAATGATAAACAAGGTTGTGTTAACTGCTTAGATAAGGATTCTGACCAAAAAAAAAAAAACCAAAAAACAAACAAACAAAAAAACAAAAACAAAAAGCAAATGATACAAGTTTGTTGTCCCTGAATGACTTTTGGAAAGACCAAAGATTTTAGTTAACAAGATTCAGTATTTTCAGATCATTGCATGGCTATAAATTGTGCAGATGACAGGGATTGCCTCTCACATTTGAAGCTGGAGAAGCAGGAATAACTAAAAATTATGACTGCTCCAGGGTCTATGACAAAGCAATTTAAAATAGGACTCACACATTCTACTTTATAGAAATGTTCCACTCGATTCAGGGACACATCTGTCAAATCATAGGCCTTGCTTGGGGGTATGTCATGTTTTGCCAGTGCTAATTAATCTAACAGTTTGGAATTAATGTTTTCTTTTTCATGTGGTTTCTTTGTTAATTTTTACAATCATGTCTGCAACTGTTTCTATTGCAAACTATTAACCATGTGACTGCCTCATACACAATAACATTGTGTTGACTCTGAGAGAAACATTAACTTACTATGTATAATATACAGATGTATAGAGAATTTATCCATACTCTAGGAAGATTACTATCAAATTGACAAAGTTACATTCATGCTGCAAGCAAATAGTTAAATAGACTTAATTAAGATTTAAAAGTACTTTTGTAATGTAACATTAGTATTTTGATCATGAATTAATGTTTCATCACACTCGATGAACTGCTGCAGTAGACTAGTTATGGTATTTCTCACTTAGTAATCAGCTATTTATTGTCCTTTTCTCTGTCAAGCTGCATCCCAATTGTAGAAAAATGAAGAAGCTTTGAGATGAGAGACTTGGCTTCTATTTGCTAAATAGAAAAATGTATGAAAAATAAATGAGGCCCTAATGTTGCATCTTGAAAATGGAATAGTCACATGATTGAAAGAAACTGAATTGAAACTTAATGAAAAATAGGAGATAATGATTTGAGTTTTAGGAGCTTTTTTCTTCTTTTTTGTTTAATTCTAAAGATTTATCAGAAAAATAATAATTTTTATCTTCTATCTTATTAAAATATAGATTTTAACTGAAAAGATCAAAGTTTGAATCAGGGAAACATGAAGACAAAAATTATTTCTTGATTAAATGACTTCTAGCATTCTTTGAAAACAGTAAAATATTATTTCTCTATTACACAAAAATTTTATTTTAAGTTCAAAACGCAAAAATCTCATTTATATCTTCTGAATCTAAATGTCAGACCTGGTGTGAAGACTAAAATAAAACCCAACTCATGGAAAGAAAATACTTACACCACAAGCTTCCAAGTTACCTAGCTAAAGCCACTGTGGTGCATTTTCAATGCTGCCTGTCATTCAATTTGCAAATTACAGGTATTCCCCTGAACATTGATGATCCATCACTGCCATGACAACAAAAACAGTACCTTAGTGACTCTGGCTGCTGGTGAGAGGTTGACAAGTTGCTTATAAATACTGTAGTTGAGAGGTTAGTGTAAATATTGAGCAGTGCAACATAGTGAAATGCACTTTGGAAATGCAATTGAATCATTGAAAATATCTTTGTGTTAAAAAGGCCCCCAAATGTATGTGCACTCAAATTTACCTGATTAATTAGGAGGCTTAAAAGTATTATTAATTATATTCATATTAATATTAATGTATTAACTTTAATTTTTATATATTTACTCAATGATACACTACTCACTTTTATCAGATTCAAGTAAAATGATCATAAAGTAGAGACACTTTAAATTAAACAAAATTTGAATATATTTTTAATATATCAATTACCCATTGCTATTTTTGCCTCCCAGAACTTGAAGGTAAGAAGACCCTAGTGTTGAAGACACTGTACATTTCAGTAAGTCATAGAACTTGGAGCAACTGAGCTGAATCTGACTTGGAAGCTTTCTCCTTAGGACTAGATCTCATGGTATTGGAAAGTGGGGTATAAACTTCTAAAAAGAGGAAAAGTAAACAGTAGTCTACCACTGTAAAGCCTAAGAACCAAAATTGTGACCACTTGACAAGATGCACCCAAGAGTGAAATAGTGAAACTTACATCCAGAGGGTAACCATCAGCCATATAATTGGACTTAAGGCCAAATTAATTATTGGAAGTCCGTACACAGACTGTAAGCTTAAGCAATTACTCTGGGCTCTTAAGTCCATTAACATTAGAGAATGCCTAAACCTGTTACCACTTTCATAAACCAGTATAGTTTTTAATTGTGTTCTAAGTAAGAATACTTAACAAATAGGTGCAGCTCTTCCCCTATTTATAACAAGTTCTTTTTTGTTGTTTGTATTTACAGCAGAAAAATACAGAAATGCACAGCTGGTAAAAATACAGAGAACAACTGACCTGACTGTGGGATGCTCAATAACAAATTATGAGTCCACAACACAACTACAGCTAAGGCTCAGGGCATGTCAGGAAGAAGTCGCACGTCGCACGAAGATTGGTTTGATGGAACTCCCTCCCAGAACCAAAGACAAAATACCAGATATGAGTTCTCTTTTGAGTTGTTGGCTAGTGCTACCTAAGAGACTTCCCAAACCTACAGCTTATTACTTTTATTCTTAGTTTCCTCACAAAGGTTGAAGATAAGCTCCTACTGATGAAAACACCAATACTTCAGACAAGGGCACAGTCTGCCCTTAGGTAAAATTGATCTGAATTCTCCCTTCCTAAAGACTAATTTCCATGGTGGCAGAAGAAACCATGAAAGACTTTAAGGGAAAGGGGCCACTAACAGTTCTTCCTAGGTATGATGCTTATGAGCTATAAACCTACAAGTTTAAGTGCATTTACATTGCTACTAACCAACATCTCTCTAATTAGACTTAACTCAACAAGAATGATACCATGCCTAGTACCGAAAACCTAACTAACTTATCAGTGCTAATGAATCTATATTCACAAATGTATTAAATCAGCATAAAAAAGATCAGTCAATATACTGCTGTTCTTGTATCAAAAAATATCTGTAGTCTTTACCCCTTATCAAGAAAAATTCATTTCCAAAAGACAGAGATCATTACTGAAAATTGAACCCAATTAATGTGCAGAGTGTGGCGCCCCATTTCACTGAACACATCTACAAAACACTCCCATAGCTAAGGCTTAGGAAATATTGTAGAATGAAGGAGACACAGGCTTTTACACATACTAAAACAGCCACAGGCTTAGGGAATTTGCTGTGAGATTGTCCCTTCTAGTAACATCAAATGCTTTACCCATAAAGTCTCACCAACATGACCTCCCAAATGTAACCAAAAAGAGGATACACAGACACACACACAAACAGACACACACACACACACACCCAAAAACAAAGCAAAATTAAAACAAAAAGATACCAAACTACAGGGTGAAAAGTCTGTGAGGCCTCAACCCCACAGAAAGAGCTACACATAAGTGAGTAATGATGGGAGATAAAAAGATGACTGTCACCAGGAAAGAGCCAACCAATTAGTTATCCAAAGCCAAGTGTTCAGCCTTGAAAAAATGTATAGAAGTAACACCATACAGACTCAGCAGGTTATACTTATGAATATTTATGCATATATATATTTATATATACATGCAATGTAAATTAATGAGGGAGGAAAGGTCATGAAAAGATATGAAGGAGAGCAAGGTGGAGTAATGGAAGAATTTGGAGGAATGAATAGAAAGGAGGAATGTAATTAAGTCACAATCTCAACAAACAAAACAAAGCAAAATCTTCTGAAACTATTTTTAATAATCTCGAGCACAATCCTTATTCAGAGAAAACAAATTGGATAGACATCAGGAGAGGGAGAAAGCAGGGAACAAGACAGCAGCTTACCACAGAGGACTTCTGAAAGTCTCCACCCAGCAGGGTATCAAAGCAAATGCTGAGACTCATACCAAACTTTGGGCAGAGTGCAGGGAATCTTATGAAAGAAGAGAGATAGAAAGACCTGGAGAGGACAGGAGCCCCACAAGGAGAGTAACAGAACCAAAAAATTTGGGCACAGCGGTCTTTTCTGAGACTGATACTCCAACCAAGGACCATGCATGCAGATAACCTAGAACCCTTGCACAGATATAGCCCTTAACAGCTCAGTTTCTAAGTGGAAATCCCTTATAAGGGGAACAGGGGCTGTCTCTGACATGAACTCATTGGCTGGCTCTTTGATCACCTCCCTCTGAGTGGGGAGCAGCCTTATCAGGCCACAGAGGTAGACAATGCAGCCAGTCCTGATGCGACCTGACAGGCTAGGGTCAGATGGAAGGGGAGGAGGACCTCTGCTATCAGTGGGCTGGGGGAGGAGCATGGGTAGAGAAGAGGGAGGGAGGGCAGGATTGGGTGGGGACAAAGGAGGGAGCTAAAGCTAGGATACAAAGTGAATGAATTGTAATAAATTAAAAAAACTGAAAAAATTAGAAAGAAGTATTATACAAGTGAAATTACAGGATTTCAGTTTGGAGTTGTAAGAGACTAATATCCTACAGCTGAAACTCCCTGTCCTAGAAGAAGCGAGACATCCAAGAATAAGTAAACTAATGAAATGTATGAAGCTCAGGAAGCTAAAAATTACAAAATTACTAAGGCCTTTCAACAGGTTTTGAACACACACACACACAATGTATCCCTGTGGAAAAGAAAATCTGTCCAGTGTATCTGACTGTGCCTTTCTCAGAATAAAAATAAAAATAAAAATAAAAGTCCAGGAATTCATGTTTTCTATGTCATCCCTATCCTGTGGTGGGCCCATTTGTGATTCAGCTGCCATTGAGACAGAGTCATCCTATAATTAGCCCCAATAACTTCGTTGGTGCACCAAGATACTTTTGTGTAGAATCATCCCTATGGTCTCTCATTGATGTTCATCTGAAGCAAATAGACAACTGCTTGGCATTCTACTGGAAAAGGCATAGCATAAGAGCAAATGAGTTTTTCTTTTGAGCATTTACTCATTTCATGAGTAATTGTAAATTGTTATCCCTTCATGGTTTAGCTGAAAACAAGCTACTTTAAGCTATTACCCTGATGGGTAGCCATGCAACTTTATATTGTTTGTTTGATACGTTGCTAAAATAGCAATATTTTATATTGTTATCTATTTAGGATGTCATATTTAATTTTTAAGAAATTTGAGGAATAATCTTTTATCTTTGTTCTGACTTCTACTGTGCTTGAAACAAAGATAAACACGTCATAGGAAATGCATGGAAATCAGCTCAGTTCCTCTAAGGCTTAGTATAGCCCATGCTTTATGGACAGTATAGGTCTGAAAATAGAATATTCAAATTTGGTCTTTCATGAGAATCACTGACTTTAGTTCTCTGGATCCAGTCTTCCATTCTGTTCATTCATCATGTATTCCTCACCAAAACATCAACATGATTGATAGCTTTATACTTGAATTCATGATTTTATAAACTCTTTTTGTGCATTATACAATAAAGATCATTTTATTAGTGATTATTTATATTGCTTAAAAATTTCCTAGTAACATATTTCCCAGAAGGTAACCTGTTTTAAGGGACTGACCATCTTGTGAATTTGTCTTTATAGTTTATTTATTATTTACCATTTTCGTAATGGAGGTAAAAATTTTATTCATCTATAATTCCCTGACCGCCCATTAACAAGGACCATAACCCAAGAATAATGCTAAATTGTTGGTGGCAGAACATATCTATATTTGTCAAGCATTAATATGTTTTCCATCTTTATAATGCTGTCACTTTGGGAAGGTCACAAAATGAAGTTGCATGGAATGCAGCTACTCAAGATTGTTCTCTTCTTCTTAGTACCATGTCTTTGATGCACAAACGAACAATTGTATGTATTTATAGTTGACCTCACCTTTCTGTGAGTCATACTTCATGATATGAATATTGCATAACGGAAGAAATCATTAACCTATCAAATGTCCTTTTGGCTATTCACATTTCAGAGTTATTAAAAACAAATTGTGTGCAAATTTCCATACAGATATTTGTATCGAACAGCACTGAGTTGTATTTCTCAGATGTATGGTAAATGTAAATGTAATCATTTTTTTTAGAGAAGCTCTGCACTGTTTTTAAAAGACTGTAAATAATTCTGTACTAATATGTTCGTTAGTGGTATACAAAGAGTTCCCATTTCTCTGGTTACTTAGCTGCACATACCCTGAATTATGTTTATTTATGTAACAGATATATATTCCTGTGTTAATAAAGCTCTGTAAAAGTGACTATGCAGCTGGGTGTGGTGGCACATTCCTTTAATCTCATCACTTGAGAAGACAGAGGAAGGTGGATCTCTGTAAGTTCAGTGCTAGCCTGGTCCACAAAGTGAGTTCAGGATAGCAAGCACTATATAGAGAAAGCTACTAAAATCTATAGTCCTAAGGAAGCTAAAGAAGAAGGAGAACCCTAGGGAATATGCATTATCCTCATTCAGAAGGGCAAATAGGATAGTCATTAGAAGCAGGAGAAGACAAGTATCAGGACAAGAGCCTTCAACAGAGGAGCTTCCAAGTTATCAAAGGAGATACTGAGACTCATAGCCAAACTTTGGGCAGAGTGCCTGAAATCTAATAAGAAGAAAGAGCCAGAAAAACCTGGAGGGGACAGGAATTCTACAAGGTCAACAACAGAGATAAAATCCCTAGAGCCAGGGGGCCCTGCAGAGACCAATACTCCAACCAAGGACCTTGCACAGAGGTCTGTTCAGAGGAAGTCCATACACTGATCAATTTCCCATGGATTTCCTGGTAAGGAGTTATCTCTGACATGAACTCAGTGGCAGGCTCTTTGATACCCCTCCCACCGGTGGGGTGCAGCCTTGCCAGACCACAGAGGAAGAAAATGCAACCAGCCCTCATGAGACTGGATTGGCTCCTGTCAGATAGAATGGGAGCAGGTACTCCCCTATCAGTGAACTAGGGAAAGGACATAGAAGGAGAATGGGTGGGAATGGAAGGAATCGAGGGAGGGGCTGCAGTGGAGATACAAAGTGAATAAATTGTAATAAGTAAGTAAGTAAATAGATGGATGGACAGACAGACAGACAGACAGACAGACAGACAGACAGATAGATAGATAGATAGATAGATAGATAGATAGATAGATAGATACTCATGTGTCAATGAGTATATTCAGTTTAGACTAATTGTAGTTAATATTTTATTACATCTCCTGATAGTTAGGCATATTCTGCTTTTAAAAATCATCTCAATGCGAAATCTCTGGATCCTATATTGTACTTAACTCTATTATTGTAAGAAAATTAATACTCTTAATAGCTTAAAGAATCATTTATCTAGAGTCTTTCCTTCCAGATAATAACTCATATTTTGAACATCTCCCTAAAGTAACACCTAACACCTAAACTAACATCTACCCTAAACTAACACTTGTGAGCAAACTTTTTGCAACATGTAACTTTTATTTCTCAAGAAAGAAAAAAAACACTATTGCTTAGTGATTATTTAGCTCCAAACCAATAATTCAAACACAGTTATCTGTTCTCAGGCAACATACTGTATAATGTTCGTCACGGCAAGGGGTCTTGAACAAAATATCTGATTTTTAGTCACCAAACCTGATGATCACTGAAGCAATGATATCTGAAAGCTTTCACAGGCAAAAAAAGACAATGGGGGCATGGGACATAAATATATTGTAGTGTGTTCGGTGATGTTCCATAACAGGATTAATAGTGAAGACCTTTTGAGAAACTGTGGTTCATTAATTGTATCAATGTCCCATGGTAAGATACTATCCACAGTGGAGTATAAGATACCAAGAAATACTGTGGCTTCATTCTTGGTATAAGTTCTGTCTATCTTAAAACTGTTGTAAATCAAGTAATTGTTAAAATGCAAATTACATCATAATAATTAATAGTAATTTTTCTTTGTTGAATCATAGTATTACCATTATATATTTATTATAGTTATAACTGTATACATTTTATTACTTTGGAGAGCAGTGCAGAAAGAGAAAGTCCTGGACACTAAGGCTGACATACCACTGAGTGATTCTTGACTGTGAATTATACGTGTACTGCTAAGAGATTGATATTTTCTCCTTTGTGCATGTGATAAGGGCTTGAGTGAAATCTCTGAATATTATTTTCCACTCACTCAGACCTTTCCATGATTCTGAACATGACTAGACACAAATATGTGTGTAGTTATTATTACACTTCAAATATTTATGTTTATCAAGAGAGTCTTCAATGAGTCCTATTGTTTCAGATTTCAGTGAGTTTCCTGCTGGTCTACCAGATTTTACTTCAGAGGAAAGGAAGGGAAAAAAAAAGAGAGAAAGGGAGGGAGAGAGAGAGAGAGAGAGGAAAGGAGCCCTCTATGCTTCTACAACCTTTTGATGAAATTTTTGTTTAATTTGTTGGTTTTAACATATATTGTACAAAAATAATGAGCCTTGAAAAATCTAAATGTAATTACTTACTTTGGGCTTCATTTAAGATTAAAACTTTCTAATTTTTTATAATATATATGGGAACATTTAAATATAACAGTATATGGGGAAAAAAGGTTTTCTCTAAGTGATTTGTTAGAGTCTTTTAAATTCTCACACTACTTAGAGCTCATCATTCATAAAATGTTTTGAGACCTTGGGCACCCACTGTCCGTTAAAATGCCAAAATGTATTAGTCACACATAAGGAAGAGACATGGTTACTATGTGGGATGCCAGGACCTTTAGTCTCTGTTTGAAAACTTCTAAAAGTTTAAATCACAAAACATTGACAAGTTTGTTACTTCAGATGATCATATATGATTTACAGATGTTAAGCAGAGAATAAAATATGAATGTGAAATTGAATCTTTTAAGGAACTTTGCACTGTTCACCTACTACAAACTGATAGAGAAACTTCATTTTATATATTTACAATTTATAGATAAGAATTTAGATATACTTCATTAAAAACAAAATAAAGTGTCCACCATCTTCTTAGGCAATACACTATTAAAATGAAAAACCCTAAATAATCACAACTTTGCCACCTTTTATATTTAGTCCCAAACTACAAGACAAAAACATTCTTATTAGCAGAAATTGGAAAATTAGTCCTTATAATATTTAAAGACTGTAATAGATCTCTAATAATTTGAAAATAAATGTAATATATATACACTATAAAGTATATAGTATACAATATATTATAAATATACTATATATTATACTATATAAACATACTACATATTA
>CM053745.1:31557106-31575782 GCA_028658305.1 Pachyuromys duprasi | reverse complement strand
GTCTTTTATGAGACTGTCTCTCCAACCAAGGACCAAGTATGGTTATAACCTAGAACCCCTGCTTGTATGTAACAAATGGTAGCTCAGTACCCAAGTGGGTACACCAGTAAGGGGAACAGGGACTATTTTGGTCATGAACTCAATGGCTGGCTCTTTGACCTCCCTGCCCCCGAGGGAGGAGCAGCCTTGCTGGGCCACAGAAGAGGACATTGCAGCCATTCCTGAATAGTCCTGATAAGGTAGAGTTAGATGGAAGGGGAAGAGGTCCTCCCCTATGAGTGGACCTAGAAAGGGGCAGGGAGGAGATGAGAGAGGGATGGGGGGGGCAGGAAGGGAATGCTGGAGAGGGCTACAGGTGGGATACACAGTACATAACCTGTGATTAATATAAAATAAAATAAAAATCTTTAAAAGAAAATATAATTGTGTCTTATTATTATTAGTAATATGTGTCAAATATATTACCAATAAGATTAAGAGTGTGTAGAAATTTTTCTTCTCCTTCTAAGTAATATTAAAACACTTGATATTTGTTGACCAGACAAGGATAAATAATTTATGATACTAGTATCAAAGGATTGCCTAAAAAGGAAATTTAGGTCTTGATGGGCAGAAAGTTGTACATTGTTTGAATTTCATATTTACACCCTACATATCCTGAGCATGTCAAAAGAGTAGTTTACAATTTTGTAATCAACAAGGACAAAATCTACCTAATAAAATTAATAATAAAGTCCTATTAACTTTAATCAGAGGATTTAGAACTTGGAATGGAACCATCTTACTGATTTTGTGCTCATTGGTCAATTCATTTTTGCAACACCTACAAAGCCCAGGTGAATTGAACCACAAAAGAGTGAGTAAAAGATAAAATATAGTAAGTATTTGTTCAGCACATGAATACTTTAAATTAAAACTCATGGCTAATTTGAGGTTAAAAAAATTCCAATGTGCTACATTGTGTGTTTAAGGCGTAAGTGTCAAAATTTATAAGTTAGAGAAATGATTTTTCTCTAGCAATAAGTAGATTGGGATAAATTAATTGTGAACATTGTACTTTATGTAAAATTGTTTTTAGAATGAAAGACACCATAAAGAAAACATATTATGAAAAGGAAAAAATGTACTTCTAAAAACAAAATAGAAGTAATCAATAAGAAGGGAAGAACTAAGAGACAGCAGAAACAAGAGAAAAAATAAAAGAAAAATGACAACATGGGTAAAATAATCCCACATTTATTATTCAGCATATTTTAAATTTTAAATAGTTAAAATGTACCATTTAAATTACAGTGATTTGCAACTCATGTGGTTTAAAGAAATAAAAAAAAACTGAAATCTACTCTGTCAATAAAAAAACTCAAATGAAAATATAATGCAACAGATTTTATTTTTACAAGATGACAAACTTATCACAGAAACAATACAAACACATTAAATATTGTGGGGTAACTGCATAACATTGACTTCAAATTAATGGTAATTACTGGTACTACCACACAATGCTGAAAAGAAGAATGAATAAAGCAGATGTAGCCATCATAAACAGTGTGCACTAGTTAACAGAGCTTTAAAATGTGTCTGATGTGTGGAATTAGATATAAAGAGGGATTAATACATCCCACATTTAGTTGGGAATCTCAATATCCATTTTTAGCAGTTAATGAAACTGACATGCTAAAAACCAGTAGGTGTATATTTTGTAACACTAAACAGAACCAGTTGACACTTAGTGAGACTCTACCTGCAAAGGTGGAATGAACTTTCTGCCAAAAGCCTAAAGTATTTACCAAGGTAGACTATATTCTACATCAAGCACAACAAACCAGATTCATACAAGGGCACACTCACTCACACACAAACACACACACACAAACACAGAATGAAAAAGAATTGAATTCAGAGAACTTATTCTAATGAATACAACAAGAAATCAATAACTAGAAAATATCCTAAATCAGGTATTCTAGAAGCAGAAAGACACATGGTGTATACTCACTTATAAGTAGATATCAAACATTTAACATAGGATAAACATACTAAAATCTATAAACCTAAAGAAGCTGAACAATATAAGGAGGACCTGAGGGAAGAGGCTTAATCCTCATTCAGAAAGTCAAGCAGGATAGACATCAGAAGAGGGATAAAACAGGGAACAGGAAAAGAGCTTACTACAAAAGGCCTCTGAAAGATTCTACCCAGCAGGGTATAAAAGCAGATGCTGAGACTCATAGCCAAACATTGGGCAGAGTGCACGGAATCTTATGGAAGAATGGGGAGATATAAAGACCTGGGAAGGGGACAAACAGAGCCAAAAATAATCTGGGCTCAAGGGGTCTTGCAGAGACTGATGAATCAACCAAGTACCACGCATAGAGAGGACCTATACCTCCTGTTTAGATGTAGCACATGGACAATTCAGGCTTTGTGAGGATGCCCTAGTCAGGAGAACAGGGGCAGTCACTGGCATGAACTTGGTTGCCTGCTTTTTGCAAGGTGGCCTTTCTAAGCCTAAGAGAAAGACGATCCAGACAGTCCCGATGAGACCTGATAGGCTATGGTCAGATATTAGGGAAAGAGGACCTCCCCTCTCAGTGGACAAGGGGAGAGACACAGAGGAGAAAAGTAAGGTAGGGTGGGACTGGGAGGAGATGAGGGAGGAGGCTAAAGCTGGGATACAAAGTGAATAAATTGTAATTAATAATAACAACAACAACAATAATAAATTATTTTGCTCACCTTTGGACAGAGCACTGGGATTCTTATGGAAGAGTTGAGAGATAGAAGAACTTGAAGAAGAGGGGAGCTCCACAAGGAGACCAACAGAGCCAACAAATTGGGGCCGGGGGGTCCTGCTGAGACTGATTCACCAACCAAAGATCATACTTGGAGAAGATCTACCTCCCAGCTCAGATGCAGACCATAGGCATCTCAGTTTCCATGAGGGTTCCCCAGTGAGGGAAACAGGGGCTGTCTCTGACATGGATGTGCACTCTTTGATCATTTCCCCCTGTTGAGTGGCATTGGCAGGCGATAGATGAAGAGGATGCAGCCAGTCCTGATGAGACTTGATAGTATGGGATCAGTTGGTAGGTGAGAAGAGCTTCCCCTTTCTGAGGACAAGGGCCAGTGTATAGGGGAGAAGAGGGAGTTAGAACAGGACAGGAGGAGATGAGAGAGGGGGCTATGATTAGGCAGTAAAGTGAATAAATTAAAAAATATGTATATAGAACTGAATACAATGACAATGTTTAATACTTGTAGAATGCAGCAATGCAGCAGAAATTCTAAATGAAAGCACTAAATGAATCATTATTGCAAAGATACCATCAAATGTATAGCCTTCATAAAGTTATTGAAAATTATCTTATTCATTTTTGCTAATTTATGTTTGCTTTTATAAATAATATCATCTTTTCAAATAATTATTTTTAATTTTTTATTAGCATTTATTATAATTTATTCAATTTGTATCCTGGCTATGTCCCCCTCCCTCATCTCCTCCTATCCCAGCCTCCCTCCCTCTTCTCCTCCAATGCATCTCCCATAGTGCAGTGATTGATGAGGTTATTTTTTTATTTTTTATTAGTTCTTTGAGAGTTTCACACATTATGTTTTGATAAATTTCAATGCCTTCACAGATCCATATTCTTTCACTACCTATCAAACTTTGTATTTTTTTTCTTCTTCTTCTTCTTCTTCAATTTCACAAGACCGGTTTGTGCTTTCCAAATGTGTGGTCTTCCACTGGAGAACAGTCACCCTATCAAGGGCTACACTGAGAGAAAATAGTCTTTTCTCTCCCAGCAACTAAGGAATAGTGCCAGGGTTATGGGTGGGATTGAATGTTCAGCTACCTTCTTTGTGGTGTGATTTTTTTCTGGCCAAAAAGATAATATTTACTGATAGTAAACCATAACTTCTGGCTCTTAGCACTTTCCCCTATAGCTTTTATAAAAATTGATTTTAATACACTTTTAATTAAAGATAATTACATAATGTGTTTCCTTTTCTTTCCTTCCTCCAATTTCTAACATACCCATATCTCAAACTGACAGTTTATTTAACTTTATTTTTCATATGTTCATGTGTATGTGTGTACACATATATAGATACATCTTATCTTTTATTTGTGTGTATATGTTTGCACTCTATCTGCCTCTCTTAAGAAATGATTCCTGAGACTTGAGTCAAGAGTGTGGTATATTTGTTCCCACTGGGGCTTGTCATTCTAAGTCTCTTATTTTTTCCACCTCAGGTAGTTGTGGGACACTGTGTTAATCATTATGTACTGTAAAGAGGAGCTTTTCAGATATATTTGAGATATGCATAGATCTATGTATAGGACAATGCAGTATCAGGAATTGGTTCGGTTCTATGACTATTTAGTGGAATTATAATAGTAGGTTCACTCCTAAGGCCTGTGACCTCTTTAGCCACAGCTTCTTAATTCACAATGGTGCATGGTATGGGTTTTCATCTTGTGATGCATGTACTAAATCCAATCAGAAAGTGATTGACTACTCCCATGTTATTCATGCTGCTATTATACCAGTAGGTTTGTATTATCAGACCAATGATTAACTTGTTTCAAAGAGCTCATAGCTTGCTATGAAGATAATTACTTTTCTCTTCCAGGAGTTTGCAAAGCACCTTCAAGCAGTATGCCAGTTAGCCAATTGTAAAGTAGCTTCCAGGTTTATAACAGCTTGGTTTTGCCATGTACTACTACTCAAGTATATGATATCTTCAACAGTAGGATCTTTTTATCAAGCTCTGGAAGATCACTGAGGGCAACAGAAATAGCCCTTAATATCTGTGAGGTCTGCGGAAACTCACTGAACTCACTGGAAAGGAAATCCAAAGGAAGTAACACATTGATGACACTTGGCTTTTTATTTGTCAGCTTTCTGTTATCTAGGAGAGCTTTGTTGCCCTGTGATAGGCTATACCTCTCTCACTTTAGTCTCTCTGTCTCTCTGTCTATTTCCATATAAACATATATAGTATGGATATATATATATATATATATATGTATGTATGTATGTATACACACACACACACACAAAGTTCTACAATAATGGTTTTCATACGTATTTTCCAACCATCTTTATATATTTAACACAACACAAACTCACTCCTCTACTCTACCCTCCTCTCCTCCATGACATTTTAATTTGTCTTGTTTAATGTTCTTTTTAACCCTTTATACCTTTACATTATATCTCTTATACCTTAAAGCCCCACCCCAAGACCCCTTAGCAATTTCTTCACCTCTACAAGTATTCCATGAGAAATATGCAAATAAGAAAAAAACATGTGTTGCTTTATCATACTGGCTCTCAGTTACCTCTGGGAGATCCAGGACTCTTTCCACCTCTATTGATTTTTTTTTCAGGGCATTACCATTGAGGCACTATTTTTTCATGGAAACATTGTTTTGGTAATTTGTATGCATTTGTGAGGAGACTTAAACATTGAATAATACTGTTGGTACTATTTCTTGGTATTTAAATCTTGTTTCTTTTTGCTGAGTGAGAGTTTGAACCTTGGTTTCTTGTTACCCAAACTTGTCAGATCATTGACCAATGGTATGAAATCTAAGGTTCAGTCTTTGGTTAGATTTTGTTTTGATGTTCAAATGTGGTTTCAGCTCTTTCACAGCTCAGCTCAGCATAATTATGATGTATAAACTCATGAGCAGACCTGCAATATCATGTTACAGTATTTTAAAAGTCAATCTTCAAGAGCTGGAAGAAGCTGCTCAGGATTTTACTTCAGACAAAAGTGTGGCTGGAATTGCTGATATGAGTTTGGATCCTATTGGAAGGAAGGTAGAGTGCAGAGGAAGAAGAAGGCAGGAGTAATATATATATATATATTCACAGCTGAGTTTCAAAAATGGGTTTAGTTGCTGGGGTTGATCTGATGTCCCTTCCTGGAAATGAGAAATTAAAATAGTGAGAATGAGCATAGTAAAATATGTGGGAAGGAACCAGCTGTATACATCAGAGATGAGTAGACCTGGTTGAATTGGGGCTGGATAGTCTAGGCTCCCTGGATATTGTTGAGAATGAGTACTCTGTGTCAAGATGGATAGTGGTGGCAAAATGAGTTGAAGAGTTCCTACCTGAAATCTGTTTGCAATAATGGCACAAGAAGGCAAGAGGGACATATGGTCCTTCATCAGGTCTACGAAGTACAGCAAATATATTAATCACTTTGAATGTGATAACTCAAACACTGAAATAAAATAAAATAAAATAAAATAAATTATATGAACAGTCAACAACCATTGTTTCTATATGGAATTTCAATTAACATTTAAAAATTAATTCCAATTACATACAATTTTATCCACCACCTTCCATAAAAACAGAACTATATTAATAGCAAAGCATGACAGCAAGCAAACTGTAGACGAATAGAACTAATCACTGATAAATTTGTGAACAAAATGCTAACAAAGTTGATTTATCAATACATGAAATAATCTTGTTTGTACATGGAAATAAATCACACTATGCCATATCAAGAAGATAAAAAATAGTGAACAATATCAATTGGGCCAAAGAAATTATTTGAGAAATTTCACTTTACAAGGAAGCTACTTAAGACTAAGAAAATTGTAAAGGGTGTGTTATTAATATTCAAGTAACAATTTGCAAGCTTTAAGAAGATCTTAAAGTTTTCCATATGCGCAATGCCTTTCCTTCACCAAAATTATATAAGCAATAATGAAAACTGAAGAAAGGAGACTCTCTGACTTGTCAAGCCACCTGTCAGTCATTTTTGAATTCCAAGTTTTCATCTTTCATGAGTCATCAACAATGCTAGGGTAAGATTTCGACAAGGTAGGCTTGTTTGAGTTAACAACATTCTTGTAACATACCCTTTGCATCTATTTCTGAAAAAAAAAAAGTGGCCAATAAGCTCACAAGTTAATCAAGACAGACATTGGTGGTGTCCATATTTTTGTCTATCACTGGTTTACTATATGGGGTGAGTAGACATCTGTTCACATCTATCCAAGAAGTGTCAGGCAACACTCACCTTGTATAATAGTAACTGTTTGTTATCTACCATCTTCTGTTTTCTTATTGTATGTCTGAGTGAAAAACACGATAGGAAGAAAAAGTATGATTGAGATAAATTTGATGGAAGCGTGAAAAAAGTTTACACTAACTTTTCAAATATGTGTAGATAAATCTTTACACGCCTTCTGTTATTTATTCTAGGACACTTTATGCTTAGTTTATAGAGAAGCTGGTAAGTAGATTGATATTTCCCCACTCTCTTACAGCAATCATGAAATCAAAATAGGACCTCATAAATATGCAGTGTTCCACAGAGATGACCTCAACAATGCATTCACTGTGGTCACATAGAATACTATGAGCCCTTAAAAAGGACTTTGGTGGAAACTTGGTAGAAACCTGTTATTAGCATAATTATACTTATTCTAAAGTTCTTAAGTAGAAGATTGAATAAGGCATAGATGATGGGACATTAACCACTCCAGCAATTTTACATCAGCTCTGAAGAGCCTTAAAAATGGAACTCATGAAAAGATGAGTTCAAAGAAATGTCATTTTGGGGGGAGGGAGGAGTACATTTCTACTTTTTACAAGTAAATTAATTTTACTCGCCTGCTCTTTCCCCTTTCATTTCACTGAAGCACTGTAAACGGGTATGCTAATGATCTCCTGGAATATAAATGTAAAATAAGAGCACTTTGTGACAAACAAATAGCAGTAGAAGTAACTGATAAATACTATCACCCATTATCTGCTACTTGCTATTCTCAAAGTGTGACCTTCCAAGAAGACTTCTAGAAATATGTTATCATCAGGAGCCTAATCACATGCTAAAAGCAGTCCTTGAGAGAAAACATGGTTATGGAACTATAGCATTCTACATTGAAAAAATCTCAAAACATTATAAATTCGGGTTAAAGTTGTACAGAGCAATGAATTACCACTATCATTGAATCTGTTGAATTTAAAAAGCTGATCCATTTTCAAAGTAGCAAATCAGCAGTCCTTGAATTTTCAAGACATTTTCTTATCTATTGACTTGTCATTAATAGTTAATTCTTAACTGTAGTAATTTTCTTCCAAGAAATGTTGCTTCATTTTTCTGGCAATTCCTCCGAGCACTCATGCCTCTAGGATGAGCACTCAACCTCTTTCATACATAGTCACAATGCTAGCACAAAAATACCTTATGTTTAACAAATATCACTAAGTTGATAGAAACATATTTGCTTCAAGGAAAAAGAAACTTATTTTAAAGCAGGAAAGTACAGATGATCCAGGACAAGCTAATTCTAATACTGCTATGAAAGAAAATATATTTTTTAAATGACAGAAAATTTTACTTAAGAAAATTAGAAATAGAAGCTGTTGATTTCAATTTCTGTCATAGTCCCAGGTCCACATTTAGTGGAACTAAATATTTCTATACCGATTTTCAATACTAGATAATCGCTCAAGATATATTTTGGAAATGAGTGGTGTTAATTCTTGAAGTATGACTGAGGAGTCTACATATTTGCTTACTAAGAAGAACTTAAATGTAATATCTTGACTAAACTCAAACATGTATTAAGAAAATATTCACAGCAAAAGAATTTTTAAAAAAATCTCAGTTTAATTATCAGGTGTCAACAGGTTTATGAACAAATATCTGGCATCAACAAGTATATGCACAAAGTACATAGAAAATTAGGAATGCTAGAGTAGTAACCATGTGTTTCCTCCCCCCCCCCCCCCGTTTTGGTGAAAACATGCTATTTTGCTCCTGATACAGAAATTCAGAGTGCAGAACTGGAACATCAACCTCCATAAAGGTTCAGATGCCAGTGTGTCTTGTACAAGAGACAAGCACTAGCTCATCATGTCGGGTGCAGATTTACATGGGATCATGCAACTTAACCAGAGTCAAATCAGTGCCAGTCGTTTATATTAACTTTCAGATACATTCTGAATTGAATAATTTTTAGTAATAATAAAAAATGAAGCCCATGAAGCCCGTGCACCAAATTTACCTTTAGTTTTCAGTTTTTCATACTACAAAACTAACTGAGCAGATAACCTGTTTACAAGTCACATAATGTACATAATACATTTACAAGACTTCATAGCTCTCACATTTCTAATCCCCACTAATTTCTTGGAATACTGTTTTCTCAATAACTGCCTCTTGATTAATTTCCTTTAATAAATCCAAGGTCAGGATTGACAGAGGATGCTAGCTTTGTGGAGAAGATCTGTTTATGCACTGAGAATTTCTGGGTCAATTTAATTTAAAGCATTTATATTTTGATTTTTAGATTTAAGTACTAACGATATTATTTTATGGCTTTCTTTTGAGTGATTAGAAGGAATTAATGTGTGATAGACAATTAGATATCTAAAGAGTTACTCATTATAAAATTTTGTATTATTATTTTTTTCACTTTATATCCCAGCTGTAGCCCCCTCCATCATCTCCTCCGAGACACTCCCTCCCTCCCTCCCTGTTCTCCACGTATGCCCCTACACTAGTTCACTGATAGGGAATATACTCCTCCCCTACTATTTGGCCCCATCAGGACTGTCTGGATCCTCTTTCTCTGTGGCCTAGTAAGCCCACTTCACCAGAGTTAGGTGATCAAGGAGCAGGCAACTGAGTTCATTCCTGAACTCCCTCTGCTCTCCTTACTAGGGAACCCTTATTGAGACTGAGCTGCTTATAGGCTACCTCTCTGTGGAGGTTCTAGGGTCTTTTCATGAATGGCCTTTGGTTGATTCATCAGTCTCTGAAGGCCCCCTCGGGATCAGACATTTTGGTTCTGGCGGTCTCCTTGTGGAGCTTTTGCTTACTGTAGACTTTTCTATCTCCCCTGTATTTCATAACATTCCTTGCACTCTACCCAGAGTTTGTCTATGAGTCTCAGCATCTGCTTCAATACCATGCTTCAATACAAGAGGCCCTCTCTGGTAGGCCCGTGTCCTGTTCCCTGTTTTCTACCTTTTCTGATGTCTATCCTGTTTGCCTTTCTGAATGAGGATTGAACATCTTCCCCAGGGTCCTCCTTCTTGCTTAGCTCCTTTAGGACTATAGATTTTAGTAGGTTTATCCTATATTACATGTCTAATATCCACTTGTAAGTGATTATATACAATGTGTGTCTTTCTGCTTCTGGGTTACCTCACTTAGGTTGATCTTTTCTAGTTCCATCCATGATTTCCTTGTTTTTAATTGATGAGTAGTATTTCATTGTGTAAATGCGCCACAGTTTCTGTATTCATCCTCTGTTGTGGTACATCTAGGTTGTTTCCAGATTCTGGCTGAGCAAATGTCCTTCTTTTATTGTTGAGCATCCTTCTGCTATATGCCCAAGAATGGTATAGTTGGATCTTGAAATAGCACTATTTCTAATTTTCTCAGACAGCCCCTATTGATTTCCAAAGTGGTTGTACTAGTTTAAATTTCCAACACCAATGAAGAAGTGTTCCCCTTTTTCAACATCCTCTCCAGTACATGTTGTCACCTGAGTTTTTGATCTTAACCATTCTGATGGGTGTAAGGTGAAATTTCAGGGTCGTTTTGATTTGCATCTCCCTGATGACTAAGGAAGTTGAACGTTAAGTGTTTCTCCACCATTGCATACTTCTTTGTTGAATATTCTCTATTTAGCTCTGTACCCTATTTTTAAATAGGATTACTTGGTTTGTTGGTGTTTAGTTTCTTCTGTCTCTATATATTCTGGATATTAGCCCTTGTCAGTTATAGGGTTATTGAAGATCTTTCCCAGTCTATGAGCTGTCATTTTGTTCTGTCTACAATGCCCTTTGTTTACAGAAGCATTTTAGTTTCAGGAGGCCCATTTATTTATTGTTTAATTTAGAGCCGGTGATTTTGGTGTTCTGTTCAGGAAGTTGTCTCCTATATTCAAGGCTCTTACCCATTTTTATTCTAACAGATTTATTGTGTCTGGTTTTACATTGAGGTTTTGATCCATATATACCTTGGTTTTCTACAGGATGATACATATGGATCTATTTGCATTTTGTACATGTACATATCTAGTTAGACCAGCACCATTTGTTGAAGATGTTATCTTTTATCCATTGTATGTGTCTTTATACACCTTGAAAGAACAATTCTCAATTTCATATGGAAAGAAAAAGCAGAATAGCTAAAACAACAGGTATTTCCATCCCTGATCTTAAGCTGTACTATAGAGCATCAGTAATAAGAAGGAGATGGAACTACTATAGATGCAGATTGGTGGATCAATGGACTCGAAAGGAAGACCCAGAAATAAACCCACACACCTTTGGATACTTGATTTTTGACAAAAAGCCAAAACCAAATAATGGAAAAAAGAACATTTCTTAATAAGCAAAGGTACAGTAAGTGGAACAAACAAAGAAGGCAAGCAGAGGTTTATGTATTCCATGCTTTTAATTCATTGTAGAGTGCCTGCATACATTTCTGAATCAGTGCTGAACCTCTGATAATATTTAACATGACAGATAAAATTTTCAGTATTTGTCATATACTTCATGAGCTGTGGAATAATTTAATCCATTTAATTACCATGCATATTACTAATTATTATGCACATCCATATTACATCACAATGTTGTCTTTTTTATGATGAGAAGAGTTTGCATTACTCTAAAAAGCATAACATTTTGGTAATTACTTTTAGCTTTGAAAGAATGAAGTAACCAGCTAAGTTTTCGTTGATTGTTGAAATATAATGATTCATTTCATAAAACATATACACATTTGCATATTCATACTCTGAGGGAGTTGAAAACAGAGATAAATGATGTTAGGCTTAGAGAAAGGACAATGAAGGGTAGGAAAACAAAGATAATTTGAATCAAGGTTTGGATAAGCATGTGATAGATTAGAAGCACAGTCAATGAGTAAAAGAGAATTAAACAATGATGCTTGATTTCTAATCGGGGGAACATTATTAATAATACTAAATAGCCACTGAGTTAATAATAATGTTACTAAAACATATTTTGAAACAGAGTAAACATGTTGAATATCAGCATTTCATATTACATCTGAAATATTTGTCAATACTATTAATTTTTGAAAATTGTAGACACATTTATTAAACAGTACAAATTGGCTATCACATAGACATGCATACACATGTGCATGCACATATGAACACACACATATACACACACACTGTGTAAGCCAACACAAATATTTATTGTCATTTCCAATAGATAGTGGAACATTGGCTGCTAAGAACAATACCCAAAAAAGACAATATTTTTTAATTTTATTAAATTTATTTTTTATTCATTTTATATCCCTATGGTAGGCTTTATCATTCTCTCCTCCCAGACTTATCTTACTACCTTTTTCCCCTTTCCCCTTCTCCTTCTCAGAAAATGGGAGCACCCCTACACACACACACACACAGACACACACACACAAAGCCACCCTAGCCCATAAAGTTGCATCAGGGCTATATGTATCCTCTTCTACCAACGCCAGCCAAGGCAGCCTAGTTAAGAGAAAGTGATCCAAAATCAGGCAACACAATCCATTTCGGATACACCACTGCTGTACTTGATAGGGAACCCACATGAAGGCTAAGTTGCCCGAGGCCAACATGTGTGCTGTGGGCCTAGGTGCACTCTATGCATGTTCTTTGGTTGGTGCTTCAGACTCTGGAAGGCCCTATGGACCTCTATCATCTTTACAAGGTTGGATTTAAGGTCATCCTCTTGTCCTTTGTCTGTGTGACAATATCCAGGGCTTCTAGTAACAGGATAGCCCTGCATTGGTGGTACCATTTTGCCTTGACTCTTGTTGATGGTGTTCTTGTACTAGCCTTTACCCTTGGTGTTGGCTCTGGTAGCTGTGTCTCAGGTGAATCTGAGTGTTTCTGGGGTCCCACAGGCTTCTACTGGCTCTGCTGGCTGTGCCCAAGGTGGACCAGGCACAAAGGAGTAGACAGGGAATGTTCTGTGCTAAATGTTGTTCAAGACCCCTACAGGCCACCTCAGGATCAACAATTTCTTTACTGACTAAATTATTCAAAACTTCTGATCTTGAATTCATTTTTGCAAACATATTTTTCTAAGCATTTTCTTTGTAATGCTTTCTTTTGCACAAAGTAACGACTTTAATGACTTTAATTGTCATTTCCATGCACGTGCTTCACTCATATCCAGCCCCATTCATCTTTTTTTGGCCCTGCCTCTCTGTTCCCGGTAGTCCTTCCTCCAAATGAGACCCTTATATACTTCCATTTCTCTCTCTCTCTCTCTCTCTCTCTCTCTTTCCCTCAGTCTCTGCATTTGAAAGAATGCATTTAATATTTTATGACAACTGTACTCTATACTTCTTGGTTCCTTATGGATCCATTCTTGATCTAGCCCAGGCACCTGAAATATGCCTCTGTATGGCAAACTTCACAAGGAAAACATGGGTACTTAAGTCAGTGCCCTAAAAGATATGTTATATGTTATGTCCTTACCATCACCTAGAATAGTCTCTATTTCAGAGATTTGAAATTATATTTAAAAAAATTGTTGAGGAAATGTCATTGACTGCTGAGGAAATACCCTCTCGAGTATAAGTGTAAAGATGCAAACAAAGCAATAACGAAAGATTAAAGAACAAAGCAAAAACACATAAAATTGCAAAGGATGGAAAAGAAAGAAAAAGTTACATTATTTGTAAATGGAAGTATTGTTTGAAGAATGTGCTGGATAGATTTATATCAACTTGACTCAAGCTAAAGTCATCTAAAATGTCTTCATAAGATCACACTTTAGGCAAGCCTGTAGTAGATTTCCGTTATTAGTGATTGATGGAGTACCCAGCCCATTGTGGGTACTATCCCTTGGCTGGTTGTCCTGATTTCTGTAAGAAAGAAGATTGAGCACTCCAGAAGGATCAAGCCAGTAGGCAGCAACCCTCCACGGCCTCTGTACTAGCTCCTGCCTCCTGCTTGAGTTCTTATCCTGACTTTCTTTGATGAACGGTGGCCTAAATAGGCCACAGCAAAAGAGGTTCTAGACAGTTCTAGTGAGACCTGATAGGCTAGGGTCAGATAGAAGGGGAGGAAGACCTCCCTATCAGTGGACTAGGAAGGGGTATAGGAGGAGAAGACAGATGGTGGATGGGACTGAGAGGAAAGAAGGGAGGGGCTACAGCTTGGATACAAAGTGAATAAACTGTAATAAAAAAATAAGTAAATAAGAGAAAAAAATTAAAAATGGTAATATAAAAGCATAAATCATATACACTCTTTCTTACCCAACTTGACTTTCTGTTTCACATAGCAATAGAAACCCTAACTAAGACAGGGTACGAAAATTGAAATTCCAAAATTTCATATAATGGAAGATATATTGACAATTACACAGATACAGTATGTAGAGGAAATCTCATGACTCTGAACTAACTTTATTATCATGTAATGGCTGCACATTTTATTTTATGAGCAAAAACAATGTATCTGTGAAATAAGAGTAAAATGAAAATCATCTGAGCACATAAGCAGTAATGTTTAAATTGTGATTGATAAAACATTTATCCCTTTAGGTCTACTGTTGATGCTTTGCCTTACATATAAATATTAAGTGGCAATATTGCTATGAAAAGAATTTATCCTAGTCTATCAGCAATAAAACAGTCTTGATGTAGCATAAGTAAATATAGACAAATAGCAAATGTATTATTGTATCTACCTGCTATGCTTCACAAGGCAAAAGAAACTATTCTTCTACATTTTACTTGTTTATATCTAATCTCTTTACTGTTCAAGATTACATTTAAACTCTTTCTAGCCAAATTTTATTGCTCAAAGTAACTTACACCTTAATATTCTACTTGCTGTTGTGATGAACAAGGCAAGACCAGTATTAAAGTAATACTAAATGAGAACAAAATGTACAACACATCACCCAATGAAGAAAAATCCAGACATTACACATTTATACAAACATAAAGGACTATATAAAAAGGATTCAAAGTACCTCACCTGTGATTGAGATAAAAATAAATAAATTTAATAAAAAAAAGAACTCATCAAAATCCCATGAGATGTCCAGGCAACTTCAGTTAAGAAGAATTTTGCTTAAATATTAAAAATAAGTAATAGAATATACAGAAAGGGTGGATCATTTATTCGTAGTTTCTGCACATTCAGTCATACATTCTCTGTATTTGCTGAGGATAGCTGGAATTTAATGAGCATTTTACACCTTGAGAAAATCAAGGCAGTAATCGGACAGTAAGACACTTGCTGGAGACATACATATTTCACACATGAAGGTTGGAAGAAAAAAGCTCAACTTTACCTGGGAACCTTCAGGTAAAGCCAACAAGACTCCTCTTCTCTATAATTCAGTGTTTGTCTTTTCTTCATTTTCTTGCTATTCCAAGTCAAGTTTGCAAAGTGTAATGATATACATCTTGTGGAAGTAAATGGAAATTGCTAACAAAAAATTGGATATAGTAATGTTCAATACACAGTACAGTGAAAAATTTTATGTTCTGTATGGGCAGAGAAGTTCATATTAAATTAATGTTTCACCACTGAGATTTAAATTTAGTTAAGCTCTAGTAGTATGTCGTTAATCCTAACATACTTCAAGAATGAGATCCAATCTTATCTCTCATCACATTCTCCACACTCTAACTCTGAGGTGGTCTCCAAAGCAACAACTTGAGTGTACTATGATAAGATTAGCGAGGTTAGAAAATGTAGAGTTCTATGGCAAACTTTAGAAAAGACGTTCTTTAAAATCACTTAAGTTTGTGCAGGGTATTTCTTTTTCCAATTTTACCTTAATGACAGATTTTTGGATAACTAGCTATATTATAATTTAAATATTATTTGCATAAATTATTTATATTTATCCACCTATTCTGTCTTTAGAAAATTTTATTCATGATTCTGAAGAAATTGAAATCCACATTTAAAAATTAAACAGTAAAAGTAATGCAAAGTAGAAACTTTGTTTCTATTCACATTTGATGGTTCTAGATATTCATATATCATATTATCATTAATTCTATTAATGCTTTTCTAATTAAATAATATTTGATTTTAAATTATTTTCTATTTACAATGCACTGAAAAGAGCTGCAATTGCATTTCTATTGTTCAAAATATCTTACATGCCAATGTTTATTTTTACAAGGAGAAAAGCAAGTCTAAATTCCTATCCAATATAACACCCTTCGTCGAGTTTCTATGTCTCTGTAAGCACATACAGTGTATCCTAGGACGCAGGCTTAAGGTAATTTAGAGAACAACTGGTTAGCTAGAGATTTTACTCATTTGACTTTGTCTTCTCTGTTTTTCTCCTATTTCAGTTTGAATTAAGGGCTTATCAGGACATTACCAGAGATTTGTAAAGTGCCTCTCTTGTTACAGCATATCAAGAGTGCATGATCCAACCCTCACTAGTCTCTATACTTGTTAATTTTTATAACTGGATAGATATAGTAGTTACTATTTTTCTATGTAAAATTATTTTTTCTTTTCTATTATTATATACATACTGCAATGTAGAGAAATTTTAATTAAGCAACATGACTTCTCTGGCAAAGGACCACATCCAAAGACCTAAGTCTGTGTGATCCAGTTGGATTACCAACACAGGCTTAGTATAAACCTTTTATTCCTCTGACTGGTAAACACAACTTTAACTGAATTCCTTCTAGCTGGAATTTAGTATACAGCTTTAATCCCAAACAATGACACATAATTGAGGGGCAGTCAAAGTGAAAAATCAGAAAAAGAGCTGACAACATGAGTCAGTGGTAACATTCACCAAACTCAGGAGAACAGACAGAAAAAACAAACAAACAAACAAAAAGCTACTTAACAGCACAGAAAGAGCAGGAAAGCTCATGGAGACAGCACAGTGGAATTTGGGAGTTCTGAAAAGTTCCATGTAGTTTGATACAATTCAGTTGATACAGTTCAGTTCCTCAAGACTCAGCTATACCACTCTTAGGCATATATCCAAAAAATGCTCAAGTACACAACAAGGACATTTGCTCAACTATGTCCGTGGTTGCTCTATTTGTAATATCCAGAACCTGGAAACAACCCAGATGTCCCTCAGTTGAGGAATGGATACTACTCAGCAATTAAAAAGGAGGAAATCAGAGAAATCAGAGGTGTCCCCCCCCCCCCGTGCCCCAAGGAGGGAAATTCAGTGAGAAACTAAGAGAAGGCAGTTTGAACCAGTTCATCTGGAGAGGAGTTTTGAGCCAGAACAACCAAGTTGAATCCGCTACAGAGACTTCAGAAAGAACAGGAAAGGGTGACTTTATTCAACAGTAAGTCTTGGAGGCTGAAAATATTTTAAGCCTAGGTTAGCAGACAGAAGTTGGAAGCTGAAGCCCTCAGGATCTGGACTTGCAAAAGATTACTTTGTAAGGAGACTTGAAGCTTCCAGGCCTAGGTATAGTGATAGCTAGAAACACTCTTGGCTCAGTAAACTATAGGTACAACTCTCAACTCATTCCATCATCTGAGGAAATAGAAATGACGTCTATACTACAACTCTTGAATATTTAATTATTATAAGTAAGCAAACAAAAATGAGGAAAACAAAATGTAAATCATACTTGGTAACACTAAAAAATCATATCAAAACAATAAAGGCTATAAACTAAAATGTACAAAAATACTAAAAACCTAAATATGATATAATAAATAATTGAAGGTATAAATGGACAAATACACTGCACAAAATATTATAAAGCTATATGAATGCATTCTTTAGAGGTAAATGAAATATGAAAGTTTCTTTCTTAAGTGTGGACTTCAAGTAATTGTGTTATAAATATTTTATAAAGTTTTAAGGAAAAAATTGTTCCAAATATTCATACTTTAAAAGTCTCAGATACAGTTTCACCAGTGTGGAACTATATACTTTAAATGCATCAGAATCCACATGATTTTTATTGCTTCCTTTTAATATTATTGGCCACATTTAAGAGAAATGGTTCTTATGAACCCAAAGCAGTTTCCATGAAATTTTCACTTTTCTGAGATCACAATGTAAAAATGTAGAGAACTTAAAATATTTATCAAACATTACAAAAAGTCAAATTTGCATATAAATCTGATTTTGTAGAACTATGAATAAATAAAGATTATGAAAGTTTGTTACATTGGGAGATTTTTATTAGGAGCAGGAATTCTGCCAGAAATGCTTTAAAAGAATGCCCTACAAATGAGTTGGTTAGATTTTCTAAAAATATATTTAACTAGGGAACAATCATTATGAATAAAAAACACCTTACAAGAAGTCATAGTTCATAGATTTCTTTTCGATTTAATTTTTATTTTTTTGTTATCAATCACAGGTTAGGTACATTGCATCCCATGTGTAGCCTCCTCCCTCATTCCCTCCCACACTCCCCAAACCTCCCTCATCTCCTCCCCACCCCCTCCAAGTCCACCAACAGGGGAGGACCTCCTCCCCTTCCATCCAACCCCAGCTCATCCTGTCTCCTCAGGGCTGGCTGCAATGTTCTCCACAGGGATCTAGCCAGTCTGTCACTCCCCGGCTTGTATGGGGGAGGGTCAAAGAGTCAGCCATCAAGTTCAAGACTGAAACAGTCCCTGTTTCCTGCACTAGGGTCTTTAGTCCTACACCGAACTATCCTGGGA
>CM053745.1:31531736-31556606 GCA_028658305.1 Pachyuromys duprasi | reverse complement strand
TGATAAGAAATCTGGTGTTATTTTGATCGGTCTACCTTCCTATGTTACTTGGCCCTTTTACCTTGCTGCTTTTAATATTTTTTCTTTGTTTTGTAGGTTAAGTGTTTTCACTCTGATGTGAGGTGAGGTATTTCTTTTCTGGTCTGGTCTATTTGGTGTTCTGTAGGCTTCTTGTATGTTTATGGACATCTCTTTCTTTAAATTAGGGAAATTTTCTTCTATGATTTTCTTAAAAATATTTTCTGGTCCTTGGAGCCTGGAGTCTTCTTTTTCATCTATTCCAATTATTCTTAGGTTTCATCTTTTCATGGCGTCCTTGATTTCTTGAATGTTTTATGTTTGGAACTTTTCTGATTATATTTTTTCCTTGAGTGAGGAATCCATTTCAGCCAGCATATCTTCAGCTCCTGAGATTCTCTCTTCCATCTCTTGTATTCTATTGGTGATGCTTACCTTTGTGGTTCTTGATCTTTTCTGTAAGTTTTCCATTTCCAGGTTTTTCTCTGTTTGTGTTTTCTTTATAGATTCTAATTCTGTTTTTATGTTTTGTATCATTTCCATCATCTGATTGAATGTGGCTCCTATTTTTTGTTTGTTTCCTCTCTATATGACTTTAATTGTTCCCTTATGTGGGCAGTTAAACTTCTGAATTTCTTTGAGGGCCTTGTTCCTTTCCTCTTTTTGTTCTTCTTTTTGTTCCTCTAATATCTGCATAATCATAGCTTTAACATAGTTTTCCTGTGTCTCCCTGAATTAAAATCTCCATTGCTTTGGGGTATTTCTGATGGGGTCATGGTGTCCTGAGTTTTGTTGGGTGAGTTCTTATGTGGACTTTTGGCCATTTGTTTATATATAGTCAAGGAGCTGTTTTGTGCTTTGAGGCTGAACTTCAGACTGGAACTGTTACTCTCTGTTGTCTGGAGTATTCTTCGAGTAGATCAGGGAGTTCGAGTGGTTTGAGAGTGTGTTGTTGTCTCAGTTTAGCTCTGTTGTGGGATCTGTGTGCCTGGCTCCGTGGTCTGTGCTAGAAGCTGTGAGCACCGAAGGCTGGTCGCCACTCTAGTCTGGAGGCTTGGCTCCTCGTCTGTGTCAGAAGCTGAGTGTCCCGGTTTGAGATGGCAGCTGGAGGGTGCTGCTCTGGTTGGGAGGCTCCATGCCCTGGCCTGGGCTTACTGCTAAGAGCTCCCCTCTGGTTTGGAGACTTGGCACCTCTTTCTTCTTGGCCAGGGGCTGTGCACCACGGTCTGAGATGGTATCTGGGCACATCTCAGTCTGGCCTGGATACTGTGTGACCCAGTCTGGAGTGGCAGCTGGGGGCACCAAGGGGGGTGCACCTGCCCTGTGCAGCCCACAGTATCTGGGGGAATCTCAGTCTGGCCTGGAGACTGTGTGACCCAGTCTGGAATGGTGGCTGTAGGCACCCAGTGCGGCGGAGTCACCCAGAATTTTTCCGGGGCATAACTGGGTGTCCCTCGAACTTTTCCACTTGATTTCCTCACCTGGCAATTGCAAACGCTGGTGTTTTAGGTCCCAGATTGCAGTCTCCTGGTCGCTGTGTCAACACTGCTGTCCTGCTCCTCAGACACAGTGTCCTCCTGGGGCAGCCATCTTGGATCTCTCTATTTCAAACTTATTAAAAGAAGAAATAAAACTTGCTGCACAAGATTCTACTGACTTGAATATTGTAAATAAGAAACTTTAAATCATTAACAGCCAGGGTATTCACTTTAATTCTTGTTAACTGATTAATGATGGTTAACTTTTTCTCTTGTAATTGAAGTTTCCTTCTAATAAAGACACTAATTCGTAGTTTTTGTTATTATTGCTTTCTTGAATTGACAAAAAAGAGAATAACAAAAAACCATGAAATTCATTTAAATTACAGAAGTATTATTTTGTAAAAGACATTAAAGAGAGATCAAAGGTATGTTAGAAGAATAAACATTTATGAATTTATAAACTTTGATAAACAGAATTTTACACAAATTACAATTTAATAACAACGTTTGTTTGAAAGGGGATCCCTTAATTTTTAATTCTTGTTAAAATTTTATAGGTATAATTTTGAGTTCAAAATTGTCAAGACAGTATTTGGAAATTCAACTTTTTGCTTCCTCTTATGAGCAAATAAAGAAGAGTCAGTGACTAAAATAGATATTGAAATAATTGGTCTGAAGCAAATCATGTAAGTTTTGTTTGTATCAAACAAAGATTCAGCATTTCATAAACACCATTTAGGTGAGGATTCCGCATGCTTTGAAAGGTTTAAAAAATGGAGCAGTGTAGAATTCCACCTTTTTTACTAAAAATGATGCTAGAGTGTAAAATTGTGAGGCAGAAATATCTTTTCAATTTCGTTAAATTCAAAGATACCACTGTAAGTCAATCCTCTTTACCTTCTCGTGCATTCAACTCTATTCCTTATTTCTCTCTTTCTTTAGACAAATACAGAGGTAAATAAGCAAATTAACCAGGATAGAACAAAACAGAGAAAAAATCAAAGAAATATATATATGTGTGTGTGTGTGTGTCAAGATACAAGCCATGAAAAAAAAAATACAGTAAACAGATGGTGAAAAAAAGCCAGAGTTTTCAGATTATGTCTTTGCATAAATTTTGCCAGTATGATGTGTACTTATTTTAATAAAAAATACTTTATATTGTTTGTAATTTTAATAGACGCCTAAATTCTTAGAGATTATGCATTTTATTGCATGATTGTGGTTTTGTTCATTATTTCATAAAATATAATAGAAAAATGATTGCAGCAGCTGATAAAGAAATAATTTAAAAGATTAATGAGCAAATTTGCTTTCCTTGGAAAATAATTCATTTTTACATAAAATAATGTTCATATGTTTTAAATAATTTAAATCATATTGTATGATTCAACATGGATGTAGAAGCTACTAATAAAAAGCAATACTGATCATTTTTTGGCTCTTTGTCTATTTATCTATAGTATAGATATATAGACATATTCATTAAATTCCAAAAGATTATGTATCAATCTCATATTATTTAAAAATAATATGTGTAAGTGTTTTTTTTAGTTGGGTCATGCATGTTATTCTTTGACAATGGTAATTCCTTTCTGCTTTTCAACTCATGCCCCCTAAACTAGCAGAGAAAACCTTTCCTACGAAATTACAAACATGCAAATGTATGAAGTTTTTCTGTAACTAAAAACTTTGTATTATAAAGCTCTCCATGTAGTTTGTGTGTACATGAAAGTGCAGGCACCACTGCTAAAAGATGACCTCAGTGCCTTAGGAGCTATGCTTGTCCTTTCTCAGGGCTAGAACATTCCCCTCTGGGTTAGTTCGGCAGGGTTATGGAGGTTCAGGATGTGTTGTTGAATATAAGGCCTCCACTCCCATTACGTGTGATTGAATCACTTGTTTATTGTATTATCTGTCACTCTCTGTAAAATGCAAGCTCCAATCTGGCAAGGCCTTGTCAGTCTTGCTTAGTACTTTAATAAAATCACCAGCACACTGTCTGATACAGTGTAAGTTGTACACTGTAAGGATGTGTAAGAGGAACATATTCCATCTAAGGCTCTGGGAATAAAATTTGGTGAGTGAGTGAGTAATTGTGTGAACTTTACAGAATTATCTGACATTTTAAGGGTACAAGGGTAGTTTCTGACATGAACTCAGTGGCTGGCTTTTTGATCACCTCCCCCTTGGACAGTCCAGCTTTGCCACACCACAGAGGGAGATGATGCAGCCAGTTTTGATGTGACCTGATAAGCTAGGGTCAGATAGAAGGGGAGGAGGTCCTTTCCTGTCAGTGGACTAAGGAAAGAGAATGTGGGGAGAAGAGGGAGGGTGGGTAGACCTGGGAGAAGAGGAAGGGGGCTACAGTGAGGATACAAAGTGAATAAATTTTAATAAATAAATAAGCTATAAAATTTAAAAAGACAAAAGAATGTTCAATAAAAAAGAAAAGGAAGATGTTTCATATTTCCTTAAGATTAAAACCAAAATGTAAAACGTAATTAATACACAAAAAGTTTTCAATGAAAGTTTCTATTTCCTCAATTATCAAATTCACAAACAATTTTACAGTCAATATTCAGCATGAGACATTTACCATGGGTTACAAAGTTATGAATTTAGTTTTATAATTATATAGCATATGAGTTGAAAAGAATAATTTGACAACATCTGTCTGAACATCGATTTATACAAAACACGGATACAATATGTCACAACTATATACATATATTTAAATAATTAAAACTGGCAATGTGTTGTTCTGAGTATAAAATAAAGAATATATGGGACTTGACCCTGAAAGAATCTAGAGCCAATGGTGACATAGTTTTGTGACATGTACTTTAAGACTGAACTTGAAGGAGCAAAACCTGGTTTGAACCAGATAAATAAAATTTGATCCAGAAAATGACTTTTTGGGGGGAGAAGGGAGCCCATACTATGTTGTAGAAAATTAGCTTGTTGGAAAGGTAGTATGGTTCAAAGGTGGATTTGACTACTTAATTACACATGGCCTTCACATGAAGAAAGAATCAACAATATTTGATGCTTCTAACATGTTAAAAGTGAGAGTGTTTGTGCTGTGAAGAAGGAGCCAGCAGTTCACTCTTTCCTTTTCCTATTTGTTTCTAAACAAGTTGTCTCCAGGTATCAGAGGGTGATAAAAATTCTATCTTCTTACAATGACTATAATTCATTCTTATTGCGGCTATTGATTTTAATTGATGTAGTGGGCAATATTTTTGTATCTTCCAACCAAATCTTAATCTTGTTTCATTAAATCCAAAAAAAAAAAAAGAACAGAAAAGAAAATATCAGAAAGTAAAGATACACTCTCTAATTCTTGATTTACCCAAAAAAATGAAACAGATGAAATAAAACTCTAAATGTCTGAGCATTGACATGAGGACAACATGAATTCCAAACTCTCACTGCATTATAACCCAAGTCATTCCTCTCACCACCATCCTTTGGAAGGTATTTTCACTACCTTCATCAGACAGCTCCATCTAACCAAAATCAGGAGATGCAGCTTAGATTTTCTTCTTCATAAATGTTTCTACACACATATATGAAAGTTGTAAATATTTTATATTATGTGATAGCTGTTAAATAATTTTACATTCCAATATTAAGTGCCTTGTATTATTTGTTTTATATTCTTTTGTTCTGTTATTGTCAATTTCTTTGAGAGATTTGTATTTCTTCTCCATGAATCTGAAAATTTCACCAGTCTTCTTTCAGGTTGCTGTCTTGCTCTGCTATTACCAGTAACAATGTTATTCATGTTCACAAATTCTGCTTTATAGTGTGTTCTTTGGTGAACCTTGACTAAGCACTGTCCTATAATCCTAAATGTTAGTGGACACCATCAAGGCATAAATATTCATTTGGATATGAAGAACTTCCAACTCAGCATCTGTAACATTGAGGTCCTCCTGACTGCTATAGAACATCCTCCCCAATTCTAAATACCGATTCATAATTATTGGGCTTCAGATTGCAACTCCACTTAACAATACACTCCTTGTGGCTGTAATCAAGTATACATGAGGCACCGCTTGACAGATGACTTTAAGTATATTTGACTGATTCCCTTACTGAAATAAAAACTGTGTTAGACATACACAGGAGTATGTGGGAGTACCACATGGAGAAAGTAGAGAACAGAGTGGCTTTTCCACAAATCAAGAAACACCGATTGGCTGCAGATCTCCAATAGTCAGAGGTGAGGCCTGGAGTAAACTCAAACTCTTCCTCTTTTATTATTTCAGAGGGAACTGGCAGTGTCTATACTTCGATCCTAAATGTCCATCCTCCAGCATCCAAAGAGGACATATTCCTTTGATGGAGGACTTTCACGTTGTGGCACTTGTTACCATGATCAAAGCAAAATAAAAGACTCACGGAGCACTTATTCAAATTTGGACAGAAGATTAGTATGACGTTCAGCAAACGAGATAGATGATAAATAGGCACAGGATATATATTCAGTAGCACATGACTACAAATGCAAATTAAACTGACATAAAATATGATTAATGCCAAATACAATTGTAAAGAAATAAAATAAATGCTAGATCTATTACAGTGCTGGGAGAAAAAAGTAGCATTTATTAACTGAAGTGCTGAGAAAGTAAAATGCTCATAGATTGCTAAAATGTTGCTTTTTCTTAATGGATCTCAGGAAAGAGTACAAGAAATATAATACATTGTATCAGTTTAGTATCTGACCAGCTGTACTTTCTTGGCATCATTAATTTCCACTACCTTATGCTTAGAGCTTAATATAATCTAACTTCAGGTTTTCTAACACCTTTCACCAACCTGTACTCATGTCATGCCAAGCCCCTCCACCTTTGTCCTCTCTTTCTATCCCGCTTTTCTTAGTTTGTTGTTGTTTGGACTGTGCTAAGCCCTTCCCTTTTGTTCTTTGTCCTGTTTCATTTTTCTTACTTAAGTCTCAGTTGGCCATAAGGATTTCAAAGTTGCCACATCTCTTTATTTTTTTGGTATTGTTTTGTAAATTCCAACATCACTTTTTATTAGACTCCTAAAATAGAATAGTATGAATAACTCCACATTGACACAATGTTTTACAGTTGTTTTCCTTCTGTGAGTTTACAGTCTTGATCTCTTTACTGGAAGACTCACCTGTTTCATTTATTTGACTCTAAATTTTTGGCTTGTACAATATCACTTCCATAAGCTAACACTGAATACAATATTTGAAACACCTAGAGAGAAATCATGAAAATGCACATAATGAACAGGAATACCTAGCCCTAAAGGTGTCTGTAATCAAAACAAGCCGTGAGGGTCAAATATCTGAATTTAGAAGCAGAGTCTCTGTGAAAGTGTTAGATTAATGTGGTTTTTTTTGCTTTGTTTTGAGTTTCAGTGGAATTATTTTCTTTTTTTAATTTATTTTTTAATTAATTACAGTTTATTCACTTTGTATCCCAGCTGTACTCCCCTCCCTTCTATCCTCCCAATACCACTCTTTCTCTCTTTTCTTCTCCTATGCCCCTCCCCCAGTCCACTGGTAGGGGAGAAGGACCTCCCCTTCCTTTTGACCCTAGTTTATCAGGTCTCATCAGGACCCAGGACCTGCTGCCTTGTCTTCCTCTGTGGCCTGGTAAGGTTGCTCCCCCCCTCAGGGGGAGGCAATCAAAGATGCAGCCACTGAGATCATGTCAGAGACAGTCCCTGTTCCCATTACTAGGGAATCCACTTGGAGACTGAACTGCCATGGGCTACATCTGTGTAGTGGCTCTAGGTTATCTCCATACAAGGTCCTTGGTTGGAGTATCATTTCTGAGATTAATGTGTCTTTAGTCAGTAAGCATCACACTAGAAATTATTGAGCCTGGAAAGCATCATAGAACTCCTGGCCTCTCCTATGAATATAATCTAATGTAATTTATTTTAATTTATTTTTTTATTATTATAATTTATTAATTTTGTATCGCAACTGTAGCCACCTCCAACCCCATTCTTCCTCTGACCCTAGCCTATCAGGTCTCATCAGGACTGGCTGCACTGTCTTCCTCTGTGGCCTGGTAAGGTTACACCCTCCTCACAAGTTGGTGATCAAAGAGCCAGCAACTGAAAGAGGCAGTCACTGTTCCCCTTACTAAGGTACCAACTTGGAGAGTGAGCTGCCATGGGCTACATCTGTGCAGGGGTTCTAGGTTACCTCCATTCATTGTCCTTGGTTAGAGTGTCGGTCTTTGCAAAGACCCCTGGGCCCAGATCTTTTGATTCTGTTGCTCTGCTTGTGTAGCTCCTGTTCCCTCCATGTCTTTCTATCTCCCCCTTTTAATTTTCTTTCAGAGAATCTGAGTTGGGTACCACAAACTAATGCGGAGGTTTGCGTCATTGTATTCAATCTTCAAGGTTTTTATGAATGTGTTTACTATTGGGAAACTATGGTCAGAAGGAAGGTGAGGAGGACCTCCCCTATGAGTGGACTTACAGAGGAGCAGGGAGGAGATAAGAGAGGGAGAGTGGGAATGGGAGAGAATGAGGGAGGAGGCTATAGCTGGGATACAAAGTAAATAAACTGTAATTAATATAAAAAATAAAAAATAATAAAGTAAAAAATATAAAATGAAAATCCATCTGGCTTGGTGGAAAGACTAGATGGAAAGAAAATTGAAATAATGAATGGAGTCAATAAAGGTTTTATTTTCATATGTCTCATGTTGATTGGAGGAGATAAAACTCAATTAAAAGCAAAATCACACAATTATGTAATTGCAAGCATGGTCTTAAATATTCTAATCAAAACACAAATTGTTCTCTTCTCAGTGAAAATTAGTATGCATTATTCTTTAGAAAAATTTCTCAATAAAATTATATTTACCAGTAATCATTCACATGTGACTAGAAAATCCAAATTAAGTTTACGTAGATTAATACATATTTGCAAACTCTAAAATCTCATTCAGTAGATTTATGATAGCAGAATTTTCTTATCTATTACAAAAATATAATTTATACTTTGCTTTTTAAGTACAAGATTCAATAATGAAAACATGACTGCTTATGTTTTTATCATTTTAATTACATATTCATTCCTTTCCTGATGAAAACAATTTTTAAAGTCACAGTAAGTTTTCAATTAGATTATTCAAAACTTAAATTGTGTTTGACTTATTCTTAACACAATTTTCTTGATCAGATTCATATCTGTTAATTCTTTCCTTGTTTTTTGGTACGTCTTTTATGCAAGTCTCTTGTTTTCAATGATATTAAATATTATGCATAAATTCTCTAAGTATTGCTTTTATCAATGTGGTTATACTGTACAGTTGTATTACACAGGATATAACAACTACACATACTGTGCATGTCAACACTTAATTTTATCAAATGAAAAAGAAAGTAAGGTTCTGCTTGAGATCATGTATAATGGCTTATTGATAGGAAACCATCTGAACATAATTTGATAGGTAAAACTTTACAACACTTTATACCTCAGAGGCATTCTTATAGATTCCTGACTAGGTTTATTCAAATTTTTCCACGTATTTTTGGAAAATCAGTATGTGGAAACTAATAATTCAATAATTAATCTTTAAAGCAGATTCTCAAGCATCTTCAGACAGCATTATGGCCTCTAGTTTGTGCAACCTTAGTTTGTTAAGAAGCCTACAGGAATGTCATTCTTGTTTTCTTAACATCATTTCCAGGAAGTGGGAAGATATATTCCTTATTTCAGAGGTGGTTAACTTCCTCTACTTAACTTCACAAGCATAGAGCAACCAACTATTGGTCTTCCAAAATATTATCAAACAGCTAGTATATTTGTATGTGTCCTCCAATATTCTGTTTATGTAGCATTTCATAGATCATCTGAAGATATGGCACATAATCTAACATGTAAATTTATGACATTGATAAACTTTTCATCAGTACACATCTATATAAAGAATTACTAACTGAATTATTTGTTTTTCAAACTATGCCTATTTGCAGAGTTCACAGTAACTATAATGGAATGTATTCAATGTATACATCTTTATTCTTAGCTACATTCTAAATTATGGTTCTTCCAATCAGTTGATATATAGAAAACCAACTATTTCAGAAGATGAATATGAAATGTAGATATGGTATGTCATAATATATGTAATTATTCTTATATTCATAGAAATTAATTTCATTTCATGAATATATTTTATCTCTAAACAATTTATCATAAAGTAATTGTTTCTGTATCCTTATTGGTTGGTGCTTTTTTATCTGTGAGATAAATCACCAAGACTCACAAACCTAGATAATTTTTCTATATATTAACATTCATTTCGAAAATAGTTTCAAAAAGTTTAACACTTTATGTTTATATTAAAAAAATCATACTTCAGTGTCCTTGAAGAATCTTTGTACCTGAAAGGTATTAAAGAGTTTAATTGTGACATTGTGATTCTGGTGTGGTAGCACATTGTTCCTTTTTTCTGCATTACCCTGAAAACTAATGAGTCTGAGAATCTTTTCATTAAAATTTGTTCTCGTATTAATTGCCTCTCCAAGTACTTTGCACATTTTCTAATATTTAGCACCAGTCTTATCATTTATCAAGTACCATTATAAATTAAAGATAATAACTCCATCTTCAGCATTGCCAGATTTTGGAATAATTCATTTCCTATCCCTGCATTCTGTGCATGTTATTATTGTGTCATATTAACATTTGTTATTAAAGTTTGCATATCATTTTTAACTTTTGAGCGTTTACTCTTGTTCCTGAAGTTTCTGCTACTACCTTTGTTATTGATGTAGTCTCATTATTAATTTTTACATTTATGCATTTAATATAGGAATATGTCATTTTTATACTTATATAATGAATCTGTTGGTACTACTTAATTTCTTTCTTCATGAAAGTAAATAACTTCTCAAACCTCCTATTTAGATATAATATTTCCTGGGTGACTTAAAGGCATTTTTGCCATCAAATAATTCAAGGTATACATTGAGCTCTGTTTCATAATTTCTCATCTTGTTCAATTAATTTGTTTCCTTAGTTGATGTAGTTAATAAATTTAATACTTTTTTCATACTTAGAAAAGATGTCTTTAACAATTTTTATATGACTATTTTGTGGGTATGTGTTCTCACTTAAAAATACTAAAAAAAAAAAATCAAATTTAATGTCTAACAACTGCCATTGTGTTTTAGTGGATCTTTTTAGTTTCATACTTACTTTTGGTCAGATGAGATGACTAAAATAGGGAGATTAGAACTTCAGGGTCATTATTGTCTACATAGTAAGTTTCAGACCAACTTATTCTACATGTGATTCTGTCTGAAAAACAAGCAAACAAATAAATAACCAAACTGTGTCAGGAGATCTTTCTACAACAATTTAACCTCTTAACATATACAGAATTTCTATGTAATAAGATGGCTTTTTTTTACCTCAGGCTTTGATTTATGATCTTTGACTAGATTTGTATGGATTACATAGTCTTTGCTTCACACCTTTTTGAAATGGTTCTAAATGTAATAGTATACCAATATAGTGTCATACATATGAATTTCTCTCCCTTTGAGCTGGTTGCTAAAACTGGGAAAAACCCTCGCATTTACCATACTGTTAATATAAAATAACATTATTAAACCTCAATTTTAATTTCAGTATTTAGGCAAATGCTCATTAACAAAAAACATTTTTTCAGTGATAGTACCATTCAAATTATTTTAATGTTATTTTTCCATGAGTATACTATTTTAAAATACTTTTAGTCCACTGACAAAAACATTTATTTTAGTAATGATGCCAAGAAGAAAAATTCTGTCTAGACATTGCTTAAATGTTGATTTTTATACTAAATATTTATTATTTAATTTTAGGTTATTTTGATTCTTTTCAGCCTATAATTTCATTAGCAATTCTGACATAATTTATCAAATGTGTTTCATTATTTATAAGATATTTGTTCCACTCCTTCAGTTTGTTGATGTAACATATTAAGGGAACAGACTCTGATATTAAGCACACTTTAGCATCATGAACAAATCATCCTTAACCTCAATAGTTCAGTATAATTTTAAATACTCATTTAGTCTGTGATTCAATTTTATTCAGATGTTTTTTATTATTATTGTTTTGTAAACAGTGTCTTGCTTTGGAGCTCTTGCTGACTTGTAACTCACAATAAGGATGAGGCTTGACCTCATTTAAAGAAATCTACCTGCCCCTGACTACTGAGTGCTGCTATTAAAAAATTGAATCACAATCCCAGTCCTTATTCCAATATTTTTTATCACAAATAACTATACTTAAAATTCTTTTTTAATGTAATGCAAAATTAAATTTTATTTCTGTTTCTTCATTTTTAATTAAATTTCTATTTTTATGTTAATTACAATTTATTTGTATCCTAGCTGTAGCCCCTCCCTCACCCCCTCCCATACCCACCTTCCCTCTATCATCTCCTCCTTGCACCTCTCTAAGTCCAGTGATAGGGGAGATCCTCCTCCCCTTCCATCTACCCTAACTTATCAGGTCTCATCAGGACTGGTTGCAATGTCCTCCTCTGTGGCCTGGCAAGGTTGCTCCCCCCAACCCTGCCCAGCTTGATTTTGAATATTTTCAATCACAAAATGAAGTGATCAGATTTTTGGGTAAGAAAACTTTGGCAGTTGAGAATCTGCTTCTATAAGACTGGGAGAAAGAGATAATCAAAGTAATTAAGAACAAAGTCTGCCAAAAAAGAATAAAAAATTTAAAAAGCATGGAGAGAACCTAGACCCCTTGCTCAGATGTAACCCATGCACAGCTTAGACTCCAGTTGGGTTCCCTAGTAAAGGTTGCAGGGCCAGACTCTGGCATGAACTCCTTTGCCTGCTCTTTGATCACTTACCCTCTGGAAAGGTGACCTTACTAGGCCACATAGAAAGAGGATCCAGATAGTCCCAATGATACCTGATAGGCTAGGGTGAGATAGTAAGGGAGAAGGACCTCCTTTATCAATGGACTAGGGGACCAAGGGAAGTACAGGGGAAGAGGGAGGCAAGGTAAGACCATGAGGAGATCAGTGAGGAGGCTACATCTGGGACACAAAGTGAATAAATTTTAATTCATAATAATGATGATGAAAAATTAAAAAGAGAAAAGAAAAAAATAGAATCTACAAAGAAAATACAATGATATCTGAAAAGGGCATGGAAAAGATAAGCAACATAAAGATAAGTAATCTGAGTCCAGCTTTAACTACAGAGACTTGAGAGAGGAGGGAACCAAAATACCTTTCCAAATGATAAAAGCAGTGAGAAAAAAATAAATCCTACAACAAGGACACATCCTATTAAAGCTTTACTAGGTGTCTTTACCGTGGCTCTGATAAAATACCACAAGTGAGGCAAATTCTAAGGACAAAATACTTTGATTTAGATTAATTCCCAAGTCAAAGTCTACCATTACAGAGATATGAACACACAGTTTTCGTTCTGCTAGCTTTTACAGTCAAGGACTCAAGTCATGAAAATAACTTCTCAGGTTATGCCACATTATGCCATGTAGCCAAACTAGCTATTACAATGCTTTTTGATCAAAGAAGAATCTTTTCAGCAAACAGATGAATATCACATTATCATATTTTATGAATAAGGAAGAAGAAAGTAAGTACTATTTTGAAAACACGAAAAAGGCAGAGTCCAATTTGGAACCTCAGATATCTACCACATCTCGGGAGTAAAGGAAGGCCCAAGAAATCAGTCATGGTGAACTGGAGGGCCAAACATTATGAAGAAACTAAGAGGTGCAATTATGGAATTGCATAGCGAAAGAGAGTTAAGCACTTGTAGGTCAAAAGAAGATCTCAGCTGAAAAAGGCCTAGGATATTGGTAGCAACCAGGCTGAAATCCATAGGTAGAACAAATTTTGGAGTCACTTATTTATCATTCATTACTGTGGAAAACAAAAATAATGATGTTCGATTTTTGTGTACAATACCAAAAGCTGTGTCACTCTAGCAGAGTGACAAATCAAGATCTTAAAGATAGAAAGACAATCCCTTTTTCTATACCAAACTCAGTGCTGCCTGCTTAGTCCCTCTCCAATTCAAAATTTATTTTGAAAATGGATTCAAAAATTTAAAAAAAGGACAATATTAAAAAGTGAAAGGAGAAAAGCCAGTACACACATAAATTGAACAAATGAGAATAATTCAAATCTCTTAATAGATACCTTAAAATCTGAAAAAGTATGTAATGATATTTTAATGACAAAATCAAATTAATGCTTCCAAGTAATAATAAAGTAGAAATGTATAAGCAAGAAATGTACAAGTCAAGGAATTCATGACAATCAAGACATCATTGCAGAAGATAAGTAAAGGAATATTAAGAACAGAAAAGAAAAAGTCTTAGTGATGAAAGCACATAAAAGGACAAATTTCACGGGAAGAATAGATGAATAAAGAGAGCCATGAATGACTCCATTACGTCAAAATTGTACTATTAGTCAATCCTTAATAACAGTAAGTTATGAAGAAAAGAGCAAATCAAATGCAACCAAGCAAAAAAATAATAATAACAATTATAAGAATTAGGAAACATCTCTCAACATTGAACCTAAATCTAAATATATCCAGTAAAAAAAAAAACATATTACCTGGCTACATGGATTAATATAATGGATATAAGGTGCTATTGTTACCATAAAACAGAAAATACAGGTAAAGAAAACCACAGACTACGATCAGAAGTTTGGGTAATAATTTATGGTGGTAAAAACAAAGCTTATAAAGCTATTCTGATATCCGAAAACTAGATTCAAGTCTGTCAGGACAGAAAAAAAACTTATTTATCAAGAAAATATAACAACTGTGAACATGCATATACCAAATAGTGGTAGGCGCCATTTTAAAAAAAATACTAATAAAAATCCTAAGCTGTATCAAAAAATCTGAGCCCAGGTGTCTTTTCTGAGACTGATACTCCAAACAAGGGCCATTCACAAATATAACCTAGAACCCCTGCTCAGATGTAGCCCATGGCAGCTCAGTATCCAAGCGGTTTCCGTAGTAAGGGGAACAGGGACTGTCACTGACTTGAACTCAGTGGCTGGCTCTTTGATCACCTCCTCTTAGCAGGGAGCACCCTTGCCAGGCCACAGAGGAGGACAATGTAGCCAGTCAGGATAAGACCTGATAAGCTAGGTTCAGAAGGAAGGGGAGGAGGGCCTCCCCTATCAGTGGATTTGGAGAGGGATATGGCAGAAAATGAGGGAGGGAGAGTAGGACTGGAGGGCAATGAGGGAGAGGGCTACAGTTGGGATACAAAGGGAATGAACTGTAATCATTATAAAAAAAGAAAAAGAAATTAAAAATGGTAGGCTGGTTCTGTTATGAATTTGTTTATTTCAATGCCCTTACTTTCATCTTTGATAAAGCATCTGAAATAAATATAACAAAAAAAACCCTCGAAAGCTAAATTATACTATATGCCAAATGGACATTAAGGTCTACATCAAAATGATCTATTCAGCATATAAAGAGTATACCTCCTTTTCAGAACCAGTGGGTTATACTCTGAGAGAGACCACAGTTTATCTAGGCTATACATCAAGTCTTACTAAATACAAAAGAATCTGTAATGATTTTCTATATCCTATGAAAAGATAATGGAATAAAACTAGAAATAAATAGCTAAAGAAAATACAGAAAGAGCCAAAAACATGGATGTGAACAACACATTCTTGAATCAACAGTGAGTCACTGAATAAATCATTGAAGAAACTTTTCAAAAGTAGAATCATCTGAGAATAAAACACAATTTATGAGAATCAGTTAAGACAGTTTGAACAGGAAAGTTGATAGCTATGAATACATTCATCAAAAACCCAGAAAGATCTCAAATATCTAATATCATGATGTTCTTCAAGGTTTTAGAAAAAGAATATGTCAAACCCAAAAGAATAGACGCCAGAAAATAAATATCTGGGCAGAAATCAATGATATAGAGACTAAAATAAAAATACAAAGACCCAAACAGAGTGAATTTGAGGGAATAAAAGGTAAGATGAAACTGCAGTAAAACTAACCATAAGAAGAAAAAGAAGATATAAAATTAATGAAGCCAAGCTGAAAAGAGAATGTTACAACAGAGTGTTGTGAACTGTAAGAGTCATTAGCAAACAGTTTGAAGATTTTTAATTAATTAATTTTTTATTAATTACAGTTTATTTACTTTGAATTCCAACTCTAGTACCTTCCCTCATCCCCTCCCAATCCCACCCTCTCTTCCTCTATTCTACCCATTACCCCCCCCACGCACACACACACCCCTCTTCCCCGTCCACTGATAGGGGTGGTCCTCTTCCCCTTCCATCTGATCCTAGTTTATCAGGTCTCATTAGGACTGGCTGCATTGTCTTCCTCTGTGGCCTGTAAGGCTGTACCCACCTCAGCGGGAGGTGATCAAAGAGGCAGCCACTGAGTTCATGTCAGAGAGATTCCCTGTTCCCATTACTAGGGAACCCACTTGGACTCTGAGCTGCCGTGGGATACATCAGTACAGGGTTCTAGGTTGGAGTATCAGTCTCAGAGAAGATCCTTGTGTCCTAATTTTTTCTCTCTCCGTGTGAAGCTCCTGTTCCCTCCAGGTCTTTCTACTCCACCTTCTTTCATAAGATTCCCAGCACTCTGTCCAAAGCTTGGCTATGAGCCTCAGCATATGCTTGGATACCCTATTGAGTAGAGTCTTTCAGAGTCCCTCTGTAGTAGGCTCCTCTCCTGTTTCCTGTTTTATCCCTGTTTCTATGTCCTTCTCATTTGCCTTTCTGAATGAGGATTGATCAACTTTCCCAGGGTCCTTCTTTTTGATTAACTTCTTTAGGTGTGATTATCCTATATTATATGTCTAATATCCACTTGTGAGTATATACCATGTTTTTCTTTCCGCTTTAAGATACCTCATTGTGGATAATCTTTTCTCGTTTCCACCATTTGTATGCAAATTCCATGATTTCCTTGTTTTTAATTGCTGTGTAATACTCCATTGTGTAAGTACACCACAATTTCTGTATCCATTCCTCAACTGAGGAACATCTGGGTTGTTTCCAGATTCTGACTATTATGAATAAAGCTGCTACAAACATAGTTGAGCAATTGTCCTTGTTGCGTGCTTGAGCATCTTTTGGATATAAGCCTAAGAGTGGTATAGTTGGATCTTGAGGTAACATTTTTCTTCACTGTCTGAGAAAGTACCAGATTGATTCCCGAAAGGGTTGCATAAGCTTACATTTCCACCAGCAATAGGGGAGGGTTCCTATTTTCTCCATATCCTCTGCAACATGTGTTGTCACTTGAGTTTTTGATTTGATGGTTGTAAGGTGAAATCTCAGGGTTGTTTTAATTTGCATTTCCCTGTTATCTAAGGATGATGAGCATTTCCTTAAGTGTTTCTCTGCCAGTCGATATTCCTCTATTGAGAAAAGAAAAATGCAAAGAGATCCATACTTCTCACCCTGCACAAAACTAAACTCCAAGTTGATCAAAGGTCTCAATACAAAACCAAACACATTAAACCTGTTAGAAGAAAAAGTGGGGAAGAGCCTTGATCTCATTGGCACAAAAGACAACTTCCTCAACAGATCACCAACAGCACAGGCTCTAAGATCAACAATCAATAAATGGGACCTCATGAAACTAAAAAGGTTCTGTAATGAAAAGGACACTGTCATCAGAACAAAATGACAGACTACAGATTGGGAAAGGAACTTCAACAACCCTATATCTGATGGATGGCTAATATCCAGAATATATGAAGAAATCAAGAAGTTGAAAAGCAACAAATCAAGTAATCCAATTAAAGAATGAGGTACAGAGTAAACAGTTTGAAGATTTTTATTCAGAAATACAGGTAAGTACAGGAGAAACTGCTATATTCTTAAGTAGATCTAACCAACACACATATAAATCAAGACAATGTAAACAAAGTAAATTGTTCCATAAAACAATGAGAGTAATGTTGTAATAAAACAGCTTCCCCACCTGAAAAAAAAACACAGAAACTAAACAAACAAACAAACACCCCAGGACTGTAGAGTCATACTAAATTCTTACAAACTGTTAAAGGCTAATGATAGTCCATCTTGACCTTTCCTGTTAAACAGATGTGGGTTTACCATCACCATCTTCATTTAACAAATCCAGGATTGCACTCATAACAAAAAAGATTAAGAATACACGTAAAAAAAAAGAACTGTAAACTAGTTCTAAACATTTTTAGTAAATATTGTTGGGAGTTCATATAAGAATATATTAAGGAATGTAACATGAAAGAGTTGGGTTCATCATAGGGATACAAATTTAGTTCAACAGATGCAATTCAGTAAATATAAATTAATAGAATTAAATTCAGAAATTGCATGACTATCTTAATTTAGAAAGGGCCTCTCACAACATTCCTTCATGAAAAAAATACTCCACAAAACTTGGAAAAGTAGGAACATTCCTCAATATAATAAAAGTTTTATATGACAACTTACAGATAGAATTGTACTAAATAAGTAGGTTGTTAAATCAGGATGATAAGAGAAGTCCATAATTTACATATTATTAGTAAGAATAACATAGCAGTCTTTCTTGTCTTATGATACAAAGGTATCGCACAAGCATTCAAATGCTTCCATTATGCTAATAATCATTACAGCAGCCAAAAGAAATTTGTTTTTTTAATTTTTTTTGATCACAGGTCATTGTCATTACTCTCCCAACTTAACTTCAAAGAATATATTTAACAAAGGAGATAGTTTGTTAAGCTATATTCATAAGAAAATAACAATGATAACTTCATTTTAATTGGAACTGTCATTAAGATTATGTAATTATATGAGAAATGAGTGAAAATAGGCATTATAATCCTTAAATTAGTCTTAATTTTACAAATATTTTAGAAGAATGATTATAGGGCAGGAATTATGGGTTGTTAAGTGTATTGTCAATATTTCTGCCTCAGGTACTTCTTTCTAAAATTCATTAGTATGTCACATTTTAACCTCTGATAGTCTCTTAAAAAGCTCTCATGTGCAAGAATTACAAGTTGTATTATTGTTTGTATATATTTAATAAAACTTAGAGATAAAAATTAAACTTTGGTATTCCATCAATCTATAAATGAATTCTAATTTCAAGTTATAGCTAAATAATAAATGCTTCCCAATGTTAATTTTGTTATAAATGGAGTGTCTGTGACAATGGAATGATATATTGAAATCACAAAAACTAAATTGTATTAGCAACATAATAATATTATCTAGAACTCTCTACCATCTTTAAACTGGAAAAATGCTCTACAATCAATCTTTTGTTGTTGTACAGTATCTATTTTGTCTATAACTTAATATGACATATATTTAAGTCATGTTTGATTTTAAGTATTTAATATCATTTATTTGTCTTCAAAGCTCAACAACATTGCAACAGTGTATTATTACATTATTTTGTTCTTAATTTTGGTATATCTGGATAGATATTGTTTAAGTTTGGATTTGTCATGGAATATCTTGTTTTCTCCATCAAGACCAACAGCATCACTAATCAGGGTCCAGAGGGGCTTACTGAGATTGAAAAATCAACCAAGGACCATGTATCGACTGAACCTAGGTCATCTACAAAAATGTAGCAGATGGATAGCTGAGACCTCGTGTGGTCCTTACTGTACCAATACATAGACTCACTTGCCAGCTTTTTTAAAAATAAAATTTATTTATAACAATTTATTCACTTTGTATACCAGCTGTAGGCCCGCCCTCATTCCCTCCCAATTCTGTCCTCCCTCATCTCCTCCCATGCCCCTTCCCCAGTCCACTGAGAGTGGAGGACCCCCTCCCCTTCAGTCTGATGTCTGACCCTAACCTATCAGGTCTCCTCAGGACTGTCTTTCATAGTCTTCCTCGGTGTCCTGTCACTTTCCCCTATTGGAACTGCTTTGCCAAGCCATAGAGGAATAAAACATGCGCAGTCCTGATTCAATTTGATGAACTGGGCTGGATGGAAATGGGAGCTTGGCTTTTCTGAGGAAAGGGGGAGGTAAGAGGGAGAGTGGTGGAGGGTGAGACTGGGCGGGGAGGAATGATGGGGCTACAACAAGGATGTAAAGTAAATTAAAGAAAGAAAGAAAAAAAAACAATGTTTTGTTGGGTATTGAAATCTGGGCTGACATCTGTGGAGTCTTAGAGTCTGCTACACAATTCTTAGAAACGATTGGATTTTAGAGGAACCAGTTAGATGTCATGTATAATTCTTATAAGAATGCCTTTATATGTTATTTAGTCTTTTTCCTTTGTACTTATAATAGTTTGTTGTTGTTGTTGTTCTGTATATTTAGTTTCTTGAATCTTATGTACTGAGGGGACATTCTTTTCTAGTCCAATCTTTTTGGTGTTCTGTATATTTCTTGTTCCTTTAAAGGCATGTTCCTCTTTTGGTTGAGGAAATCATTTGTATGATTTTGTTGAAAAATATTTCCTATTCCTTGGGACTGGTATTATTAACGTTCTTCTATTACAATTATTATCTTGGTCTTTTCATAGTATGACAGATTTTTTGATGTTCTGTGTCAGTAATATTTAGATTCAACATTTCTTCTATCCTCAATGCTCAAGGTTCTCTCCTCCATCTCTAGCATTCTATTGGTGAAGCTTGGCTTTTGTGGTTCTAGTTTGCATTTCTAAAGTTTCGATTTCTAGGATTCTCTCAGTCTGTGTTTTCTTTATTGTTTCTACATCCATTTTCAGGTCTTGAATGGTTTTATTTGTTTCATTCTGTTTGTTTTTTCTTGGTGTTTTTTTCCATGTTATTTTTCATAATTTATTTATTACAATTTATTCACTTTATATACAGGCTGTGGCCCCTTCCCTCACTCTTCCCAGTCTCACCCTTCTTCTCCCCCTAGTCCACTAATATGGAAGGAACTTCTCCCCTTCTATCTGACCCTAGCCTATCAAGTCTCATCAGGGCTGGCTGCATCATCTTCCTCTGTGGCCTGACAAGGCTGCTCAACTCGCCACCGCAGGAGGAGGTGATCTAAGAGCCAGCCATTGAGTTCATGTCAGAACAGCGCTTCCTCCCCTTATTGGGGAACCCACTTAAAAACTGAGCAGCCTATGGGCTTCTGAACAGGGTTTCCAGATGCTCCCCATGCGTGGTCATTGGTTGAAGTATCAGTCTCCATAGTACACCCTGAACCCAGGTTCTTTGGCTCTGTTGGTCTTCTTTTAGAGCTCTTGTCCCCTCCAGGTCTTTCTATTTTCCCCTTCTTCCATAGGATTCCCTGCATTCTGCCTAAAGTTTGGCTGTGAATCTCCTTCAATACCCAGGTGGGTAGGATTATTCAGAGGACCCCTGTGGAAGGCTATTGTCCTCTTCCCTGTTTTTCTCCTATTTCTGAAGTCTATATAGTTTGTGCTTCTAAATGTAATTTCAGCCTCTTCCCTAGGGTCCTCTCTCTTTTTTTTTCTTTGTTAGCTTTTTTAGTACTACAGATTTTAGTATATTTATCCTATATTATATGGCTAATATCCACTTATAAGTGAGTATATACCATGTCTGTCTCTCTACTTCTGGGTTACCTCACTCAGGATAATCTTTTCTTGTTCCACCCATTTCCTGCAAATTTCTTGATTTCCTTATTTTTAATTACTGAGTAGTATTCCACTGTGTAAATGTAATACAATTTCTGTATCCATTCTTCAATTGAGATACATATAAGTTGTTTCTGGATTCTGGATATTACTAATAAAGCTGCTGCTAACATAGTTGAGCAAATGTCCTTGTTGTATGGTTGAACATCTTTCAGATATATGCCTACGTATGGTATAGTTGGATCTTGAGGCAAACTACTCAAAATTTTCTGAGAGAGTGGCAGATTGATTCCCAAAGTTGTTGTACAAGTTTACATTCCCACCAGCAATGGAGAAGGGTTCCCTTATCTCTACAACCGCTCCAGGGTGTCTCATCTCATAAGTTTTTTATCTTAGCTATTCTGATGAATATGAGTTGGAATTTAAGGAATTAATTGATTTCCTCCAATAGTTTATTTGTGTTTTCCAGGAGTTCCTTATGAAATAAATGTATTCACTTCTTTTAAAATAACTTCTTACATCTTTATGTAATTGGTTTTAAGGTTTATTTTTTCTTGTGTTTAAGCTATATCAGAATTTTCTGGGCATTTTGTGGTAGAAAAGTTGGGCTCAGGTAGAGACATTTGGATTTGGCTGTTACTGATTGTTCTTAAGTTGCCACCTAGACATCTTGGTTTAGGTGATTTGGGGGTTTGTCTTGGCTGGGTAGCAGTTTCGTTCTTTGGTTTCTGCTTCCTCTCTGGTCTTTCAGAGTTTGTTGACTGAATAATACCTGTTTTACTGGCCTTCTCAGCTAGGGTGCTCATGATGGAATGATTGTTAGAGTTAGAGCCTAGTGAAAGGGGAGATCACAGAAGGAGGATTTTTAAACAATATTTTCTGAATTATCATAAAACAATCTAGCTATTGTTATTTTATATTATTTTTATTGATTTATGAGAAGGATCAAACCTATTGATGTAAACAGGTTGTCTATATATTTTTCACTGAAAATAAAAATTGAGCTGCTTCTCAGTGCTTGAATGATTAGTAACAAAATTTTATAAGCTGGACCTCAACAACAACAGAATTAGCAAAAAGTTCACACATACATAGAAACTGAACAACTTGCTGTTCGATGACATCTGGGTCAGGGAAGAAATAAAGAAAGAAATAAAAGACTTCCTAAATCTCAATGAAAATGAAGGCACAACATGGGACACGATGAAAGCCATGCTAAGAGAAAAGTTCACAGCACTAAGTGCCTTCAGAAAGTAATTTGAAACATCTGATACAAGCAACTTATTGGCCCACCTGAAGTTCCTAGGGAAAAAAAAAAAGGAAAAAATAAGAGAAGAAGCACACACACCCAAGACGCAAGAGGAGTAAACTGCTGGAAATAATTAAACTCAAGGCTGAAATCAATAAACCAGAAACAAAGAGAAAAATTCAAAGAATAAATGAAACCAAGAGCTGGTTCTTTGAGAAAATCAACAAGATAGACAAACCCTTAGCCTAACTAACTAAAAGGAAGGGAGACATCATCCAAATAAACAAAAACAAAAATGAAAAGGGGGACATAACAACAGACACTGAAGAAATTCAAACAATCATTGGGTCTTACCTCAAAAGCCTATACACCACAAAATTTGAAAATCTAAATGAAATGGACAGTTTTGTTGATTGATTCCACTTAACAAACCTGACTCAAGACCAGGTAAATAAATTATAAAACAAAACAAAACAGAACTATTTCTGCTAAGGAAATAGAAGCTGCCATCAAATTCTCCCATCCAAAAAGAAAAAAAGAAAATTAAAAAAGCCCAGGTCTAATAGGTTTAGGCACAAAATTCTACCAGACCTTCAAAAAGGAGCTAACACCAATATTCTTCAAACTATTTGACAAAAATATAAACAGAAGGAAACTTACAAACTCCTTCAGTCACTCTGATACCTAAACCTCACAGAGAGTCAAAAAGAAAGAGAATTTCTCCGTTATGAACATTGATGCAAAATTACTCAACAAAATACTCACAAACCAAATCCAAGAAAACATCAAAGATATCATCCACTATGACCAAGTAGGCTTCATCCCAAGTATGCAGGGGTGGTTCAATATACAGCAATTCATCAATGTAATCCACAATATAAACAAACTGAAAGAGATTAAAAACACATAGTAATCTCCTTATATGCTGAAAAAACATTTGATTAAATCCATTACTCCTTTATTTTTAAAGTCCTGGAGAAATCAGGGATACAAAGCACTTACCTAAACATAGTAAAGGCAGTATGCAGTAAGCCTAGAGCCAACATAAAACTAAATGGAGAGAAACTTAAATCAATCCCACTGAAATCAGGGACAAGGCAAGGCTGCCCACTCTCTCCATATCTGTTCAACATAGTACTTGAAGTCCTTGCTAGAGCAATAAGACAACTAAAGGAGATCAAGGGGATACAAATAGGATAGGAAGAAGTCAAAGTACCACTATTTACAGATGATATTATAATATACTTGAATGACCAGGTAAATTCAACCAGGGACATCCTACAACTGATAAACACGTTCTGCAAATTGGCTGAATACAAAATTAACTCAAGAAAATCAATAGCCTTCCTGTATACAAAAGACAAATGTGCTGAGAAAGAAATTAGGGAAACAACAAACTTTTCAATAGCCAAGAAAGACATAAAGTACCTTGGTGTAACTCTAACCAAGCAAGTCAAAGACTTGTATGAAAAAAAAACAAAAAACAAAAAACTTCAATTCTCTGAAGATAGAAATAGAAGAAGATATCAGAAGATGGAAAGACCTCTAATGCTCATGACCTGGCAGGATTAACATAGTAAAATTTGCTATCTTACCAAAAGAAATGTATAGATTCAATGCAATTTCCATCAAATTACCAACACAATCCTTTACAGACCTTGAAAGAAAAATTCTCAACTTGATATTTAATAACAAGAAATCTAACTCAACTGAGGAATGGATACAGAAATTGTAGAACATTTACACAATGGAATACTACTCAGTATTAAAAACAAGGAAATCGTGAAATTTCCATACAAATGGTGGAAACTAGAAAAAAAATATCATGAGTGAGGTATCCCAGAAGTAGAAAGACACACATGGTATATACTCACATATAAGTGGAAATTAGACATATAATATACTATAAACATACTAAAATCTGTGCACCAAAGGAAGCTGATCAAGAAGGAGGACCCAGGGAAAAATGATCAGTCCTCACTCACAAAGGCAAACAGTATGGACATTGGAAGAGGGAGAAAACAGGAAACAGTGCAGGAGTCTACCACAGAGCACAGATGACCTCTGAAAGACTCTACCCAGCAGTGTATCAAAGCAGATGCTGAGGCTCATAGCCAAACATTGGGCACAGTATAGAGAAACTTATGAAAGTAGGTGGAGGTTGCAGGAAAGCGCACTGGGGAAGGATATTCTGCTGTGGTTTGAAAAGATAAAAAAATGAAGCCTCATAGAAAATCAGGATGCCATCTATTTCCAAATGATCTATCTTCTTTTAGAAGTTCATCTGCCTCCATTCCAGGGCACAGCCCTTAGCAGCAAGCCCAGGGCAGAGTGCACAGTCCCCAGCTGACATCTCAAACCTGGACACTCAAACTCTAGCACAGAGTGAGGAGTAAAGACTCCAGACCAGAGGGGTGACCAGCCTGCAGTGCTCACAGCTTCTAGCACAGAGCACGAAGCTGGGCACACAGAGCCCACAAAAGAGTTCAACTGAGACAAAACACACACCACAAACCAC
>CM053745.1:31490178-31531236 GCA_028658305.1 Pachyuromys duprasi | reverse complement strand
GTCCAATATTCCTAATCTTTTCTGACTGTGATAGCAAGTAGATTTTCAATTGCAGTTTTAACTGCTCTCTCTAAATTTCCACACTTTCTTTACTAATGACAGAATTTCACACTGAATTATCATCCAGAGCTACTTTTTTTCTTTCTTATATGCTTTTAACCATAACTAAAGTCCTATTAAACAGCAGCAAGTATATACTTGACACTAGAACCCTAAATAACTTCTTGGGGATAACAAGATCATGGATCTCACAAAATAATAATATTGTCCCTTTGCTCTACCAGCATAATTGTCAAATACTTCCTAAATCTTTGTATCCTCTTCTCGATTATTAAGTACAGTAAGACTGTGCTTCTAAGAAGTCTCTTTTACACTACATAGGGACAATTACAGAAAAGATCTGTGAATACAACGGAATTTACTGTTTTGTGGAGATTCCAGCCCTAATGGATACGTCTACATCACAAATCTTGCATCCATGACTAAAGGAACATCTCAGAAATAGGTGAGGAGAGAAAAAGTATCTTTCATATTATAAAACTGATAAATATATATTGCTATAGCCAAAAATACACATACAGATGGCATATTGTTTATTTGTACAGACTTTTTCATACAAAAGTGTGTATAACAAATGTAATCAAAGAAAAAGGGTTATCAACATGCAACAACTTAGAGTGAGAGCATTTGAGAGGGAACTTGGGAGAGAAAAGGAAATTGCGAATGTGGTGTAATTATATTTTAATTAAAATGTACTTTTTAAACTTTTATTCACAGACTATGTCCTGATGTCCTTTGGGGTTCATTGTGGACAAGTGACCACTACACAACGACAAGATCTTAAATTGCAAGGTGTAGTGGAAATTTCTGTTATTTTAAGTAAATATATTGTTGTTGTAATCCCAAGTGTGGAATGTGAGAATCCACAGCTAATAAGAGTCTTGTGGGAGGCACCTAATCTTTGACAGCTGGAAACTGTCTCATGCCTGAGGGTGCGGCTTTTGGCACCTAAGAAAACATACTTTTGTGGACTTTGAGAGGTATAAATAGGAGCTGAGAGAGAGAGAGACAGAGAGAGACAGAGACAGAGACAGAGAGACAGAGAGAGACAGAGACAGAGAGAGACAGAGAGAGAGAGACAGAGACAGAGACAGAGAGACAGAGAGAGACAGAGAAAGAGAGAGACAGAGAGAGAAGGGGGAACACCATTTTGAGATGATCCTAGAGAGGAACATTTCAAAAAACACTTCAAGGATATTAGTGGTGCTCTGTTACTGCTTTTGAGATTGCTGGTTTGCTAGACTGCTGGACTGCTGGACTACTAGGTGTCCTGATAGTGAAAAGTGGACGCTCCCCAAGGAACTAAGACTAAATAGGTCTAGATCCATTGTCCTCACTAACTAATTCAGTTTTGAATTACTCATCTGATTGGGTTGCTGACACTGTAAACAAATCTGCAGTACTGTCAGTCATATACAACTATGGCACAAATAATTGCATACAGCACATAATGTTTGATAACAATAATAAATGACTTGTAAGCCAAAAGACAAATGGATGCACATTGAATACAAGAGCAAAGAGTTTATTCAAGCCAATACCAAGAAGGATTTAATTCTAGCACCTACAATTAACTCCACTCAAATCTTATTTGGGAGAACAGGATTTTCACAGAGAAAACAAAATTTTCGACAAGGCAGTTGTTGGAGTCATACTGTATGACTGGACAGTTTAGCACATAGATGGTGGATGATCATTTACATTGTGCAACCAGTTAAAAACTGTGATAAGGAAAAAAAAAGGCTTTTACTAAGATGTGTTTTATTTTTATTACACTTGTAGCAAGGAAGAGCGTGAAGAAACTGCCATACTGTGGCAGAATGATGTAGGTGACTGCTCCCATCCCATGTTGCCTTCTGTAGAAGCATTTGTTAATGACATTTCAGCTGTGATTGTGTCCATGTGTATGTATTTGTCAGTGTCATAGTAAATTATTTTTCACGGAGTCATTTTTAAACATTTACTATATTGTATTTGCCAATATTTTAGAGTGATTTTGTTTCACTTATAAAATAAAACCTCTATTGGAACACAGCTTATACAGGCAGCAGCTCTGTAATTCTTGTGTTTACTGTGTCTCTTGATTTTTTAAAGAGGAAAAATTCAATGACTGGCCTGTATTTTCTAGGTTTGTGGAGTATACTGTATGATATCAGCATAACAAAAACCACCACATGTCATATTTCTTAGAATGTATCATGAAGCATATCTCTTTGTTTTGTACTTACCGTAGATTCCATAGATTTTAGAAACCTCACAATATAATATTTCTTTCTTATTTACTGAATCAAAACTTCCCATCTTTAAAACATTGGCATATTAATGTTATCTCTATTCATGCACAGTAGAGAAGTTATTAATTAAAACTATGGGTACTTATACACAATTCCCAACACTTGTGTAGCGAAGTGCCCAACAATTGTCAACAATTGTGTAGCACTTGTAATGTTGTCGTAGCACAGAAAAAATAGAAGGATAACACTTTTCCATAGGAAGGCAAAAAGGAACGTTGTAAGATTTTCATTAAAATATCCAGAATGGCATGTCACTTCATATGTATAGCTTGATAATTACTGGGGCTTCCCAAGTTACTATACCTGGGACATGATTAACAGAAAGTAAAATTTTCGATAAGAATGAACTTTCATATGTTGCTTAAAAACTGTAATCTGCTCTTATTTAGTACAAAATTAATATTGAACACTAGATTGATACTTTTAATATTTCCTAGGATTCATGCAAAGCTATGATTAAGAAAGGGGAAAATGGCTAAAGATATGGTGATTCTTTCACTTTGAGGAGTGTTAGTGAATATCCAGAAAGTGGGTAGGTGCCAAATGTTATTTATACGGGTGATGCATCTACATTTTGGAAATAAAACCATTTATAAATAAGTATATGCTTATCTCACATTCATAAATTGATGATCAGTGAAATTGGGTCAATTATACACCTTGGAGTCTTCTCATACTGAAAAGCAAATGTCTACAAATTAGAGTGCATAAACCCAGTAAGTTCCTGTAATATTTGCTACATCAGGTAAACATCTCAGGGCTGCTCTCCAAGCTGCCAATAGAAATATAGGTGAGGCTCCAGTTATAAAGAAACTTGGCAGCCAAGCACAGCAATTCTGTACCCAGAGGCTGCCTTTGAGGGTATTTAAAGGCCATGGCATGGAAGGTAACTCCTTTACTTTCAGTCATACTTGTGGTAAAACCTCTTTGAGCAGCTTCATGATTTAGTCTTCCACTGATATCTTGACAAATGGACAAACATCTAATTTCTTGCAATAAGTGTCTTCCCCTTAAATGTGCACAATGAATAACATTTCCTGGCACCAATTTCATCCCTTTATCTGTAAACCAATTCTGTTCTCTCATCTTCTGGTTGTCCACATGCTGGTTTTTGGAAACACATAATATTATTTCATGACAAGTCTTAGTACATATCATTGCAATGGCCTCAGTAACACTTTATGCCATTTGTAAAAAATATTTTTTGTCCTTAAGGTGAATGCATTTTTTATGAAATCTTTTCTTCCATGTTATTATTTGTTATTGACATTTGCATGGATGCTTTTAAGTATCCAGACAGAAACCACATACACTGGCCATTTTTTCATTATTTGTTTAAATTTCTTTCCTCATATTGAACTGAAAATTGTCCCCAATTCCTATAGGTTCTTATCTTTAGTAATTCTCAGTGTCTAGGGGTGATCTTAGCACAAACTACTATCACCATATTTAATACTTCCATCTCTATCAGAAGGTATAAAGTTTCTTACTTCATTTAAAACTCAGTTTATTAGTTTTAAGTGGTATTTTCACATAGGCTGAAACTTTTAAAGTCCTTTACAGTATTTTACTCACTAATGAATATTTGTGTTTATTTTATTCTATAATAATTTAGCGTGCTGCTAATATTTAAGGTTTAAAGAGTTAAATGGAATAAAAATATTTGTGATCACAATTCTTATGTCGAAATAATTCAGATGGTTGAGATGCTCTAGAAATACGAGATGTGACTACTTTTTCTTTCTTTTCTTTTCTTTTCTTTTTTTTTAGCAGAAAGCAACCACAGTATGCCAGGTTTCAAAGTAATTGGTAGAAGGAAGACAACTGGAAAGGAACAAGCCATGTCTTGCCAAAAATAGTGAGGTTTTTTTAAGTCCCATCCCACTGCAGCCACAGATGGCATTTATGGGCAACCACAGGAAACAGTGACAGGCATATCGTTAAAAACTTGAGAGGACCTAAAACCCCTGCTCAGATGTTGCCCATAGACTCGGACTCCCACGTAAGGGGAGCAGGGACTTTCTCTATCATGAATTCAGTGGCAGGCTCTCTAAACCCTCCCTGTGGGGATTACAGCCTTAACAGGCCACAAAGGAAGACACTTCCGCCAGTCTTGATGAGACCAAGTAGGCTAGGGTCAGATAGAAGGGGAGGAGGTCCTTCCCTATCAGAGGTCTAGGGGAGGGGCATAAGGAAAAAAAAAGAGAGAGGAAGGGTGGAACTGGGAGGAGATGAGGGAGGGGTCCACAACCAGGATACAAATTCTAAAAATTGTAATAAATGATAATATTAATAATAATAATAATAAAACTGGAAAGTACCACAACTCTAGCATGTTCACAGGCAGGTAAGACAGTGAAATTTATTTATTTTTATTTTTTAATAACTATTTTATTTTTTTTTACTTTTTATTAATTACACTTTATTCACTTTGTATCCCTCCTGTACCTCCCTCCTTCCTCCCCTCTCAATCTCACCTCACTTTTCCCCACCCTTGCCCCTCCCCCAGTCCACTGATAAGGGAGGCCCTCCTCCCTTTCCCTCTGATCCTGGTCTATCAGGTCTCATCAGGAGTGGCTGCATTGTCTTCTTCTGTGGCCTGGCAAGGCTGCTCTCCCTTAGGGGGAGGTGATCAAAGAGCAGGACAATCAGTTCATGTCAGAGAAAATCCATGTCCCCATTACTCTGGGGGCCACTTGGATACTGAACTGCCATAGACTACCTCTGTGTAGGACTTTCAGGCTATCTCCATGAGTGGTCCTTGGCTGGAGTATCAGTTTCAGAAAAGATCCCTGTGCCCAGTCTTTTTGGATCTATTGCTGTCCTTGTGGAGCATCAAGACAGTGAAATTTAAAGGCAATAACTTTAACAAGCTTTTATTTAATGGTGAATCTCTGCCTCAAAGACCCATAACTAACTACATGTAATATGATAGTATTTTATTTCTTGTGCAGGTGCTGTTTGGTGTGGCTGGCTGCAGAAAGTCTTTCTTCTTTACTATTAAATTAGGGTCAAAAGAAAAGGCAAACTCAGTATCTTAATCTTAGTGGAACTATATAAGCCAAGGAAGTGAGTTCAATAATAAAAAAAAAAACAGAGAGAACATGCTAAAAGGTTATGTTGAATGACATATCAAGTGGATATCAAAGACAGTCTAACTGAGAAAAGGTTTGAGAGTAACTGCAGTAAGTCAGAGGAAGTCCAGTCACAAAATCAAGTGTCAGTGTGGAGGTACAGGTAAAGATACTGCTTTCCTCTGGGCATTTGCAAACTTCAGGGACAATAACAATTTCACATGCTCATAAACCATGATGGGGAAGAAAGTGATTGGTTTGTTTTCATTAGCGTAGGAACCAGAAAACTCTACAATTAAAAGATAAATGAGTTTCTGGAAACTGTCTAAAGCTATATGAAGTATGTAACACATTCATATAAGAGCATTCTCTGAGGTCAAATCTTGCTGCTTCTGAATTCTACATTTACTGTATTAATTGTGAAGTTATATGAGCACTACCATTCCTCTTATAGAGATTGTGGTAATATGGTCAACTTCTGAATATTAACTCAAATTTGGTAATGTAAACTAAACATCTAATAATGAATGTTAGGAATTCCTCTCATAGTTTCTTTAGGTATGTAAAACTCTTAATCTAATCTTACATATGTTTGACTTAATAGAATTTTTAAGGTGAAATTTGGATGAAATATTGTACCTGGTTGAATAAAATCAATTATTGTAAAAAATTTTTGTTGATTCAAACTAATAAAGCAAAATCATATCCTAAGAATTCCAGAAACCTTCTCTTAATATGTAACGATTTCTTTACTGGGTTATTCATCTTCAATTTATTGTTACCTCAAATGATTTAAAGCTAAATATTCTTATAGTTATAAAATATAATTTATTCACCTTTGATTACACAGTTACAGAAAAGTTAACCACAAGTAATTGCCACTTCACATAATGCTTCTTTGAATCGTATTTACTAAAGAAAGGTTAAGTTTTTCTAAGACCAAACATTTTTTTACTTAAAATTAAATTGAAAATTAGGACAGGACAGGAGCCACCACAAAGGGACTCCAAATGACTCTTCGAAGCAGGGAATCAAAGCAGATGCTGAGGCTCATAGCCAAACTTTGGGCAGAGTGCAGGGAATCTTATGAAAGAAGGGGGACAACAAAGACCTGGAGGGGACAGGAGCTCCACAAGGAGAGCAACAGAACCAAAACATCTGGGCTCAAGGGTCTTTTCTGGGACTGATACTCCAGCCAAGGAGGATGCATGGAGATAACCTAGAACCCTGGCACAGAAATAACCCATGGAAGTTAGGTGTCCAAGTGGGTTCCCTAGTAAGGTGAGCAGGGGCTGTCTCTGACGTGAACTCAGTGTTTGGCTCTTTGATTATCTCCCTTGAGGGGGAAGCAGTCTTACCAAGCCATAGAAGAAGACAATACAGTCAGTTGTGATGAGACCTGACAGGGTTAGGGTCAAATGGAAGGGGAGGAGGACCTCTCCTATCAGTGGACTTGGGAAGGGCCGTGGGAGGGGATGAGGTAGGGGAGCTGGGATACAAAAATGAAAAAATTGTAATAAAAATGTTACATGAAAAAAGTAAAAAGATATCTAAAGCCCTGAGGATAAAGGTTTCTGCTAAATTTAATGTTTTCTCAGACTCAAGATGTAGCAGATTCTTGGCTTCAACAAACTTGGAAGCCAGATACTGTACTGTTGAATTGTTATGCACTATTCAAATAAATGGGTAATAAGCCAAATTCATGAAGAATAATAGCATATTGATTAGGCAGTTCCACAACCTTTCTTTGGATTATTTTCAAATAAGCATTCTGAAAAATCAATGACAGGGAGTCAAATAAAGGAAATCTTTACACTAGTCTTATTGATCCTTGAAATGTGTTAAAGGATTCAAGCTATTCAGAGGCCACAGTCTGGTGTTTTGGTGCTGACTGTAAGAGAAATACTGTGTAAGTAGAGATAAAAAGACAAAAATAAAATTAAGAATTAAGAATATTATTTCTATATTATTTTATATTATGTACAGAATTTTAAATCAATGTAAATTTTTCTATCTAGCAAACATCCATTTGCAACCCTGGGTTCCAGTATTTTTTAAAAGTCAGGGTGATACTAGCATTAGCTGTGTGCAACAATGTATGCTTATTTTCTAAACTGGCTGCCATACATGTAAACATGCGAAGCAACAAAATATGTATATCTGTGTATATGTACGTATGCATATATCTGCAGTGTTTACTGTCCTAATCATAACATTTCTACTCAGAAAAATTTCATTTCAGAAATTGAAATATATGCTGTGGAATCTAGCTCTAAATGTTATGTTCATGTCAGTGCTTTTTATGTGTATTAATGTAATTTCTTTATTTTCAGAGCTGTACAGATTCTACAGTATCAATATATATATATGTGTGCGCACAAAATATTCTAAAGAACAAACGTAACTGCCTACTTTAAGAATGTTTGATTTAATTTGAAATAAAATTGCAATTATTAGAGCTAGCACTTTTACATTAGGTAAATTTTTAAGAAAGCTAAGAAAAACTATGTCAAGCCTCAACATGAAAGGGGAGCCCAAAGCAAAACTGGATAGTAGCCAAAATATATAAATGCATTTTGTACTCTTTTTTGTGTGCTACCACAAATCCATACATGGTATTGGAATGATACAGTCAGGCATGAGTTTCTCAGCTGACATCAAAGGGCCCTCTGAAGATGTTCAATAGGAGTAACATAGCTCTTCACCTCCTATAGATAAGCCTCCTTTTCTAAAGACCTTTTACTTTTAGCCAGACTAGTTCTAAAGTACAAGGACTCAATCAATCAATATAACATTCAAGGTTGAACCTTTGTATACCCTGATGGCCTACCCTCATCTCAGAAGAAGAAAATACAAGTTCTCATGAAAATGTGAGTTGATCATATTCTGTCATATTATTATAGTCAACTGCATAAAGGAATATGTATGTATATATATATATATATAGTAAAGTATATGTGGTATATATATATATATTAAAATTAAACTATATGTGGTATATATTTTAATATATATATATACCACATATACTTTACTATATACCACATATACTTTACTATATAGTTGCTTCATTGTTTCTTAATATGATAGTTATAGTTTTAAAGGACTTCACTAATGTGTAACTGTACAAAGCAACCACATTCAAGTGAAATGTTCATAATTATAGATAAGCAGATACAGGAGTCTAGCCATTTCTCAAACTAATATCAAAATATTGCACGGAGCAGAGTAAACTGATGAGGAAGTTTACATCCGTTACTATAGTAATGGCACAAGATATGACTACTATAGAAAACACAAAGTTGTCTTAAAGCTACTTAAAGACACAAGGCAGGAGAGCTTGTCAGTAGCAAGGTTAACTAGTAGAAAAGGACTGGAGGACCATCTGTGCTTGTTAATTGGCACTGGTGAAGTGAAATTACTGCGTTCTTGTAAAAATTGGGTGACAAGAATGGCTTTCTCTCCTCATGATTTCAGTGGGACAGAAAAGTACACTCCTCGGTTGTAAAAATTGACAAGACGTAAGGAAATAATTCACATTTCAAAGAGGCAGAGAAAGATTTCATAATTACACATTTCCTAAATTAAGTCCTTTAAGAAAGGAAGGTCAGGGCCTATATTGAAATAGATAATTACCTAAAATTTAGTCCAGTTGAGGAGAACTGTCAGGCCATCTTGATCATCAAAATATGCATAACGTAATGATTTCTAGGCACAAATCACAGACTGGAAAAAGGCTAGAACAAGTGAGTACTGAATTACAAAGTCAAACTTATCGCCTTCATGTTTGTTCCTTACATATCACAAAGGATTTCCTGCCTAAAGTCTTCATGGTTCGCTCTCTGTTATTCGATGTTTGCATGCCAGAGGTCAGAACATATAAATCATATATAGTATGAATATATGCTGGCTAATTATATTATTATTGATATAGGACATTAATATAAATTCTAAATAATTTGGGATTATAACATTTTGAAGAAAATAAGCACATACGAGTAATAATTTACCTATTATTGCATATTTACTCTCAAAACAAATGTATGTCTGTTATTTAATGTATTATAGAAAAAAAGAATGAAAATAAATGTGCAAATTATACCAGGAAAATGAATGAAGGAATTCAGGTTTTTGTTTTTCTCTAAAATTTGCTTGTAATTGAGGGTAATTTTGTTTTAGTTAATTAGAAAATTATTGCAATTTTCCAATTCATTTGCAGATTTATTTTTCTCATGTAAACACATATTAACTTTGTTTTAAGTTTTAAATGGAGTCACTGAATTGGAAATTACAAATTTTTTGTCAGAGCCGCTGTTTATCAAGTAAGTGTAGCAGCTGTCAAATATGAAGGATTTTAAATGTCACTATAGAACTTAAAAGCAATTGTGACCACGCAGAGATCCTGCAATGACTGACAAATCACACCAAAAAGTAGTGGGAACAGCTAGCACCATCTGTGAGAAACTGAACCCCAGACAGCAAGACTATCCTCAGCAGCTTACAGAGTAAGTGCCACATAAGCTGCTATCCAACTGAGCCCAGCCTTAGCATGACAGTGGGAAAGGAGAACATTGTAATGTAAAACCCTGTCTTTACAGAAATTATTTCCTTGAAAAGCTCTTAAATCCTTAACAGATCCTGAGCTCATCAATTCTCAAATTCTAGTAGAGTAAGAATTAGGAGGCATGTAATCTTCCAAATAATTTATTTAGTGATCCAAGAGGGACAGTTTTGTAGAGGCCCCTTCTGTTCCGTGAACAGTTATAAGAGCATGATAAGGGGATTGCTTTTGTTAGAAAAACGCAATCTCCTGAGCATTTGAGACAATGAGTACAGGGATTTGGCCTATTTTACTCTACATAATTCCTTAACATGCCTTACATCCTTCTTGAACTCTGTGGTATCTAAACACAGATAAGAATAGAAACGGAGAATTACTATATTCAGATAGTGTGATAATTTATATAGGAGTGATGACAGGAGTCTGCAAAGAACCTTTCTGGAAAAATATTTTCTAAAACAATGTTGCTTATGGGTCTGATTTGTCTTTTCTTTTTTCATTTCTAGTCACTATTAAACCCAAGGTCACCGTAGAGACTGACTTGGCACCACACAATTAGCACCATCAGTCTCCACTGTCCTCAGAAAGCAAAACCGAAGACTTTAAGTCCTATGCATATTAGCTAATTAACACGAAGTCATTAAAATAATGGCCATCGTATAGTGAAGAGTAAATACACACCGGGAAAAGAAAAAAAAAATAAATGAATAAATAACAAAAAATAATCCCCTTATGTTCTTATTGCACCTCTACCATCCTGTCTATAAGTTCAATTTGTTGTTCGATTCTGCTCAAGTCACCACATAGCTGGCCTTTCCTCCTTATGAAATTATTTTTTTCTCATTTTAACTCTTCCAATTGTAAGAATTTAAAGTTATTTAAATTTTATGGAAATTTTAAACCTACAGGAAGAAAACTCAGTCCTCAAATTAAATTTTTAAGCCATGTATAGCCTGTAGCCTGTTCCAACAAATTTCCCTTTTTAACTTTTATTTCCATTTACAGTTGATCTTCCAAATGACATATCAGAATTACTAAATATATTCTAGTATATTTTAAAACATAGTTTATTTGTGTGTTAGTAACTATTCTTGCCTTTGTGACCAAGCATGTGCTAGAACATAGCTTAAAGGAAGGATGATTCTTTTGGAATTACAGCCAAGGAATGCAGTTCATCAAAGCAGAAAAGCCATGGTGGCAGCATGGATTTCCATCAATGATATAAACCAAGAAGCATGTAGCCAAGCGTATAAGGGCAATAAAAATTCAAAATGATGATTTTTAAATAAATAATGCACAGAATTGGAACTATATGGAAGAGGGTATTTAATCTAGAGCTTGGGGTGGTCAGGACAAATATAATCAAAATACATTATACAAATTCCCAAAGAAATAAACATGAAAAAATCACAATTGTAGTATTATACCATATTTAAATAGTCATCATATTATTCCCCATACTGCTGATTTTAATAAAGTAAGTACAAGTCTTTGTACAAAGGACACTGTCATCTGGAACTAATTATATAGTACTAACTAAGTCCAATCTGGAAACCCTTTTGCCTCAGTTTCAGAGTGCTTGGGTTAGGTATATGTGCCATGACATTTTTCTTTGAATATTATTTAACAAAAAACATAAGTGCAGATATTGGTAGAAAATATTTTCTAATTTTTTTACTTGCAAATATGATTTATCATCCTAAAACATGAATAGAATGGAAAGTCTTTACCTAAACATTCTACAAGTAATGAATTAAGTAGAAAGAATCTAAAACAAAAGAATAGTGCAAGTTGGGCGGAGTGGCACACGCCTGTAATCCCAGCACTCTGGGAGGCAGAGGCAGATGCATCTCTCTGAGTTCAAGGCCAGCCTGGTCTACAAAGCAAGCTCAGTACTGCCAAGAATACCAAAGAATAATGCTACTAGTTATACATACACCTTTAGTGATTTAATGTGAAAAAATTTAAAAGCTGTTATTCCCATATAGAGCTGTTCATACCAATATATAAAATCAAAACATGACATACATATCTTATCAAATTAGAATTAAACATTTGTCAGCAAAACTTCTTGGAAATGAAATGTTTATCTTGTTTTCAGCATCTTGTCTCTTCCTTTTCTCCCAGTATCCTCTATATACACTATTTTTCCCTTTATCCCAGATCCATATTTGTTACAAAGAATAAGTATTTTTTAATGTTAGTGAATATGTAAATTAAATAGATGGAACAGAAATACAGAGTCCAGTAGATGCTACAGTCAAAGGAAAGAGCAAACTCAGTTTCAAGCAAAGTGGCCACTGATTCAGCCCGTAAATGACATGCAGTAGCTGTGCAAAGCATGCTCAATGTTATTTTTAACCTCTGCTGTAAATTAGAAAGGTGCAGATTAATATTCTCATACAAAACTAAGGAAAGTGAGGGTCAAAATAGAATGAGGACAGATCTGAGCATCTAATCCAGTCATTACTATTTGCCCTAAATGACCTTTTCTTCAAATGATGGTAACTGATTTCTCAGTGGAAAAGGGACATACAAGACATTTTAGTGGCCAAAGGCAGAATATGGTAGAGGTATGAAGGAGAACTAAGTATTTTAAAGTAAAGGTTGACTAGAAACTTTTTGAAGTGAACTAAAAATGGGATGGAATTAGTGAGAAATTACAAAATTACAAAAAATATCCATGGTTCCAGCATTAAAGATAACACCTCCCAATAATATTTCAATAGAGGTAACTGATTGCTATTATGAAGAGTAAGTTTCACATCTCCTTCCTGAGGTTAATGTGGTAAAGTCTGCATTTCCAAAATGATAAAGACATCAATGTCAATCAGTTAGACGTTTTATTGCAAACTATCACTCTTCTAATTAAATAAATATTGGCAGTAGTAGAAAGGTATGGAAATCTTAGATAATTCTAAGGTTGTTCACTTAGTTTAGGGACAGTCTCAGATAAGTCAAGAGCTAGGGACTGCCTTCTGCCAGTGTAGCAGTGAAAGCTAGATAAATCACTCCATTCTGAAGGACCACATTTCAAATAACACATTTTCTGTTAATCTTAATACACAACAGCTGTTTTCATATTTTACTATGTGTAATTTTGTGTTTCCTCTGTTTACCAAGTACCATCATTTCCAAATTTTGTACAGAGGACTTAATTAGTATTGCTGGCTGGAGACAGTGTTCAATTGTTAAGAACATTCAACCTTTTTGAAGAGGACCTGCATTCAGTTACTGGCAACCATATAGGGTAGGCAGTTCACCAACACTAGAACTCTAGTTCCAGGAGATCCAATGTCATCTTTTTACCTCTATTGTTGCTAGGCAAGAACGTGGTGCGCATACATAAACACAGGCAAACACCCACACATATAAAATAAAAATAAAGAACATTTACAATAATTTAGCATTAATAAATATTCATTGAAACTTTTATTGCTGAGTTAAAAAAAAAAAAGAGCACAAATTTGGGGAGTTCTAGGCCCACACTGTAACTTTCTTCCTGTAAGTATTTCATCTAGCCTGCTGTATAAAAGGCAGAGTCTCATTCCACTATAGATTTACAGGATTTGTACAATTCATAATGAGGAAGGCCTATCTCATTCAGTTCTGTTTTCCACATGGTTCTGTGGAGTGGCACTGTTGGTTGGCTGTGTGTGCTGCTAACGGAGTATATCTTGTGACAGTTTAACTATAAATCTTGGTCGAAGAAAGAAAGCTATGGGACTGTAAAACTGGTAGGCCAGAGGTTAATCAGAGTTCTCTAAGACAGGTACGCAATAAAAGAGCAACTTCCTTGATTGTATTGGGCAGTTTCTATTTCTCAAAGAAGTAGACCTGAAAATTAGGGCAACACATTTATCATGAAGTATAAATAAGGTATATTCTTTTTAAGTTTCCGATGTCCTTTTAAACTAAATATGTCAACTGCATGTCTCTACCTTCTACTTGGAAAAGAATAGATTTGCTTAGGGAACAGGAAGCAATTACAAAATAAAAAGAAGTTTCAACTCCACATTTAATTTAAACTATCTTTATAAAAGAGGCTAGTTCTTAGATCTCCTGTAATATGACTTTCGGCTAACCCTTGTTATCTTTTCATTATTTACTACTTGGCATATAATAACCCTGAAAAACTACACATTTTTATACTTTTTCCCCATTATTTTCAGTAAACTTCATATTATTCTTTAATAATAGAAACTGTAGAAGTACAATTTCTAAAATAATTTTTGACTCTTAATAGCACTTAAACTTGATAATGAACTTGTTACATGCTAACTGATTATAGCATTTTTCTCATTGGGCCTATGTTTTAAGTTTACAGTGATACAATATTGGAATCATATATAATATATAATTGCATATCAATTAATAGTATACATATATGAGGGATGTGTGGTTTAATTGAAGGATTAAGAGACTGTAGTTATGTTCTTTGAGGTATACTATATTTTATCACAATCCCCATCCAGCACTCTCTCTACTTTCTTAATGCCATAAGGTGAGCAACAACAATATGCGTACACACAGAACTAGTACACACATATGGACAGTCCTTTTTACTTATCAATATCTGAACACAAATCCCTAAAGAAATTTACTCTAAAACTTATTTTTTAAAAGTTCAGTAAAGATGTACTATTCAAGAACAAAGATACAATTATAATTATCCTATAAGTTTAAATATTACTTAAAAACTATGTACCCTTGAAATGAGAAAATACCAGAGTAATGAATGAGTTGTCAAAATGCACTTGATTACTATGGATAAACTAAACATTTTAAGATCAGAATATATGAATGTAAAACATGAAAGTGGTTATTAAAATAAAAACATGCATTTGCTCTTAAAGTATGGAAAACATATTGAGCCCTTGAAATACAGAAAAATAATGTGTGATATTTAGTTGTGAAGACTTTGGGGAGAAAAGTCATAATTATGAACAAGCAACAAAATGTAATGTTATTGAGAAATGACATGTTGTTTGGGGAGAAAATTTAATCTTGTATTAGTGGAAGACAGTTACATATCAAATTATGAGATTATAAATACTTCACAAAAAACTTAAGAAGTATTTGGAGAGGACAAGAGCTCCACAAAGACCAAATAGATCAGGGCACAGGGGTATTTTATGAGACTGTTTCTCCAACCAAGGACCATGTATGGATATAACCAGAACTCCTGTTCGGATATAGCCCATGGTAGCTCAGTATCCAACTGGGTACCCTATTAAGGGGAATAAGGACTATTTCTGTCATGAACTCAATGGCTGGCTCTTTGACCCTTCCCCCAACCCCCACCCCTAGACCACAGAAGAGGACATTGCAGCCAGCCTTGAAGAGACCTAATAAGATAGGGTCAGATGGAAGGGGAGGAGGTCCTCCCTTATCAGTGGACTTGGAAAGGGGCAGGGGGGAGATGGGGAGAGTGGGAGGGAATGAGGGAGGTGGCTACTGCTGGGATACAAAGTACATAACCTGCGATTAACATAATAAATTTAAAAAATTAAGAAGTTATACATTTAAGAAAATTATAGTTGTTTACTCTGTTTATGGGCTGAGAATATCCATTCTCAAATATTGTCTTTTCTCTGCATTATGAGTCCAACATGGGAATGAGTAGAAGGCAAGATAAGTAAAATAAAGGGTAAGTTTGGCATGTAGGTGGTCTCCGTGTGTGTCCTGCAATTTTTGCTCTACATGAATCAATTCTTTTTCTGCATCATCTGTTAATTGTCTAGGATTATTTAAGTTTGAATCACTTTGTAAAGTTTGAAACAAATTACTCAACTTTTGCACAAGTTTTCTCATTTAATTATAAAACAATGAATGAGCCTTTCAAACAGATCCAGCAAGAAACATAATACCTTATACTAAGACTGAAATTACCTCATTATGGATAATTAATGATGATTGACAAAGAGATTACAGCAATTTTGGGGAGAAATTAATAACTGTTCCAAAAACAAGGAACTCCAGTTCCTTGTTTTTGGAACAGTTGTATTCTCCCCATATAGTAGAAGAAACATCAATTTATGAAGTTCCTACATTTTTTACCAATGAAATAAATCAGGAATTACAGGTTATAAGTCAGGAATATAAGTAAAGTAGTTCAAAGCCCCATGCTTTGGTCCAAAAATCAGAGCTATATGCAAGTCTATGGCTTTCTTAGATTTTTCTGAACCTATCAATGTAATTACTGACTCACAATTTGTAGAGAGGATTCTTTTACATACAGAAAATGCTGAAATTATTCTTAACTGTTCAGAATTAACATCATTATTTTCTTTATTATTATTAATTTTAAATTATGTGCATTGGTGATTACCCTGCATGTATGTCTGTGGGAGGGTGTCAGATGTCCTGGAACAGGGTGACAGACAGCTTTGAGCTGCCATTTGAGTGCTGGGAATTGAACCAGGTTCCCCTAGAAGGGCAGCTAGTACTCTAAACTGCTGAACCATCTCTCCAACCCCTTAACATTATTATTTATATTACTGTGACAGACAATTTGAAACAGAATTTATCCATTTTTAATTATACATAGTTGATCTCATATAAGATTGCCTGATCCATTGCACAAGAAGATGAAGATATTAACCAACTATTAATAGAAACTATACTAGAAGCCTCAGAATTTTATTAAAAACATTGTTTTAACAGAAAAGGTTTAGAGAGTAATTTTTCTAAACTTGGCAAGAAGCTAAAGAAATTATAAATAAAATAAAAAAATCAGTGGACTTGGGAAGGTGAATAGAAAAAGAAGGAAGAGGAAGGGTGTGATTCAGAGTGTTCAAGGGAGGGGGCTATAGCTGGGATAAAATGAGTAAATTGTAATAAGTAAAAAAATAAATAAACAAAAAGGAAAAGAAAAAAATGAAATTATAACATAGACATTATAGTTTTGATATTAAGCATCTCTCCCAAAGGCTCAAATATGAAAGGCTTGACCTCTGATATGTAGAGTTATGGAGGGGTGATTGAATCACGGGGAGTTTGACCCAATCAATGGATTGATCTTGTGCGAAATTCATAATTTGTTGACATTATAGGAAGAGTTTTAAACTTCAGGAGATAGCACCTACATGAAGGTCACTATAGATATGTTCTTTTCAGTTATATTATCTCTTGACCTATACTGCCTTACTTTTGCTTACTGGAATTTGCAGAGTGAGCAATTTTGCTCTGCCTAACCCTTCTGCTTTTGTGACGTCTTTTCTCACACCAATAGAGTCATGTGATTATGAGTAAATACCTCAAAAACTGTATCCAAAATAAATTGAAATTTAATTTAGTTATTGGAAAAAGATGCCTTACTATTCCTTATCTTTCAGATTCCTACTCTTTAGGGTGTTATGGGTTTTGTTGAGCCTCTATTGTGTTTAAATTTTACTATTATAATAACATGAATTCTACTCTGTTCTCCAAGGTACTATCACTTCACTCATTTTTTAAAAATAACTGGCATAATTGCACTGATTACATGAATAAAATGTGATATTCTGAGACTTTCTGAACAGTTCATATTTCCTTAAATTGTGTTATTGAAAAAATAGATTTGATGATACTCCAACCCAGGACCATTCATGGATATAACCTAGAATTCTTGCTCAGATGTAGCCTATGGCAGCTCAGTATCCAAATGGGTTCCAAATAGGGACTGTCTCTGACATGAACTCTGGGGTGGGCTCTCTGACCCCCCCCCAAAGGGTAGCAGCCTTGCCAGGCCACAGAGGAGGACAATGCAGCCAGTCCTGCTGAGATCTGATAAGCTAGGGTCAGATGAAAGAGGAAGAGGACCTCCCCTATCAGTGGACTTGGAGAGGGGCATGGAAGGAGATGAGGGAGAAAGGATGGGAAAGGGAGGAAAGGAGGGAGGGATTTACAGCTGGGATACAAAACCAATAAACTGTAATTAATATAAAAAATAAAAGTTTAGTTTAAAAATAGATTTGCTACAGCCTAGATCCCAACAGGCAATAAATACTTAAATTTTTTATATTATGATAGATGACAAAATATTTTTCCAGTCAATGGCTGTATCTCTTGTACTTGAGGTCTTACTGAATACATCTACACATCACAGCAGTAGTGCCTGCTGCTATACAGGCTGGCCATTAGATAGTGAACGGACTTCCCTGGATCCACCCTACTCTTCAAAGATTATATTATTCAAATAAATCAAATATATAATTATTCTAATATTATTGTATGAATCCTCAATGTGGGTATTTATCTCCATCATTACTTTTAGAAAATTGTGATGTTATTTTTGTCATCTTTCTTCTATTATGACAAAATAACTAAGAAAATATGCCTAAGTGATTTTTATCTCATGCTTTTAAAGGGCTCAGTTAAAATATGTCTTGTACACTTTATTTGAGCCTTCAGTATTTTCATGATTTTGTAGCTTGTGGTAAATGAAGCTACTTACCTACGGATAACAAAAAGCAAGAAGAAAAATGCTGAAGTCTTGAAAACCTTTTGTGACATACTTCTACATTGGTAGTATCTCCTGTACAGCTACTCAGATTTGAACTCACCAGTGGGCTAAGCTATTGATATATTTAATGCCCCTATAAACCAACTATCTTTCAAAAGTGATGGAACAAGTACTCAACATGAAGTGTAGAATATATACAAACCATAATGTTTAATGTCTTATTTGGATTACATTACTGACTTTTACTTGACATTTCTCATAATTACTGTCAAAGAAAAAAAACTTATGAAATGAACTTGTCAGCTTAAGTGCTTTATTGTTTAACCCTCCAGTATGAACTCCCACATAAAATTCTAGGACAGTAGTAGCTCAGGGAATGAGAGCCACAATTGACAAATGAGACCACATGAAGTTAAAGAAGCTTCTGTTCAGCGAATGAAGTGGTGAGTTAAGTGAAGATCAAGCCCACTGAGGATAGGAATGAAAAAAAAGTAGATATATGCAATGGAACTCCATTTAGCTGTAAAGAAAAATTAAGTCATAATACTTGCAATTAAATAGATGGAACTTGAAAAAAAAGTATATGAACTATATTTAGACAACCAGAGAGAAATGCTTCATGTTCTTTCTCACGAGGGCTCCCTAAATTCAAATTGTTTTGGAATGTTTAACATGGAGTACACACTGAAAAACTAGAAATAGTTAAAGGAGTATTCACTTAAGGAACAAGAAAAGTAGAATATTGGTGAAATAAAAATAGAGAAGGAGATTACTGGGTGCAAAATGGTTCAACCAGGCAGTAATGTGGTGGGGATGGTGAAATAAGAGGAAATGTGAAGGCTTAAACAAAAGGAAAAACAGATAACAACACTGCTTCTGGACCTACGATTTTGGAATCCAAACAAAAAATATACAAGAGAATACAGTAGAGCATATTTGATATGAATTAATAGAGGAAAATAGTGTGAGCTAACAGTTTAAGTGAGAGTGGAACTAGATGAGATGGGTAAAGGTGGTAAGGTTAGAAAAACTAAGGAATTGTGAGAAATGCTTATGACATATCACTAATCTATAGGCTAATCGAAGTCTGATTTATTAAAGGAGATTAATCAGAAGTTCCCCACAATAGTGAACAATACTTTTCCCAGAAGTCATTAGTTATTAAATAAAATTCTCAAAGCTAGACATAGCTTTATGCCTCTTTATGAATTGTTGGACAAAGAGGTTCAAAGGCACCCAAGACAATATAGGCTATTGATATTGCTTTTGGGTGTTCAGTATAACTAAACAAGAAGACACTAGTACTGAAAATACCATATACTTTGGTTGCAGGACACAAAGAAATCAACATTGAACTGGTCATGAAACTTCTGGTAGCTCTAGATTTCACACAACTTGATGGGGCTATGCAGTTTGCTTAGTGAAAAGAGACATCAATATTCTTATCCACTATTTGACCCATTATGCTGCAATACCAGCTGTCAAGTAAGACATGCCTACCAGTATAGTGATAGCAAGACTATTTTTCAAGATAGCCAATAACTCTTTTTATCTGAGGCCTGCTCCAAAGGACAGAATCCATTCCTGTAAACATGATCAAAATGTATAGCCACAGAGGGCCTCTGAAGGACTCTACCCAGCAGGGTATCAAAGCTGGTGCTGACATTTATAGCAAATGTTGGGTAGGGTGTAGGGAATCATAGGAAAGAAGGGGGAGATAGAAAGACCTGGAGGGGACAAGAGCTCCACAAGGAGAGCAACAGAACAAAAAATCAGGGCCCAGGGGTCTTTTCTGAGACTGCTACTCCAACCAAGGATCATGCATGGAGATAACCTGAAACCCCTGCACAAATGTAGCCCATGGCAGTTCAGGCTCCAAGTAGGTTCCCTAGCAAGGGGAGCAGGGGCTGTCTCTGACATGAACTCAGTAACTGGCACTTTAATAACCTCCCCCCTGGGGGTAGTACAGCTGTACCATGTCACAGAGGAAGTCAAAGCAGCCAGTCCTAATGAGACCTGACTGGGTACTGTCAGATGGAAGGGGAGGAGTCCCTATCAGTGAGTGGACTTGGGGAAGAACATGGGAGCAGAAGAGGGAGAGAGGGTGAGATTGGGAGGGGCAGAGGGAGGGGACTACCGCTGAGATACAAATAAATTGTACTAATAAAAATAAATAAATAAATGAAAATAGAATATAAATAAAAAATTCAGAACTAGGGAAGTCATATGGTCTAAGAAAAACTTATTGGTGCTGTTTTTCTAAATGCTCATTCTGTCATACTGCCTTCTAAATTTTTTCTTTATATCTATATTCATGCTATTCCAAAGTTGTGTCTGAGAAGGTTATTATAGTGGGTAATGGATAAGGCAGAGGTACAATACTGTCCAAGAGTGCTGAAAATAATCAACTATGAGTGTTCAACTCTAGCTGTGTCATGTATATAAATCCTTCCCCGATGACCAAGGCTAAAAGAACATAATTGGGGTGGGCAAGGTCAGAAAATGTAAGAGACAAAGAATAAGAAGAAGTGCTGTAAAATGTTTTCTGTACATGATGTGGCTGCTTTCTGCATGAACTCAAAGCAGCTGTGACTGCCTATGTAGGAGCTGTGTAAAATCAAGCCCCTTAAAAAATTACAGTAAGCACTGGAGAAGAATTCCAGAATGCTACCTTTATCTGAGGAACTCTGAACACTCAATGAAATGTGGGGAAAGAAAAGCATAAGTTTTCTTTAGGAATGTGGTCACTTGCAGATTTTCTATGACTTAGGGGTAACCTGTGCCCATGCATATCTGGGCATCATTAATTAGACAAATTGGGTGTCAATAAACAGAAAAAAAACAATCAAATAAAACCCAAACAAACAAACAAACAAATAAATAATAAAATAAAAGACTGAAGTCAAGAGAAAGCTATGATTGGGTATTTGAAGTGGATTTGAAGGTAGAGAGTACAGGATGAATTGTGAACTTTGTATTGCATGCAAGTATAAAAATTTTCTAGCAATAAATACAAAATAAAATTTTAGATATATAAATTCATGATATAACGGATAGAAAGAAAAGTAAAATTTAGTTTACACTTTTAAATTAATATTAATGACTTCAGAAAATACGATTCTTAAGTTTAGGGGGGAAAACCTATGCTAATATTTCATAGTGAATACCATTATAGGCACAAGTTCTATGAAGAAAACCAGAATTGGAAAGTCGGCAATGTTTCATATCATAATTATTAATAACATAATGACAAAAGGAGCTGTTACATGAAAGGAAATCCAATTACTCCAAAAATAAAATCAATGTACAGAATATATGACTACCTTTATTTTTGTTCTGAGTTGTCAACTTGACTGAATTGAGATTCCTAGGTGAATTGGGAGAGAAGGCATGCATGTCTGAGAGCAGTAGACCCACAAGGGGCAAGCTACTGTGGTGAAGAGTGTGCAACAGGCAACACCCAGGCCTACAGGTCTGCTCTGAGAGGCCATTTGCAGTGCTGCTACTACCAGCTGACATGAACTCCGGCTTCTCCCCCTTTCAGTACCAGAAACTGACATGCCAATCAGGTTCCAAGCTTTTGGTTCAGGATTGGAACTGACAAAATAACCTGGCTCCAGTCTCATGAACCTGTTTCCATAGATTTCTAACACGAAGAAGCCTCTTAAGGCATAGTCAATAAAGTAAGTCTCCCTTTACATTGTTCCAACATATATTCCATGTGTGGTATCCTCTAAAGAAGTATGTATAATCCACTAATACATTTTTGATCTTTTTAATAATTCCATACAGCAAATATAAGATTAGTTTTCAAGTTAATGATCATGTCAAAGTGGAAAAATAATATTGGGCCTCATCTACTCAACTATAGGACATTAATATATTTGTTAGAATTAGCATAAAATATAAAAAAAACTATAGCAATTATTTTAGAATACATTTATGTTATTGTTTTGTCAGAATATTATATTTTATTTATTTTTGGCAGAATATTTTAATATTAAAGTTTTAATTTACCAATGCAATCATAAAAAGAAAAAACTCTCTAAAAGGATAATAGAGAATGCCATTAACATATAACTGAAGACCTCTTAACCTGTTTGTGGTTATGCAAATTGCAAAAGTCACTTTGAGAAGCTGATAGTGCACTTTAATTCAGCACAGTGTATATTTTGACCTAAGAATGTAACATTTATATAGTATAAATGAATGAATTTGAACCTGTAAAACCATGTATGATTGTTTTTTATGTTCATAATAGTTGTAGTTGTAACCTCTGTAAATTGGTTTTTACATATGCCTATCACTTGTAAAGACACTAAATAGCTGTTTAATATTTGCAGAGGTTGCATGATTATGGACAAGACTTATTCTTTTTTATCTTACATTATTGCTTTATTTTTAATTTTTAAAAGTAATTTATTTATTTTTATACTAATCACAGTTTATGTCCTTTGTATCCCAGCCATAGCCCCCTCTCTCATTCCCTCCCTCTCTCCTCATCCCTCCCTCACCTTCTCCCTGCCCCCCTCCAAATCCACTGATAAGGGAGGATCTCCCCCCCCCCCCCGTTCCATCTGACCCTAGCTTATCATGTCTCTTCAGGGCTGACTGCAATGTCTTCTTCTGGAATCTAGCTAGGCTGCTCCTCCCTTGGGGGGGGAGGGGAATGGAGGGGCAAAGAGCTAGCCATTGAGTTCATGACATAAATAGTCCCTGTTCCCCTTACTAGGGTACCCAGTTGGATACTGAGCTACCATGGGCCACATCCGAGCAGAGGTTCTAGGTTATATCCAAACATGGTCCTTGGTTGGAGAAACAGTCTCATAAAAGACCCCTGTGCCCTGATTCTATTTAGTCTTTGTGGAGCTCTTGTCCTCTCTAAACCTTACTAACTCCCCTTTTTTTCATAGGAGTCTCTGCACTCTGGCGAAGGCTTGGTTGTGAGTCTTAATATCTGCTTTGATACAATCCTAGTTAGAGTCTTTCAGAGGCTCTCTGTGGTAGGTTCCTTTCCTGTTGCTTGTTTTCTGAAAAAATTATTCTTATTGTGATGTCACATGCAACATATTATCATACTCACTAGACACAATCTTCATAGCAATAAAAGGAAAACAGCATGTTTGTGATTTGATTTATGAAAACCAATAACATTCTCTCTCTCTCTCTTTTTACAGCTTTATAACACTGTTTTACAACTTTAACTGTCAGAATAGTGGCTACCTATTCTCAAAAACAGATTGACAGAAGAGGACAAGAGGGAGGCTTTTATAGCCCAAACAACTTTCTTAATCTCGCTGGCTCTATAAAGAGACTAGCTCGGCAATTTTTTTCAAATTGCCCGGTTATGAGTCACACACTTTTCTTCATTCATACCTCCTTGAATATAATACCTTGAATTAACATAAAACATATTTAGAGCTAGAATTATTAGATTTAAAAATCAATGGTCACTTAATAAATGATACTGCAATGCAGTACCTAATTGATTAAATTCCTAAAGAAGGAATTGTTAATCAAATTGATCCTGTTCAATGACTGTGGTCTGACAGTTTCTCCAAAAAGATGATCTTGATATCCCTCACTGCCTTTTCTTACTCTTTACACTTTTGCCATTTCTATAAAAATATGAATATTTTATGAATATGCTCTTTATGACATATTCTTCAAATTTGTAGTTATAGCCTGTCTTTCAGTTCTATACCTCTGTTATTTAGATGAACAGAGTTTAAGAACAGGAAAGAAGGATGGTGAGGGCATCATCTTTTGGCTCTAGAGCTCACCACAGGGTAAAAGCAAAGACAGCAACAACATGTTCTGTTTAAGAACTTATCCAGGTCAAAAATGATACAGCTCTGCAGAGCTGCTTTATGTCTTCCAACAACACAATAAATGGATGTGATGTTGCATTTTTAACCATTCTCCTGTTCCCTTCCAAAGCCTAGGGCCTCATCATCATAATAGCGGCAAGCCAGCATGGAGGGAGAGGGGTAAGTTCAGCCCAGAAGAAAGAATATAGGGTGTGTTTAGACGATGGGAAAGTGTGACTCAAATATAAAGGAAAGTGGCTCTGCACTGTTTTGTCTATTGTAAGTGTTTGTCTTCTTCACACAAATCAGCATTTTACTGGCTTGAATGTCATTGTGTAAGGTCCAATAAGTCTGTCATTGTGTGCAGTAATTTGGTCAAGGAGGATCCAAGTTTTTGTATTTCAGAGAGAAAAGAACAGAATTCAAATGTCAGTATCCAAATAAATGTTATGAAAAATACAATATGTTCAGGCACAAAAGAATATGAGAAAACAGTTTACTCCTCATAATTATAATATTCTGTTTTTAGTCTTTTTTTTTTTAACTTACTGGCCTGTTTTTTAACTAAAGTTCAAATGTTCTTAAGACACTCGGTGTTTTATGTTCCACTTGGAATTCTACCCAGTGATGTAGTCACCTTTCCCATGACGTGCAAGGTCTTAGGAGCATGGTGCTGGGTACATAATGCTATCAGCTGCCTTGGATCCATTAGCCTTTGGGACCTGTTGGCTCTTCACCACCATGGATCACTGTGCTTCTCCTGACCCTGCCTGCCCCACTGCTCATCACCATAAATTCAACTTACCCCACATTTTCCTGTGTAAGCTTATTCAAATAGAAACATCAGCTGAATAATTGACCTTTGAAATCCAAATATAATTCTGGTTCACATCCATATTGGCACACCCTTCATTTCTCCTTATATATATGGATTATCATGTCGGGAGGAGGCTTTTCCTGACTATGATATTTTTTAAGTTAAGTACCATGTGTGAGCTTACAAATATGCCAATTGTTAAAATTAACATGTACATTTTCTTGCAAGTCATCCCCCATTAGTATTCAAATATCCATAAGCTGACAGAATAGACAGCATCTTTGGTCTGAACATTATCTACAAAGAATTGTGATCTTAAGGTTTGTTTAACCTGAAAAGGTGAAAGCTACCAGCAGAAGGTCATTTTGAGACATCAAAGAAATTTTCAGAGAAACAACCTGATGATGCTATCGAATGTATTCTTATGGCTATAGATTAACATAAATCAATTGCCTGAGAACGATGTCTGTAAATGCTTCTATTTTTTTCACTATACACTACCAGGTAGTAACATATCTCGTCACACAAGTCATTTTTGTTCCTGTGTTACAATAACTGAGAATAAATTGAAAAGAGAAATGAATTCTTTATCTTGTAAATTTTGCATTTTCAGTTCATAGTCACATGTCTCTATTATTTTGGGGTCTGCATGTGGTGAGTGCAGATCACTATAGTATGGGACAGATTGTTCAAATGATTGCCCTATGGTGGCCAAGAAAGAATTGGATAAGAGGCAGAGCCCAGAGACAAGATTCAACAACCAAATGCCATTGTTGTATTTCCTCCAGTGAGGTTCTATCTCTTTATTTAAGGTGTGAGTCACCAATGGATAAATCAGCTAGAACTAGATCCTCATGACCATACTGCTTCAACAGTGTCACAGGATTATGATCAGTCCTTCAACATAGGAGCTTTTGGGAGATGTTCTTTTCTAACAGTTAAACTCATACTTTTTAATTGTCTGATCAAATGTACTTAATGGAAACTATCATGTCGAATAAATAAACCAAATTCCAGGTTTGGGGTTGGGTATGAGGTCATGGACATTTATTATCCACACATAAAAATGACTTATTCTTGCTCTGTAGAGGAGGCGACCTTGAATTTAGAGGTCTGTCTGTCTCTGTCATGTGAATGCTGGGATGAAAGGCATATACCAATGCAACTGGAGTGGAGGTTTCTATGACTCTTTAGTCTGTTCCTGGGACCATTTTCCTCCTACTGAGTTACCTCGCCCATCCTTGCTATGAGGATTTGTACCTAGTCTTATTTTATCTTGTTATACTATGTTAAGTGGATATCCCTCAGAGGTCTTGTCTTTTCTGAAGAGAAATGGAGGAGGGGTGGATCTTGGGAAGAGAAGAAAGGCACCGGTGGGAGTTTGAATAAGGACTGGGAAGAGTGGAAGGAGGGAAAATTGCAGTCAAAATGTATTGAAAACAAACAAAAATAATACTTATAAAAATAATAACTTTTTTAAAAGACTAATTTTCACCAGAAAGAACTCTATCTGCAAAACAAGAAAGAAACAACTTCTCTTTTAAATCTGGCTTTTGTGATGGAAAAAAATAAGAGAAAAGAATGTATGCATAAGTATATGTAAAATTTTCAAGTTATGCCAAAGTATACTATTATTAGCTTATTCACTAATATCTTGAAATAGAAACTTAAATATAATAAAGGAGAATTATAAAGAAAATAGGACAAGTTTTTTACATAGGATAGTAATTATTTTAAAACTGAAATAAAATAAATACCTTGTTGAGTAGAGTTTTTCTGTATATATATGACATGTAGGGGAGATTTCAAGTGTTAGAGCTCTTTCTGAGAGAAGTCAACTCCAGATGACTTATGCTAAGGGGAGATGTGTGTGTGTGTGTGTGTGTGTGTGTGTGGTGTGTGTCAGTAAAAATAAATGCAAATCATATAAAGTACCACCTTTGAGCCTTCCACATTAAGAAGTATCTTATAAGATATTAGGCAGGAAGGTGGTCGAGAAGAACGGCATCCATGAAGACTGCCTGCCCAATTGGTCTTTGTTGGTTCATTTCTGCTGCTGTTTCACCCCTTCCTGGTTAGTTGCAAATTAATTAAGACTATCATCAGCTAAAACTACAACAGCCAAGGGCAGGTGGAAGAAGACTTTAACCCATCAGGATTCTCGGAAGGAGATAGGAAGGAAGGATAGACAAACAGACAATGTCTTTCTTCTATGAGTATCTTTAGTGGCAGAGACTCAATTCTCTTAAAGAAAAGTGGACATTACCAGGAAAACAGAACAGTAAGAGCAAGTATATTACTAATGAAAAGCAAGCATAGGAGTAATGACAGTCTTCTTAGGATAGTCAATATTTTCTCTGTCCCTGTGTATAAACAAAATTTCTACTTAAGGGAATTAACATACATGAAAGTCATTAATGAAACTTTTATATCAATCCTGTGCTAATACTGAGGGCTTTGGGGTTTATTTACGTTTCCAGTTTATGTTGCAGTAATTCATTACTAAGAATATATACAAAAATAAATATTTTTTATCATTTAACCTGAGCCTACTACTTATAAACTTAACACAGTCCATGAGTATTATGGGTGAAACTTTAAAAACGGACACCAGAAGCATTGGAAAAAAGAGAACAGGATGGGAGCCTACTATTGTGAGTCCTCTGAAAGGATTCACCTAACAGGAGATTGCAGTAGATGCTGAGACTCAAAAATAAACATTGGGCCGAGCACAGGGAGTCATATGGAGGATGAGATGGGTAGGAACAGAAGGACATGGAGGAGATAGGAGTCCCACAAGGAGACCGACAAAACTAAAAGATCTGAGCCTAGAGAGTCCTGCATAGATCGATGCATCAACCAAGGACCATCCAGGAAGAGGACCTAGACCCTCTGCTCAGATAGGACAGATTGGCAGCTCAGTCTCCATGAGTATCCCTGAGTGAGTATGAACTCAGTTGACTGCTCTTTGATCACTCATCCCTGATGATACAGCTTTGTCAGGCCACTGAGAAAGAGGATCCAGGCAGTCCTGATGAGACTTAACAAGCTATGGGCCGATGGCAATATTAGAGAACTCCTCCTTTCCGTGGACTAGGGGAAAGGGATGTGAGAAAGAGGGAGGGAGGATGGGACTGGGAGGATTTGAGGGAAGGGGCTTTAATTGGGATAAGTAATGAATAAATTGTGAGAAAAAACAAAATTATATAAAAAGCTTTTTTTAATGAGTAGTATCTCAATATTCATATTATACTTTCTGGAAACCTATTTTTGTCAAGTGTTCTTTATTAATTCCTAAACTTTATGAATTATGTAAATGTTTATTGTATTCGATTGCTGTAATCATCTCTGAAGTTTACTAACTCTGTTTGCTAATCTAGGCTTAGAATATTTTCAGCCTCTCAGATTTACTGCAAGGTAAGATCACCTTTTCTAGTTCTTTCTGAACTCTGGCTGCCTGGCTCAACTCAGCTGCTCTGGTTCAAACTCTTCTTCAAGTCAACTATTTCAAACTGGCCTCTCTCAGCATCTGACTGAATTGTTCTGCTTAGTCTCAAACTAATTCCAGCAATCTGTTTTAATCTTCTAGTTCCTTGTCATTCTCTGGATCGTTCTTTCTTTACCTGTCTCTAGTTTTTTCTCTCCTTAACCTGTCTCTGTAAAACTCTCCAGGTAAAACTGCCTCGCCTTCTTTTCTTTCTCTGAGCTGCTCTCTCTCTCTTTCTCCTTTTTATTTATTATTTATATTCACTTCGTGTTATATTTACTTTGCATCCTGGCTGTAGTCCCTTCCCTTGTCTCCTTCCAGCCCTACCCTTCTCCTTCCACTGATAGGGGGAAGTCCTCCTCTCCTACTCTCTGACTCTAGTTGGTCAGGTCTCATCAGGACTGGCTGCATTGTCTTCCTCTGTGGCCTGGCAAGGCTGCAAAGGCCCTCAGGGGCAGGTGGTCAAAGAGACTCATAGCCAAACTTTAGGCAGAACACAGGGAATCTTATGAAAGAAGAGGGAGATATAAAGACATTGAGAGGACAGGAGGCCCCAGGGGTCTCTGCAGAGACTGATACACCAAACCAAGGGATATTCATGGAGAGGACCTAAACCCCCTGTTCAGATATAGTCCATAGACTCAGTCTCCAAGTGGGTTCCCTAGGAAGGGGAGAAAGTGTTTTCTCTGGCATGAGGTGCTTTCTCTTAAAACTCTTTTCTCTCTCTTCTTGTGAGTATTGGGAATATTCTCTTCTGTCAAAATATTTCTCTGATTCATTATTTCTGCCTTTCAATTAGACATCACTTTCAAATGTACATGCTTCCTTCTACAAACTAACTTCAGTTTCATTGTTTGGGATTAAAGATGTGTACTACGGGCATGTCTATATTCCAGCCAGAGGGATTAAAGGTGTTTGTCCTGTTTTCATTCCAGCAGGCATAGCTCTATTGTTGGATTAAAATCCCTCTACAGAATTATAGAAGAAATTATAAAGAACTATAGAGAAAGATTATAGATTTCCTAATATTTGGAGTAATTTTATATCTCACTCCTCTCTTTAGACTGCAATAAGCTGATTTTTATAGTATAAATGTTTATTATTTTCTTTTTGGTGTTGAATGATGATAGAAAAGAAAGGGAGGATAAATTATGGTAGAGAACGCCAAAAATATGCTTTCTAAACAAATTGGCACATAATAAAAACTATATGGAAAAAAAGTATTGTCAAAAGTGGTAGGTAAATAAAATTTTGCAGTGATGATAGGTGTCTCCTAGATCAAAGACTAGGGACACTAGGCATAGTATTGATACAATGAGTGTTTCATATTGTTCTAGAAATTAAACTACAGACATATAGGAGGATATGGACTGTAAATTACGTATTACAAAAGAGAAGTAATACATTTCTAGATTTAGCAAAATATGCAAATTTTCATGAAGATATGGGTTTCTTGAATCTGTAAGCTCTTTCTTCCAGTGAGCAAAACATTCAGAAATTGTTCATGCTGGGAATTGTTCATGCTCTGTGACATTTTGAGAATTTGGAAAGGTAATTCCACAAATTTGCTAAATCTACTTTCAACTCCTTATTTCAATTGTTTTACTTATCAAACAAAGTTATTGGTCTTGTTTGTTTGTACATTTTCAGTTTTGTTTTATTTTTATTTTTTTGGTCTGGTGTGTGTGTGTGGTTTGTGTCTGTGTTTGTGAGTAATTAATTGTCTGTCTGTCTCTGCATTTCTGTTTCACAAGAAGAAGGGAAAATTCTATGGCTTGAACAGACAGTTTATAGTAGGATATTTTAAAAAATAAATGAGGAAATAGCTCATTTGAATCACTTTAAATCTGGCATAGTGAGAAACTATGTTTTTAAAATTCTTCCCTACTAACTGCAGCTATTTGTGGTCATATATTTTCTTCTGTTTTGTGAGATAAAATTATCAGTTATTAGTGTTTATAAGGATGCTCATCAATGATGAAACTCACCCATAAAATTGGTGGAATTGATGCTATGTTCTCCTGATATGAAATTTTTTTTTGGTAGAATAGGAAACCTTCACACCTTTGGGTGTGAAAACATATTAAGAAATAATTGATAGCCTGCAAGCAGCCTAACAACCTAACAGGGAGACAAAACATTAATGTATTTTCTCACATTTATACAATATACATCATATATTGCTATATGTAATTTATTCAAATACATAACTATAATATATATGTTAATAAAAGAAAAATGTCATGAACTTGAGAGAAGTATTAGAGAAATTGAAAAGAAGAGTATATGGGGTAGTAGAGATGATGTAAATATTTGTATTCACATGTCTCAAAAACTAAAGTTAAAAATATCAAACATTTTCATAGGTATAAAACAGTAACTAACCAGAAAAATGCTATGTATAGAAGTCATTACTTAAAACTATGCCATCTTAATTTTTGACTGGATCATTACACAACGTAATAAAGAATAACAGACAAACTCAATTTCTCTCCTCTCTCTCTCTCTCTCCTTCTCTCTCTCTCTCTCTCTCTCTCTCTCTCTCTCTCTCTATCTATCTATCTTTCTCACTGTGTGTGTGTGTCTTTCTCTCTCTCTGCCTTTCTAATTCTCTCTCTCTCTTTGTGAAGCATATCACCAGCCTATTTGAGACTTTCTATTATTCAGTAGACTAGACTAGCCTGTAACTTGTGATTTTTTTTTTCCTGTCTCAGCTCCCCAAATGCTATTATTACAGGAGTGAGCCATAGTGCCCAGGTTAAAATTTTCTTCAACTCACTTGGAAATTTAATGTAAGAAAATTATATTTCTAAATTTTAGAAAATGAAAATATATTTAATGATGGGGATAAGGCTTTAATTGTTATGTTTTAGTTTCTGTATTGCATTGCTGACTGGTTTTCATTTTTTAAAATATGTTGTACTCTGTTATAGCATGCAGGAAGCTATTTTTAAAATTAAGTTTGGTAGAAGAAGCACCATATTATATATATTTTATATTTCTCTTTAAAACATAGACTTAATTGCTGTTTGAAGCTGGCACTATTCCACATCTCTCTTCTACAAGGCATTTATTTAATTGCATTACTTCTAGATTTTTGACACTGAATAAGCAGTCTCCATGGGGACATTCTTGCAGTCCCACATTAGAACTGTAGGTCAGCATCATTAAAGTATGGGGAAAATGCAGCTAGACTCCAATTTGACACTGGGTCAAGTGCTGTATGTCATGTAATAAAACCCTCCCATTTGAACAATGTAACTGGTTTTCTCTGAAGAGACCATAAGATTGTTATCAAGACAGAAAAAGCCACTGGAAAAATGAATATTTGATCATCTAAAAATAAAAATAAACAAATTTTAGTAGTCTTATCCTATATTATATGTCTTAAATCCATTTATAAGTGAGTATACACCATGTGTATCTTCTTCCTTCTGGGTTACCTCACTTGCGATGATCTTTTCTTGTTCCATACATTTGCCTGCCATCTTCATGATTTCCTTGTTTTGAATTACATTTCATTGTGTAAGTGTACCACAATTTCTGTATCCAATATTCAGTTGAAGGACATCTGGATTGCTTCCAGATTCTGGCTATTACGAATAAATGTGCTAAGAACATGGTTGAGCAAATGTCCTTGTTGTATACTTGGGTATATTTTGTATATATGCCTAGGAGTGGTATAGCTGGATCTTGAGGAAGCACTGTTCCTACTTTTCTGAGAAGTGCCAGATTGATTTCCAAAGTGGTTGTACAAGGTTACATTTCCACCATCAGTGGAGGAGGGTTCACCCTTCTCCACATTTTCTCCAGCATGTGTTGTCACTTGAGTTTTTGATCTTAGCCATTCTAAAGGATGTAAGGTGAAATCTCAGGGTCATTTAGATTTGCATTTCCATAATGACTAAGGACATTGAGCATTGCTTTAAGTGTTTCTCTGCCATTCAATATTTTTCTGTTGAGAATTGTCTTTTTTATTTTTTTATTTTGTAATGTAATTTATTTATTTATATATCAATCACAGGTTAGGTACTTTGCATCCCAGGCATAGCCCCCTCCCTCATTCCCTCCCACTCTCCCCATCCCTCCCTCATCTCCTCCCCCTCCAAGTCCACCTACAGGGGGACCTCCTCCCCTTCCATCCAACCCCAGCTCATCTTGTCTCCTCAAGGCTGGCTGCAATGTCCTCCCCTGGGATCTAGCCAGGCTGTTACTCCCTGGCATGTATGGGGGAGAGTCAAAGAGCCAGCCATGGAGATCATGACTGAAACAGTCCCTGTTTCCCTTACTAGGGTCTTCATTTCGGCACTGAGCTACCATGGGCCACATCTGAGCGGGGTTTCTAGGCCATATCCATATCTCTCTACCCCATTTTTTAATTGGATTACTTGATTTGTTGGTGTTTAACTTCTTACATTCTTTATATATTCTGGATATTAGCCATCTGTCTGATATAGGATTGATGAAGCTAAGCAAGAAGAAGGAACCTGGGTAAGATACCCAATCCTCATTCATGAAAGCAAATGGGATAGACATAGGAAGAGAGAGAAAACAGGGAACAGGACAGGAGCCTACCACAGAGGGCCTATGAAAGACTCTAAACAGTAGTGTATTGACTCAGATCCTGAGACTCATATCCAAACTTTGGGAAGATGGTAAGTCATCTTATGAAAGAAGGGGAGATAGAAAGACATGGAATAAGGTAGGAGCTCCACAAGGAGAGAAATAAAACCAAAAATTCTTGTCACACTGGTCTTTTCAGAGACTGATGCTCCAACCAAGGATCATGCATGAAGAGGAAATAGACCTCCTGCACAGATGTAGCCCATGGCAGCTCAGTCTTCAAGTAGGCTTTCTAGTAAGCGGAACAGGGGCTGTCTCTGACATGAACTCAGTGGCTGGCTCTCTGATCACCTCTGCTTGATGGGGGAGCCACCTTTCCAGGCTACAGAGGAAGAGCATTGCTGGACCTGATGGTACATGTTTTTAAATGAGAGGCCAGGAGGCAGAATTCAAGGGTAAAGTGGTCTGCAGAGTAAGTTCCAGGGAAGCAAGAGTTACATAGTAAGACAATATATAAAAAAATTCCAGAATCATATATATCTATACACACACACACACACACATACACACACACACACACACATATATATATAGCGTGTATATTTGTTTATTTGTGTATATAATATAGGCATGTGTATTCTAATTAAACTATGAGTAACTCTATATTAAAACTTTTAAATGATATGTACCTGAGAATCATTGAAAAAGTGAATATAAATTGTCTTTTCCTCATTTTATTTTATGTCATAGACACAGAATTAAAATTCCTCATTCACCTTTAGAAAAGCAATTTACATTCTTATAGCATTGTACTACCACTGACATTTTTGTTTAGTAGAAAAAAGAAAAATTAGTTTCAAAATTCATAGACTCACAGATAACAAATAAGTGCAAAGATGATACATAAATGCCACCAGCAGATTGGCAATCAGGCACAGCACATTATTGTAAACATGGATTGTTTACAAGATCATATTTTCCATATGTATGTCCTAATTTAGTTGACATATTTCCAAATGCACAAACTTACTGTGTGTTTTCCCCAAAGCAGTATGTAGTCTCATGTCTAACAAATTTCATCAACCAGGCGTTTGATATAAATTTACTATTTTCCACTATCTCTATTTTACACCAGGTAAATGACTCTATATTCCTTAAGGAAAGTCAGAATATTAATTTTATTGTACATGGTAAAAAAGTATATTGACAATGTATGTGAATTTTGTGCTAAATTCAAATCTGTTACTGCTTGAAATATGCTAATTACAATTATCATTCAGATAGAAATTCTTATCAAAGATATAAAGTATTCCCTGATGTACATTAACAAGAGAAATAGCATTTGCAAGGGCATATAGTTTATAAATACCTGTCACAGAGTCTAACTCGTAGGCCAGGACATTATTAGCATTCTTTAGCTTGTATCATGGGGTGCATCTGAAAGGAAGGTATGAAGTAATTGTAGGTACGAAAATCTCTGTTATAATAATAATAATAATGATAATAATAATAACCTGTTTACTACAGCTCTTTATTGTGTGTAAATGTATTTTAATTGACATGAAGTTTTATATGTGTCAGAATAAGAATATTAACAGGATCTCTATGGGACCTCCTGGCCAACAACTTAACGGACTGTAACTCAGTTCCATCATGGGAAGCCTTACCTGGATACGAAGACGGCCAGTTCAGACTCTCTTCTCTATTACAGAAAGCCTGCTCTAGGGGCCTTTCATAGATTCTGGGAGGTTTCCAATGTATGACTTTCCCCACTACCCCCAACTGTCTCCCAATTCCAGGGGCTTTTCCACCTCACTCTCTCCATCCACCCTCCACCTAAGCTCTCCACTGCCTTTCCCTCCCACTCCCTGCCAACTCATAGAATCTATTGTATTCCTCCTTCTCAGCAAAATCCATGTTTCCCTGCTATAGTCCTCCCTTTACCTAACTTTTCTAGGTCTATCGATTATAGCATGATTAACTTTTACTTAAGACTTAATATCCGCTTATAAGTGAACACATAGCATACTTGTCTTTCTCTTTCTGGGTTGCCTCACTCAGGAGAATTTTTTTTCTAGTTTATTCATTTGCCTACAAATTTCATGTTACGATTTTTTGACAGCTAAGTAATTCTCCGTTGTGTAAATATACCACTTTTTCTTTATCTATTCTGCAGTTGAAGGACATCTAGGATGTTTCCAGTTAACCCAAGTTGCTGACAGAAGGTTGCTCTCTGGAAACTGATGGTGAGGACCAATTGCTTAATTCAACTTCCACACTGTTCAATTGAACATAAAGAGGTCAATCTGATTTGAGCTTGGAGCATTCACCCCTACAGTCTAGTCTCTTTGGTTCAAAAAGGTTCTCTGCAGTCCATGAAAAGTGAAACCTGGACACAAACTCAGCTGTAAATACCTCCACCTACAATCTCTCCTGCGTGTAAAATGTGGTGGTGCAATGGTAGCACAGAACTTGTGGGAATGGGTAAACTATTTGGTTTAAATTGAGACCCATGCTGCAGAAAGAGAGAGAGCTCATAACCTATACTGCCTGATGGCCAAGAACTAGAAGTTCAGTTTCAATGTTCAATTGAACTAGACGTTCAATGTTTCTTACACAAGCGTCATTTCAGCAATTCTATGGAAAGTGCACCTTTGTCTGGTTTAGTGTGGAGGTATGTTTTTTAAGGTCTCTTTTTCCCCCTCCTTTCATCATTTCTTGCAGAGCAGGCATTAGGATAGATCAATAATGTCTGGTGCACACCTAATGTGCTCCAACTCTGATTTTGCATAGTAATTTAAGACTAATGTATAGTGGTCAACTGTAGCTCTTTACTCACTCTTACTCTTTGAGTACTAAGAGACTGGACTATGAGGATAAAATACGCAAAGTAAGCAATCGAGCCCCAATCATCTAACATATAAATAATAATGTATTAATAATGTATTAGACAACTGAATTCATAGCTGGGTGCAGTGGTACAAGCCTGTAACCCCAGCACTCAGAGAGGCAGAGGCAGGTGGATCTCTGTGAGTTTGAGGCCAACCTGGTCTAAAAATCAAGTAGTATTGCCAAGGCCACACAAATGCCACACACACACACACACACACACACACACACACAATCCTTGAAAAAACAACAAACAAAACAAAACAAAAAACTGAGTTTATTTTTAACTCAATATTAGTTTTACGTCTATGAAATATTTTTAAAAAGAGATGTTTATATTTTATGCCTGTGTGTGGGTGGCCACACATTCATCTGTTTGTAGATTTAACTGCACATGTGTATAGAGTGTGTATGGAGCCTGAAAAACATTCCTGGATGTCGTTCTTAAAAAAAATATCATTCATTTCTTTGATTCAGAATCTGTCATTTGCCTAGATCTTAACAATTAAGCTGGACTCCTGGACAGTGAACCCAAGGGTTTCTGCCATTTCCAGCCTCCAACACTGGTAACACTGCACCTGTCATTTTTGTGCAAGCTTTATTTGTTTCAAAGACATGACATTTAAATCAAATTCTATCCTATTAATAACACTCAGAGTACAGTACACAGTGTTGTTAATATCAGACTTTCTGCCTAGCTTGTCTCTGGAGGTTACTCGTATCTTACTATTTTTATTATAAAATAATCCAAGACTGTATCCTATTCTAAATGTTTGAATTTTATTTTTGTTTTTCTTTCTTATATGCCTTGACAAAGTCAGAAAAAGTTCAATCAGTTTCATACTTCATAAATTATATTGTTGTGTGTTATGCTTATAACTGTATAGATCACATTTCTGAATATGTTGAAAATAGTACATTATTTACACTTTTACTGCAGTGGAAGATTAACTTCTATTAGTTCTCTATTCATTCTCTCCAATGGAGTCTCATGGTGTGGACACTTATGGCAGGCCCCATGAAAGCAGTTGATGACCAACACAAAATGAACTCAATGGCATTTTTGGAGGTTTTTTTTTTTTTCATAATGTTTTGTTTGGCCTGCTTTCTTTCCTTCTTTCTCTCTCTCTTTTTTCCTTTCTAACCTCACAGGTTTTTGGTTTATATTTTCTGATTTTATGTTTTTTAATGGGATTTACATGAGGGCAAATGCATTTGTCTCTGAGTTTCTATGTGTTTCTTAGGAGGCTTTTTCTTTGGATCTTTTCATTTTTTTGTTTGTTTGTTTTGTATTATTCTATTTATTTGTTTTTATTCTATTCTGTTTACTTTTTAGGCGCTCTGTTTGTTTCATAATGAGAGAAAGAAAAGTTTGTCTTTGTGTGTGTGTGTGTGTGTGTGTAGTATAGGGAGTTGGGGGAGGATCCAGGATAAATTGAGAGAGGGGAGTATTGATTAGAATATACTGTACAAAAAGATCTGTTTTCAATTTAAAAAGAGTTGAAACAGTGAGCAGTAAGGGCTGTTTTGGGAAATATGTGTATGTTAGGCAAGAGACATTGTTACAAGACAGGCATGATCTATATATGTATGGCTTTAAAAACACATTAATTTCATTTATCTCTCAACCTGCTTAGACAGATAGCAATAATACACACTACCATTACAAGGCCACTGTCCAAGGGAAAATAATGATAGAAGTAATGCTGAAGAGGGCTGATACAGAGGAATTAACTAAAACTGAGAATTCTACAACAGAATTCATTCAAAACATAGTTAGATATCACCTTTTCACTATTTACCCTGGGGTTCTAGGTGGAATGTCATAATTGGATCCCTTAAGTTTAAGCATTACTCTAACTTGGTGATATTTTGTGCTTCCCAGTAGAGCTACACCTGGGTATTTTCAACCACCAACTTGTGAAAAAAACAAAAACTCAAAAAACAAAACGATATGCTTTAGCTGTATTTATTTACACAAAAGCTTCAATCTGCCTCTGTCTCTCTATGTTCCTAGGGACATGCCATCACTGTCAGAAACAAGAATTTGACATTTAGATACATAATACAGTTTGGCGTGATTAATTTTTTTTGTACTTGTGTTCAATTTGCATTTCGGAGGAAGCTAGGCCAGTTTGTTTCCCATTTAGGAGGGTGGGTTCTTCCCTCAGTATCGCATTGTATTCACTCCTGTCACTCAAAGCAGACAGTGTGCAGATATCTTAGAACCAATGAGGATAGGGATACTAATCAAACCCAGAAGAGTAGGGTAAATTTCAGAAATGGGCTAGGGACTTTCCAAACTTGAGAACAAGGCATGAAGGTGGTCACTTTTTCGCAGCTGTCTGCAATCTAATTTAGATAATTGGAAGGAAAAAAACTCTTGAAAATATTTTCGTGTCACTTCTCAGTGTTCCACAGTAATATTCTCAGTAAATATTTTTATTATTTGTCTAAAAGAATCTGTCATCAAACAAACAGACACAGTAAATAGATGATCTTCTTCTCCTCCACTTAAATTTTTCTTCCATGTTTCCTGGAGAAAGTTACCACTGAAGCTGATTGTATTAGTTGTTAAAATTCAACTTTACTTGTCAAAATAAATGAGCTAAATATAAACGAAGGAATTCAAGGGTGCATTTTTTGTTTTATTCTTTGGGTTTGCTTTCTTTTTATCAATGATTTACATTAAGTACCGGTATGTGTGTGTACATGCAGAACAAGAAATTAAAGTAAAATAGGCATTATGGTTATTAATAAATATAGTAGTTTTGTTAATTATCATAATCAGCCAGTAAACAGGAAGAAAAGATTTTCACCAACAACTTTTACATTACTTTTAAAACTTCTCATTGATTTTTTTTTCATACAATATTTTTAATCACGTTTTTTCCTCCCTCAGTTTTCCCAGGCGCTCATCTCCATACTTAGGCAACTTTATGTCCTTCTTCTTCTTTCTTTTTAAAACAAAATAAAAACAAACAAGGAAACACTCACAAAAAATCCACAAAAAATAAATTTAAATAAGAAAGATCAATAAATGCCGGAACAAGACAAAATGAGACAGAGTCTACTATATTGGAAAAAAAATAAAAGTTTTTTCCAGGTTCTGGCTAGTACAAATAAAGCTGCTACAAACATGGTTGAGCGAATGTCCTTGTTGTGTACTTGAGCAACTTTTGGATATATGCCTAGGAGTGGTATAGCTGGATCTGGAGGAAACACTATTCCTAGTTGTCTGAGAAAGCACGAAATTGATTTCCAAAGTGGTTGTACCACATTCCCAAATAAAATAAAATTTTAAAAGACAAAAAAAAATCATTTGCCAGTACGTATCAATTGCATATAGTTTCCTGGTTAGGGGTGGGCACCTGTGTCTACTTCACCTTCTCAGTGCTGGGACTCTATCTGGCAGTACAGATCCAATGTGAGCTGAGAGTTCACATGTGTGTCAGTCCTACTGTGTCTATAAGGCATGCTTTCTTGGAGCTTTAGACCACCATTGGCTCATATAATCCTTTTATTCCTCTGCGTATATCCTCTGCATAACAATTGTAATGGTATGGAAGACAAAGCAGTGAAGAGTGAGGATGTGCTTGCATATAGAAAGTGTTAGAAGCATAGATCCCTGGGCTTTGAGGCTAGGACTGTGAGGAAGACAATTCATTTTAGGGCTGAGTGCTCCAAAGTCTCCCATTCTACACTTACTGTACAGTTAAAAGGGTCTAGGTTATTTTTTTCTACTGAAGGAGGAATACTCTCTGATAATGGCTGAGTGAGACACTGATCTGGGAGTAAAGCAATATGTCATCAACAAATTATTTAATATAAAATTTCACTTTACCAATAATTACGTATTAATTGATGAACAAGAATATCTTACTTTTGGAGGCAGCGTCAATTAAGAATTTCAGGGCACATGAAGCACTTGTCTTCCCGTCAAGTAAATGCAATTGTAATGGTTTGGGACATATAGCAGTGGAACTGTGATGATATGCTTAAATATAGCAAGTGCCAAAGTAAACTCTTGAAATGAACCCAGTTATACAAATTTTCTAAAATCCAATCCCATTGCCAATTAAGTGGAAATAGTAATGAAAATTAGTACTTACTGTCTAGTATTCCAAAAAGATAAAGTTCACAGATATTATGTCAGCCTTGTCAATCAGCTTGAAAGATATACGTTTACTGCTACATCATTCTGTCGTTAAGTCCTGCTTACTGGTTTCTTCATGTATCACCATGCGGCATACTCACTTCATGGGCCTAATGTGGGTTTTCCAGTATGTGCATTTGTTACACACAGCTTCTTTTAAAAAGCTGAAGGCATGAATTCATCTCCAGTATATGAAAAATGCTTTGGTTCATAGAGTAATCAGTGAGAATTCTTGTTTTTAAATTCTCAAGGAAATTGGAGGAAAGAAGAGAAGCCAAGAGTTTTCTTTTACTGAGAGTTCATTATTAAAAACAGCCCTTGGAGATCCAAGATGGCTGCCAGGAGAGAACACTGTGTCTGAGGAGTAGGAGAGCAGAAACAACACAGTGACCAGGAGACTGAACTCTGGGACCTAAAACGCCAGCATCTGTGATTGCCAGGTGAGCTGAACTCCTACGGTGAGAAAATCAAGTGGGAAAACCCTAGGGACACCATGTTATTACCTGGAAAAATTTCCCGGTGACCAGCAGTGCACAGCTCTGATCTGAACTAGCAGCCATGGTGGGCGCCCGCACCCGCCAGTATAGACTGGATCACACAGTCTTGCCTGCAGTCTGAGGAGGAACTGGGTACCGTTTTCACTGAACTGCACCCTGCGAGCTCACACTGCACCCGGGTTCTGCTTCAACCCGATGGTGTTCTGCAGGCTCAAATCGATCACCGGAACCACCCCAGACTGACTGGGTTGGGGAACCATTTTTGACCAGTCTGCACACTGCGGGCACATGCCACACGCTTCCGCCAGCAAAAACTCAGTCAGTGTGTGTAAGTCCGCCAGCGGGTCTGGGAGGGACCCAAGTTCGGCCTCAACCCACGGGTGTGCGGCAGGCACACACTGATC
>CM053745.1:31460927-31481379 GCA_028658305.1 Pachyuromys duprasi | reverse complement strand
AGGATGTGAGGATGGGGCTAATGTAGCAAGTGTTGGTAAAGAAAATGAGAAGTGTATATGTATGTTTAAACCATATTGTATTCATATTTTATTGTATCAAATAATATAAAAAGTAGATACTATGATGGGCAAAATGCCTGAATGTGAATAAGAACCTCAAAAGTCCAAGGAGAATAAAGACAGAGAACTCGGGCTACTTAACCCATCTAAATTTCGGGAAAGAATGATTTTAAAATTTACAGTGTTGAAATCATCTATAACTGCAATGTCATTCATGTGTTGGGACTGATTCAAGAATAAACTAGCATCTACATCAATGACAAATAGTTGGGCATGATGACACATACCTTAATCCCAGTAAGACAGAGGCAAACTGATCTCTGAGAGTTAGATGCCAGCCTGATTTATATAACAAGTACCAGGACAGCTAAGTCTGTACAAGAGACCCTGTTTTAAGAAACCAAAAGGCAAAGGAAAAAGAAAGGATACAAAACACAATGCCTAATATCTCAACATAAGAGGAACAAAAGGAACCGTGGAATTTGGTTTCTAATCTCAAGGATGTTGCAGTGATGTTAATAGTTGCTCCACAAAATCGACAATGTGTTAAGGCTATTATATAACATGCACTCGTTAAATATTATGAGATGGACTTAAGTGAATGAAGAAAATATCTTACCAAGGTTTTTGTTATAACAATACAGGTTTTGGAACATGGCATCATTAGCGTCTAAGGCAGATATTTAGAAAATAATTCTGAAAGGTCCTGAATCAGAATCACCTATCCTTCTTGAAAATGCACACTGATTCAGACACAGTAGTTCGGGGAGAAAAATAAATAATTGGGAATGGCTCTAATAGTGCTGTCCACATTAGAAGGAGAGCAGCACTGGTTTTAAGACTGATGTTTTCATTACCTTCTACATTTAACGATTACTTTTCAACCTCAACAAAAAAGTATGTTACTTCCTAATAAAACAATAAATATTTTCAAGTTCCTATGCTAGTGGATTATTTATATCTTAAAGTCTATTACAAAATGTGAGACTATTAGAAACCTTTGGAAACAGCCTTAGCCCATAATTGAAATTTGTTGTTTTGCAATGTTCTCATGGTTCACTCAACTATGCTTTCCTTGAGCAGACAATAAATTCTAATATTTTCACACTAAGTGTTTGGATTCATTTTAGAAGATAGTTACACACCTGAATTACTTATCATTTTTAACAGTCATGAGAACTTCCTAAAGGACTGATAAATGTAGAAACATTTGCCTGTGATAAATATTCTTATAAATACTCATAATGCAAAATTAGTATCACCGGGATATGGATATTTCCTTTGTCAATATTTTAAAATATATCTGACTGAGGCTTGATGTATAGCCTACATTGAGATAATAATGACCTATCCTTTTTAATTTATTCATGTGTTAATATTGTCTATTCCGTTACTCCCGAGAAAATAAAAACATTCATTGAAATTTCACTTTATTGGCTTCTCTTTGTTTTATATGATATCAAATATATACTAGGTAGTGGAATATATTTATGATTGCTCTAATAATTTAAAAACTATGTCAGACAATTCTCAAATTTATAGAATACTTTCTGACACTAGCGTATCAAGTCTCACCAGGACTGGCTGCATCGTCTTCCTCTCTAGTCCGACAAGGCTGCACCTCCCAAGGAAAGGTGATCAAAAAGCCAGCCACTGAGTTCATGTCAGAGACAGCTCCTTCTGCCCTTACTAGGAAACCCATTTGGAGACTGACATGCCTATAGGCTTCCTTTGAACAGGGGTTCTAGGTCATCTCCATGCATGGTCCTTGGTTGGAGTATCGGTTGCTGCAGGCTCCCAGGGGCTCAGGATTTTTAGCTCTGTTGTTCTCCTTGTGGAGTTCTTGTCCCCTTCAGGTCTTAATATCTCCCCTTTCTTTCATAAAATTTCCTGTACTGTGCCCAAAGTTTGGCTGTGAGTCTCAGTATCTGCCTCGATATCCTGATCAGTGGAGTCTTTCAGAAGTTTTAAAAATATTTTAAAACAAGTTTTAAAAAAGAGAGAGATAAAAAGTTGCAATTATTAATTAAGAGAAATATGGTAAAATGCTAAGTGACTTATGAAGGTTTATAATAATATAGAAAAATTATGTGTTATAGTTAAATAACTTGGTCTGTCACCAAATTGAAATGTTGATACCTTTCTATGACCAAGTAATACATTTACTTGTGATACCAGTAAGTATTCTCTGATCTAAACAACTGCCATTTTGGGACATTCAGCTAAACCCCTTGCAAATGATCATCTCAGTTGACTAGTTGAAAGTTGACACTGAAGCACAGTGGAACTCTGAGAATCATGAGGTTCTCACATTTTCCAGCTGTCCTATGCCACCTGATGTAGGCAATTCTGGGAGCCTGAGAATATAGGCCAGGGAAGATTAGGACCAGAGCTTGAATTCCAGCTATGCAGCTACAGGGAAGCCATCTTCCTTGATAGGTAGAGGATTTCCATATGCCCCCTGTATGGGAGTTGGCACCCTTGTCTCTGTAAGTATTCCCTTACCTATGCTCTCTACAGAAGCCCAATAAATATATTGGTACCTGGAGTGATCGTGAACATACTCAAGACTCAGTTTGTTTTTGGATCTTAGGAGGTATAGATGTGGGAGACATTTTGTCCTGAAAACAAATTAACCTATTTATTTATTTATTTATTTATTTATTTATTTATTTATTTATTTATTTTTTGGAATGACCACACCACAGCTGTAAGCTACTCTAGGCTAGAATCTCACCATACTCAGGGGAATGCAATACTTTCTGTGTGACTGTATCTTACTTTTTCTTGCATAAAACAACTTAAATTATCAAGTTGAATGCTTGTGAGCAGTGATGTATTATGCTAGCTATTAATAATATAGCATTTGTAGAGAGAAAGTAATGAATTGTTTATCATATTAACAGGTAAATGGGATTTTAAGACAGTAATTTAAAAGTTCAGTTTTTTAAAAAATTAAGAATTGACATCTTATTTGATCTTAGATTTTTCTTCTATCCTCTCTTTGTGTTTTTTCTTGCTTTTTTTGATTTTTCATGTTTTATTTGCATATCCTGTCTTGATTTACTAGGAATGGATTACTGCACATGCTTTCCAGCTAAACATCTGCATGGAGTGATGCTTTCTTCACATCTGTCATCCCATGTAATGTGTCAGGATCAGTTAAACAAGGAAGATTGTTTAAGGGAACTCCTTTCCTGATAAGAGACATTTCAACATGGTCAGTCCTGAACACACATACACACACACACACACACACACACACACACACACACACACACACACACATATATATATATATATATATATATATATATGAGTAGCATTATATAACCTAGGCAGTTCCTATTTATAAGCATATATGTATATCATATACATATGTGCATGTTAAAACTATTACTGTAAAACAAGTTTATAAATGTAAAAACAAGCAAGGGCAAGTACATAGGAACATTTGGAGGTAGAAAAGGAAACAAAGAAAAAATGTCATTATATCAAAAATTAAAAAGACAACAGCAATGGATATTCATATTAATTTAAATAGCATGTCTTGAAAACATTTAAATTTAAAATTATTTAATTTGAAGTGTGGGCTATATAGGAACCCTGTTATGTTTATAAATATTTAAAAATACTTTTGAAATTTCTGACATGAACTAAATAGTGGGCTCTTTGGCCTCCCCCCACCCCGAGGGAGGAGCAGCCCTGCTAGGCCACAGAGAACTTTGCATCCAGTCTTGATGATACCTGATAAACCAGGGTCCGATGAAAGGGGTCCTCCTTTCTCAGCAGACTTGGAAAGGGGCAGGGAGGAGATGAAGGAGGGAGGGTGGGATTGGGCTGGAATGAGGGAGAGGGATACAGCTGGGACACAAAGTTAATAAAATGTAACTAACAATAAAAATATATATATATATAATTACTTTTTTCACCTCTTTTTGGTTCCCTCCATCCTTTCATATGCCCTTTCTCACCTTTCTCCTTTCTAATTCATAACTTTTTTCTTTGTTATTCATATATATGTATACATATATATCTTAATCTATTCACTGTTGCATATAAATATATATATATATATATATATATATATATATATATATATATATGCATCCTTATAGGGAGACTACTTGGTTCTGTATAAACAGCCAATGTATTCACACCTGGGGAATACTATATTTCTGATACTTCATTCCTTAGCTGACTGTAGTTATTTATTTAAATATATATTTTAATAAAAATATAATGACATAATTTATGTCCTTTCCTTATTTCTTTCTGACCTCTCCTATATTGATTCCCTCCAATCCCTTCCTGCACAACTTCACTCTTGTTCAAATTAATGATCTCTTTCTCTTTGATTATATGTTTGTTTGTGTGTGCACACATGCACATTAACATGTAAATAAAACCTGCTGAATCTGTTCTTATTGTCTGTATGTATCATAGTTCAGGACTAACCACTTTGTACTGGACTTATCCCTGGGAGAAACTATTTCTCTCTTAGCAATCATTATTTGCTTATGTTTCTTTGTCTAGGAGTGGGACTCTTTGAGGCTTCCCCCTTCCAAATTAGCATGGCTAGTGACATTACAAATGTTTATATTTTATTTGGGCAACAATTTCTAGAGGAAATAGACTTCTTAAAATATTTCTGAAGTCAAATTATTTAAAAACTGTAGAAAATATACCTCCAGTATCCTATGCCTGTATGTGAACTCTTGTCTACTGGTATTCCCTACGTAAACAAGTGTACTAATTCTCTAACTACTTTGTCCTATATTTAGTTTTCTTTTTTCTGAAAATTAGAATAAACAGTATAGCATCAAAGAAATTTCAAGAAACAAATGGTAATATTGTGAAGTGATAGTCTATTTTCTGAGACAGAAATGTAATACTTGACAAAGAACTCACCTAGTATTCAAATAAAGAATTTCAAGAAAAATCAGTAATATATAATTTGTTTATCATTGTTTTAAATATAAAACTAGCAACTTTGATGAAATGAAGTTGGGTTTTAAGTGTAGTTTTTAAATTAAATTTTTATTTTTTTAATATTAGTTACAGTTTATTAACTTTGTATCCCAGCTGTATCCTGCTCCCTCATTCCATCCCAACCCCACCCTTCCTCCTTCATCTTCTCCTAATCCCTTCCCAAGTCCAGTGATAGGGGAGGACCTCCTCCCCTTTCATCTGACCCTAGAGTATTAGATATCTTCAGGCCTGGCTGCAAAGTCCTCCTCTGTGACCTAGCAGGGCTTCTCCTTCCTTAGATGGCAGGGGGAGGTAAAAGAGCCAGCCATTGAGTTCATGTCAGAAATAGTCTCTTTTCCCCTTACTAAGGTACCTACATAGATACTGAGCTATCATGGGCTACATCTAAGCAAAGGTTCTAGGTTATATTGATACATGGTCCTTGGTTGGAATACAGTCTCACAAAAGACCCTTGTGCCCAGATATATTTGGTCCTTGTTGAGCTCCTGTCCTCTCCAAGTCATACTAACTCCCCATTCTTTGATATGATTCCCTGTAGTCTGCCAAAGGTTTGATTATGAGTCTCAGTATCTGCTTTGATACATTGCTAGATAGAGACTTTCAGAGGCCCTCAGTGGTAGGCTCCTGTCCTATTACTTCTTTTCTCCTACATTCAATATCCATCCCATTTGTCTTTCTAAGTGAGGACTGATCATCTTACCCGGGGTCCTCTTTCTTGTTTATCTTCTTTAGGTGTATAGATTTCAGTATGTTTATCCTATCTTATAGGTCTAGTACCTATTTATAAGTGAGTATATACCGTGTGTATCTTTCTCCTTCTGTATACCTCACTCAGAATTTCCCTGTTTTTAATTGCTGAGTAGTGTTCCATTGTGTAAAAGTACCACAATTTCTGTATCCATTCCACAACTGAGGGACATCTGGGTTGTTTCCAGGTTCTGGCTATCCTGAATAAAGCTGCTACAAACATGGTTGAACAAATGTCCTTGTATACTTGATCATCTTTTGGATATATGCCTAGGAGCGGTATAGCTGGATCTTGAGGAAGCAGTATTTCTAATTGTCTGAGAAAGTGCCAGATTGATTTCCAAAGTGGTTGTACAAGTTTACATTCCCACCAGCAATGGGTTCCCTTTTTATGTGGAGACTTTATTTAACTGAGGTTTAAAACTATTCTGGCAGGTTACTGAGAAAATGTTTCAGAAGTGTATATTTTTTTAAATCAAGTTATTTATATCATTGCAATTCTTTTGCCTCAAAAGAACTGTTGGGATTTATAGGAATATGAAATGATTCCTGATTTGTAAGTGTGAAAATATCACCTTGCTTGCTTTGAAATTAGATCTTTTCAATTAATCAGATTCCAGGTGAGAATTAAAAATAGATTTACTTTAATTCATTGGTAATTGTTGCTTTACTCAGTATGTTTATAGGGTTTTTTTTTATTAGCCTACAAACTAATAGTGTTAAATATATATTCCTGTGATTGACTGGCCCTGTGAATAATTTAAAGAAAGGCATAATAGTTTAAATGCTGGATTGTAAAATATCTTATCTGTTTCTTGAACAAGTTTCTACATATGGAACCATATTCCAGCTGCTGCTAAGAAATGTTTTAGAAATGTTTTACAAAATTTTCAAATATAGAAAAATTATCAAAAAAATTGAAATGACTTTTACTTGTATTTTGGTATGTTGAATCATTTGAAAATAGAAAATATATATCTTTATGTATATATATTTATTTTATTATATTAATTACAGTTTATTCATTTTTGTATGCCAGCTGTATCTCCCTCTCTAGTTCCCTCCCAATCCCACCCTCCTTTCCTTCCTCTTCTCCTCCCATGTCTCTCTTCAAGTCCACTAATAGGGAAGGTCCTCCTCCCCTTCTCTCTGACACTAGCCTATCAGGTCTCATGAGGATTGGCTGCATTGTTTTCTTCTGTGGCCTGGTAAGGCTGTTTCCCACTCGGGAAGGTGATCAAAGAACCAGCCATTGAGTTCATGTCAGAGGCAGTCCCTGTTTCCCTTACTAAGAGACCCATTGGATACTGAGCTGCCATTGGAAACAACTGTAATTATTCAAGTTTTGTTTGTCAACTTTCTTCTGTTTGGTGGAGGGGACAATTTACATGTGTCAATCTGTTCTGAAGTAAAATTGAACACTTTGCATAAGCCCTCTGTCTTCCTTCGGAGATCTCATAATGTCTTCCTAACTCTCAATATAACAACTTAATATTAGGTCAACCAACACATTCAATTTCTTACCAGCCTCACTGGATGGTGTTTTATGGAATCCATCATATTGTGTTACGAATAAAACTCACAGCAAATTATTCTGGACCTAGGTTTTTGGTGCAGACTTGAAGGAAAAAAGCATGAAAAGGAGGAACAAAAGATGGATTTTTACTTTTTGAGCAATACCTGTTTAAACGATTCTCCCTCTTTTATAGTTCCTATTTTTGAACAGAATCAATACCATATTTCTATTTTCCACAGCAATGAAAATACACTTGCAATTTAGTTGTCCATCAACACTGATGCCAAAAAAGGTCACTGCAGTGCAGTATTTATTAAAATTCACCTTTACCCTGAGCTATTCATAAATCTTGATCTCCACTAATACTGTGAACTGATATCTGTGATAGATAATGATTTGTTTTTTCGTCTCTCTTCTCGAATCTCTGTAAACCTGTGCATTGCTGCAAGGTAAGGTCATATAACACTTACAGCCTTATTATAATTGACAGCTACACCTTGGCTTAGACTCCAATTTATACAGATTTTTTTTTCAATTTATAACAGGTTTTTCTTTCCATGTTTTTCTCATATATTAGGTAAATAGAATGTTCTTACAACCTTAAATCAATCAAAAGGCAGATAGATGTTGTGTTAAACTAGTTCTCTACAAATAGGTTGGCAAATAGCTCAGCAGCAAGTCTCAGATCACCCTTGGGCAGGAATATTCCATCATGTTTTATAGAAGAAAGTGTAATATGTTTAACATCTGTATAATCAGAAAAAATATTTGATGTATGCTATTAATTAGTATCAAATATTGCCTCCAGGACTGTCACTGATCTCTTAAGGCGATTAGATACTTAGTTTTAACAATGGGCATGTAAAAATGCCAGTGCTTATTTGCTTTTCATATCTACTAAATAATCACCAGAGTTCTTACTTATTAATATGTATCAGGTGGGCTTAGGCCCCAGTGCTTGAAGTTTGCAGTTCTCCTGGCATTCCTGTTTTGAATGTGCCATCTCTTTACAACTTCTCATTTACAGCGTTTAAATTTTGTCTTTTTTATGCTAGGCACTTCACTTTAATTATTTGTTGATTCCCAGTTGTCCTCTACAATACCTGTTTCTTAAAATGACTCATATTTTGTTTTGTTCAGGAGAACAAGATAAATGCTTCATGCTTTTGAATTAAACAGGTAAAATTTCTTATTTGGTTCTCCTTTATTCATTAAGGACCTTCTGAATCATGGTTGGAACTCATGTTACAGGGTATCTCCTGTGTGATATAAGACAACAGGACTTTGTTAACAGAAACTTGTTTCCATGAAAATGCCCAGAAACTGATATTCAGAGATGAATCTGATCCTATGTGACTCACGGTCCCAGAACTGCTAAGGAATCAGTAAACACTGCTCTTAGCTAAAGCATAAGAAAAGATTCTCAGAACTGGATTAGGGGCTACTGCAAAGGATTCCTGTAGTAGAGGAAGGGAATAAGGCTCAACTCTAAAAATGATACATGCAAGTAGGAATTTATAACCAAGAATGAGTATCAGGGTAAATGGATGGAACAGTGTTAAGAGAGGGACTCCAGCTGAACACATGACAGTGAAATTAACCATCACCAATAGAAGAAAGATGATGAGTAATCTGATTTAGAATTAAGGGTAATCACATTTACAACATTGAGTTTTCTGGTCATCCTGAGTTTTGGGGTTTCTTGTATTGAAATTTTAGAGAGAATGCACCAATACACAGATCAAGGATGGTCAGAACCCTGACTAAAGTTTGCCCACACTAAATATCTTTATCATTGTGCACTTTGTAACTTATATTTTCTCTTTTATTTCTCCTCTCTGTGTTGAAGGATGTGAGAAACGATTACTAAATAATCTTGTGAAGTATGATGACTTATCTCCATCCCTTTATTTTACTAGAAAGTGGTCATTAGCATTGATTTTAGGAGAGATACTTATTAAAATGATTTAATAAGTACTATATTATTTGTAAGTATAGTACTGATACATTGATGTCAAAGAATCATTTTTAAGTCAGATGACAAATGAATATTCAAAGATGAGAATCCAGGAATTTCTTTTTATATTTTGTTAACCAATACAACTAAGTATGCACACAAATTTAATATATTTACAGAACCATGAGTGGAGTTTAAAAGAAAAAAAAAACATGTCTTTTTGTCCTTTTTTCTACTTTTTCATTATCATTATTGTTTTGAATTTATTCATTTTGTATCCTGGGTGTAGCTCCTGCCTTCATCTCTTTGCAGTTCCACTCTCCCTCCCTTTTCCCAATCCCTCTTCCCTGGTCCACTCAAAAGGGAGATCCTCCTTCCCTACTGTCTGTCTCTAGCCTATCAGATCTCATCAGAACTGCCTGGCTAGCTCACCGTGCCAGTAGGAAGTAATCAATGAGCAGACAATGGGGTTCATGTCAGAGACTGCCCTTGCTCCCCTTACTTTTTATATTTTTCATTGACATAGAAAAGTCTTAAATACTCTAACATCTCCTTAAAGTTGATATCTTATATGTCTCTCATGAATTAATATTATTGGTTTCTGTCTTTCTCTCTGTCTCTCTATGTTTCTCTCTGTCTCTCTCTGTCTCTGTCTCTGTCTCTGTCTCTCTCTCTCTCTCTCTCTCTCTCTCTCTCTCTCTCTCTCTGTGTGTGTGTGTGTGTGTGTGTGTATGTATGTATGTAAGAGATCCACATACACTTCTGTATACATATGTGTGGTGGTCAGAGGAAAACCTGAGTGTCATTCCTTACACATGCTGTCCATTTTTTGTTTTATTTTGTTTTGTTTTATTTTGTTTTGAGATGGTCTCTCACTGACCTGAACTCAATAAGTGAACTAGGTTATATGGACAATGAACCCCATGATTTTCCTGACTCTGCCCACAGTAGAATTTAGAGGAAAATCTCACCTCTCCCTCTTTCTTTTACATGTGTAAAGAAAGATTTATTAATAAGTGTATTTTCTACTTTTCAACAAATTTACAAACAAACAAACAACAAAAAAAAACACTAGAGCTACTGAAAAGAAGGACTTCTTATGGAGGAATTGCCTGAATCCAACTGACTTACACATATCATAGGGGAACACACACGTTACAGACACATGTGCTTGCACATGAAAACACCCGCAAACACACACACACACATACACACACACACACACACACCCTGTTGTAGATATAAACATGATTTTGGTTTGGTCCCAGGTATGGGATGTGGAACTGATTCGGATGGTCCACTGCAGCAGACTAGTTGCCTCATGCAGGCTCTGAGTGGAACTCTTTGAAACTGCAGATAGTAAAAATCTGAGGACTCTGGAGAAAGGATAAATGCCAGAGCCAAGAGCATGTGGAGGTCAGAGAAAGAACAAGGCTGCTCCTGCTTCACCCTTGTTGCTCTTGGTTGCTATTGTGAGAAAAGAAATTGGAGATCTCCTGAAAGGAAGATTAGACTGACTCCAAGGAACCCAATGACCCTAACCAGCAGGAAGTAGCTAAGAGAACTATATTTCCTCTCCCACTAATCCTTTCTCTCTCCTACCTGGTGTGTTGGAAGGGACTGGGGGGGAGCAGGGAGTAAAAGATAAAGGAAATGTAAATAAATGAGTTTATAAAAAGGAGATATGACATTACTTTTATATCATGGGCTACATGGCAGTGACAGTAAAGAAGTTTATTATTCCACTTGTTCTTGCATTGCTATTTCTTTTTTAATTTAAAATTTTAATATTAGTTACAGTTTATTACCTTTGTATCCCTGCTGTATCCAGCTCCCAATTTCCTCCCAATCCTACCTTCCCTCCCTTGTATCCTCCCTGCCCCTTTCCAAGTCCGCTGATAGGGGAGGACTTCCTCCCCTTTCATCTGACCCTGGTTTATGAGGTATCTTCAGGGCTGGCGGCAAAGTCCTCCTCTCTGGGCTGGCAGGGCTGCTCCTCCCTCCAGGAGGAGTGGGTGCCAAAGAGTCTGCAATTGAGTTCATGTCAGAAATAGTCCCTGTTCCACTTACTAGGGTACCCACTTGGATACTGAGATACCATGGGCTACATCCAAGCAGAGGTTCTAGGTTATATCCATATGTGGTCCTTGGTTGGAAAAACAGTCTCAAAACAGACCCCTCTGCCCAGGTATATTTGGTCCTTGCTGAGCTCCTGTCCTCTCCAAGTCATATTAACTCCCCTTGTATATTATGATTCCCTGCACTCAGCTGAAGGTTCGGTTATAATTTTCAGTATCTGCTTTATTACACTGCTAGGTAGTCTTTCAGAAGCCCTCAGTGGTAGGCTCCTGTCCTGTTACTTGTTTTCTCCTACATCCATTGTCCATCCCATTTGTTTTTCTAATTGAGGATTGATCATCTTACCCCGGGTCCTCTTTCTTGTTTATCTTCTTTATGTGTATAGATTTCAGTGTGTTTATCCTATCTTATAGGTCTATATAAGTGAGTATGCACCATGTGTGTCTTTCTGCTTTTGGGATACCTCACTCAGGATGATCTTTTCTAGGTCCCACAATTTGCCTGCAAATTTCATGATTTCCTTGTTTTTAATTGTGACCCAGCTATACCACTCTTAGGCATATGTCCAAAAGATGATCAAGTACAACACGAACATTTGCTCAACCATGTTTGTAGCAGCTTTATTCATAATAGCCAGAACCTAGAAACAACCCAGATGTCCCTCAGTTGTGGAATGGATACAGAAATTGTGGTACTTGCATTGTTATTTCTACAAGCATTTTTTCCTGTGATTGCTTTCAACTATCAACAAAGCCAAAGCAAAAGTGCAAAGTTGTAGGTCACTGCTTTGTGAACCGGAACCTCCAGATGCAGACATACAATAAAGATCTTTTTAAATAAATTATTTTACTTCTAGTTGGTTGGAGGGAGAAGTAAAATTACCAAAGTAAGAGTTTGAAAGGGCAATAAAGCTTTCCTGAACAACAATATACACTTTACAATGACCAGAAAAAGGAAAAGTTGTAAAAAAAAAAAGCCATTTGTAACATAAAAATGGAGAAAAAGGACTGTCAATACAGAAGCATGCTTTTAAAATTTTTTAATATTAATTAGTTTATTCACTCTTTATTCCAGTAGTAGCTCCCTCCTACCTCCCTTCCTAATTCCACCCTCCTTCCCTCATCCCCTCCAATGCCTCTCCCCATGTCCTAGGATAGGGGAGGTCCTTCTCCCCTTCCATCTGACCCTAGCTTACTTTAACTTTGAGATGTTCATGTGGAAAATGCTGACTTGATCACAGGAACTTGCAGTGGGTGCAATCTCAGAGAACTTGTGAGCTTCAAAATTTGTTACAACACATTCATGACAAACCAATGCTTATCTCTGATTCCCCTTTTCTTTACATTTATCTGGCCATCTCGAGCCCTCAAAAGTATCTAAGAAGTAGGGAAACATTGGACCTTGGCTAGGTGAAGTAATGATTATGGTATCAAATGGCAATAAGTAAGTATATTGTCGAATAAATAACTCATAACTCCGGGAAGCAATTAGAAAACTGTGTTTAATCAGACATTTTGCAAGTAAAGTAGTATATAACAAATTTTGCCATAGGTTACCTGCAATGTTTTTGTCTGGTTTTTTTCCCTTGGTCTAAGAATTCTGTACTAGAATTTCAAGTTGTATGAGCTTTTCTTTTTTATTATTTTCTAAATATTTAGTCTTCTAAAATTCAACTTGCTGTTTTATTGTTTTTAATCCCTTTTTGATGAACATTGCCATTGGCCCAAAAGTATTTTCTCCCCCTTCTACCCTGATTCACTGAGAACCCCATTCCAAATTCCAAAACAAGTCTTTCTCCTGTGCTTCAAATATACTTTGTCACCTGCAGACAAGGCAGAAGTAGAAAGGAACCAACATCTCCAGGGAGGGCTGTTCTTCTATAAATACCGTAGATCTGTGGTCTCTGAATATGCAAGCTTCATTTTCTTCCAGTTCAGATCATACTGGTGTGCATCCTTTGCACATAATTTTCCAGCAGACTTGCGTTCTAGTTTCCCTCAGCACACAGTAATATAAATATTGTTTTATTTGAAAACAAATCCTTCATCCATCCACTCTATTCATACAGTGTGTCTCTTTCTCTTCTTATACCAGTACTTTTAATATGATTTTCAAATTAAACTACTTGAATCCTTTCTAAAGCAACATAAAATAGAGTGAACTCTCCTAGGTCTTCATCCTCCAAATAGCTTTCTTTTCCTTCTTGGCCTTATTTCATTTGCTAACACTTCTTAAGGGCAATGTACATATATTGAGTACTTCAGATGCAGAAATAGAAGTTTTACTTCTTCCAAATGAAATAGATATTATTTTACCTTCATAATAGGCAAAGAGAAAAGAAATGACTATACGTAGCACACAAACTAACTTTCCCAAGTGACTGTATGAATACTTTATTAAGTCTATGCACTTGTAGTAATGTCCTATTTTTGTTTTGTGTATTATAAAATAAACATGTTAGATATTACATATAAAATGATAACTAGTTTACATATTAGAAGTTAACATGCCATTCTGTCATTTTGTATTTCTTGTAATCATCTAGAAACAAGTTTACATTAATTTCACAATAGTATAATAAGGAATAAAGCTTGAAGGGAATTTATACTTTTCAGACCCACAGTGAGCTATTTATTTGACATATTTGATTTCATCCACATTTTCTGTCTTTGCTTATCATAGCTTCTACACGAGATAAAATTACTTGGTTTTTATTTTTTAAATTTATTTATTTTTATATTATTCACAGGTTAGGTACTTTGCATCCCAGGCATAGCCCCCTCTCTCATTTCCTCCCACCCTCCCCATCCCTCCCTCATCTCCTCCCGCCTCCTCCATGTCCACCAAAGGGGGAGGACCTCCTCCCCTTCCATCCAACCCCTGCTCATCTTGTCTCCTCAAGGCTGGCTGCAATGTCCTCCCCTGGGATCTAGCCAGGCTGTTACTCCCTGGCATGTATGGAGGAGGGTCAAAGAGTCAGCCATCAAGTTCATGACTGAAACAGTCCCTGTTTCCCTTATTAGGGTCTTCAGTTCGACACTGAGCTATCATGGGCCACATCTGAGCGGGGGTTCTAGGCCATATCCATATATGGTCCTTGGTTGGAGAAACTGTCTCATATAAGAACCCTGTGCCTGCTCAGTTTGATCTTTGTGGAGCTCTTATTCTCCCCAAGTCTTACTAACTTCCCCTATTTTTATTATTACTTCCTGCCAAATTGAGACTATTAATTTAAGATTAATATTAAAAGTGAATTCTTACTAAAAATCCTAGAGGGAAAAATCAAAAGCTCAGGAGAGAAATATATAAGAACTACTGAATAATTCATTGTTTTCTTTCTCTTTTTGAGCATTGGACATAAAATAAAACTGATATTTTATGAAAAAGCAGTTTTAATGTCAAATATACAATAGGCTTATCCATAAATATCTGCGAACAGTATTATATATTTCTGCTAAGTGAGAAGAAAGTAGAAAATGTAATAAACCGTCTAGAAAACCCTACATTTTATCAGTACTGTATATTTTTAGCGAAGGTAATTTTATACTATATTTATAGTATATTTTTAAATTACAAATATAAGTAATAATAACTGTTGTATAATATATAGCAAGATGACCTCCAAATTTTGTTTCTTTTCTCTTTCCCTATTTTTCTTCAAAGTCTCTATTTTTTTAATTCAGAAAGAAAATATGGAAACATTCCACCCTCTGTTCAGTGATCTCCTCCTGTTCACACACTCCTGTGCCTTTTTGTTGGGCTGAATGAGATAAGTAACATTCTGCACTCACACATCTTTCAATGATAGGCTATAACACAATGAAAGGCAGAAAGGGAGAATGTTACATTTGACTGTGGCAAGAACTCTGTGTTAAGAGCTGAGACTGATCAATGCAGAGGCTATTAATTCTGATCCTAGGCTGATGATTGTTGCTCCTCCCCAGAGTTAAATTACTTTCAAACAGCACAAAACCTACTCTGAGAGCTTCGTTATAAACCACACACACACACAAATGTTCTATTTCTAACGGCCCAGTTATCACAGAGTTACTCACAGTGAATGGATGGGAATTTGGTTTTATAGTGTATATTTCCTGCTACAGGACCCCCCAAAGTGCCCCATAATGGAAGTAAATATCAGTCTGGTAATTCAAAGCTCTTAGGTGAGTGCTCTGGTAGAGTTTGCCTTGGGACATTAAGGCCCATTGTGTTGATGGGTAGAACATTCGTAGGTCCCCAAGGACACGCTTTCCCATTTCTAGAAAGATTTTTGGGTTTATTTTTCCATTTCAAATGGGAAGTCATAAGCAGAGTTTTTCAAATGACTAATATGTATTAAGAGCCAACAGTGGGCACACAGGACATGCGCTGTGATTTTAAATGAATCTTGTTCTGCAGCTGCTCACTGTCAAGGCAGTTTTGCTGCAATATGAGATGCAATTACAGTCAGTTCTGAGACTTGGGAATGGTGAGTCTGGCCAAGGAGATCTACACTTTAGTCTGCAATATATGTTTATCAGATACAATATATCCATTATTTGAGAAATTTTAAGAAATACATCACTAGGAGATATAATTTGAAAGAAACAGGAATCAATACATCTAAGAAAAACTGTTCTGGATTTAGTGCAATTAGAGGTTCTGATGAGAAGCCAATGAAATTAAATGTAAACTATTCAGGCTACCATTTTAGGGCACAAAAATATAAGGTTGAAAATGTCAGTATTTTTCTGTTTTAATAATATTTTCACTCTATCTTGTATGTGTCCAGGTACAGGGATTGGGGAAAATGAAAGAAGACACCTTTTCAAGAGATTTTGGAAATTATAGCATATGCTGGAGAGGATATGGGGAATGGGGAACACATATTCATGGCTGCTGGTAGTGCTAACTTGTACATTGATTATTGAAATCAATGTGGGAGTCCCTCTGGAGGCTTAAGGTACAGCTATACAGTCTCAGGCATATAGAGAAAACACTCTACATCCTACTACTGATATACTTGCTCATTCATGTTGCCAGAAATTGGAAATGGACAAGACGCCCATCAACTGATGAATGGATAATGAAGATGTGCTACAATTACACAATGGAACGCTATTCAAGTTTTCAGAAAAAAAATGATAGTATAAAATTCATAGGTAAATGAATGGGGCTAGAAAAAATTACCCAATGTGTGAAAATACAGACCCCAAAACACTGATATATGTATGTAATATATATATAGATGCTCACTAAAACCACAGATATGATATGTATGTAATGTATAGAGATGTTAGCTTTTATCCTTTTGATTTGTACTATAATCAGAATAACTACAAAGGTTAGGAGCCTAGTACAGAACTTGGGAAAGGATCTCCCAAGGAAGGTAAAATATAATATATTATTGTAGAGAGAAAAATTGAAACTAGAGTAAGAAGATTAAACAGTGTGGGATTAGGAAGAGAAAGGTAAAGGAGAGAGTATAGGAAGGGGCAACTAAGAATAAAGGCCATTTGAGAAATCATATGGAAACCTATTACTACAGAATCTTCCTAAACTATACATGTGTATATAAAGAGTCTAAATTGAGTCTTCAAATACTGTTGGATACAGTACCACACTCAGACATCTAATGCTACCAAATAAAACCTCTAATACTAGAAATGAGTACTTCCGAACAACACTGTCTATGGCCAAGGCTATTGATTGCTCTCTAGAACAAATTTCAAGAACATGGAGAAATAATTCTGGGATGTAACTGACTTACTGTACTGGATAACACTCTTCATATAACTAGAAGAGAAAGAAAGCTTATCTCCAAGTTACCAAAGCTGTGATATATAATAGTGAACTGCCTGCAAAAGCCACATTTATACTGTGCATAACCATAAATATCAGAGACAGAAGAAGAATCAAGACCAGAGATAAGAGACTCATAACCAAACTTTGGGCAGAGTGCAGAGAATCCTATGGAAAAAAAATGGGGAGTTAGTAAGACCTGGAGAGGACTGGAGCTCCACAAGGAGAATAACAGAACCAAAGTATCTGGACACAGGGGTCTTTTCTGATACTGATAATCCAACCAAGGTCCATTCATAGTTATGACCTAGAACCCCTGCTCAGAAGTAGCCCATGGCAGCACAGTGTGTTCCCTAGGAAGGGGAACAGGGACTGTTTATGACATGAACTCAGTGGCTGGCTCTTTGACCACCCCTCCTGAGGGAGGAGCAGCTTTACCAGGCCACAGAGGAAGACATTGCAGCAAGTCCTGATGAGACCTGATAAACTAAGGTCAGAAGGAAGGGGAGGAAGACCTCCCCTATCATGGACTTGGAAAGGGGCATGGGAGGAAATGAGGGAGAAAGGATGAGATTGGGAGGGAACGAGGGAGTGAGCTACAGCTGGGATACAAAGCAAATAAAAAGTAATTAATGTAAAAATAAAAATGTAATATTAAAAAATTTAAAAAAAGACTAGAGATAAAATCCTAGATGGTATGTATAAAGAGACAAAGAGAGACAGAGGCAGAAAGACAAAAAGAGAGAAAAGCAAAGATGGAGAGAGATGCAGGAGAAGATAAGGTCACCCTTCATGAGGGAAAAAAGGTAAAATGAACAGGAAGTAATAGGGAACAATTCATTCATCAGAAAAAAAATATAAAGAGAACAAGATAATAGGAAGTCAAACTGGAAAATTCCGTAAAATCAACCGTTCACATATGAATTGTTCCACGTACTTTCAAGGAATCAATGAAATTTTAAACACTGATTCTCTATGTTTAAGCTATTTTTGTTATTTTTAAATTTGAAGAAAATATGACATGTATCATGTGCACAACATAGCTATTTAAAAATCTATTAATACATGCAAATTAACACTTTCATGTGACTTCAGCATTTGAAGCTAGGAAGCCACAATGTAAGACAATGGCTGTGTTTGTGTTAGTGACCAGGAACAACAAAAAAGAACAGCAGGGTTATACACATGCTCCTTCTTCTACCAGCTGCTCCGCTCATGTGTGCCAAACGCTCTGCTCCCTCTCTGCTTAGAAACAGATGTGAGGTGGGCTGCTGTTAACTTTTAAGATTCGTGGAAAATATGTTATAGAAGTGTTGTCTCTACCTAGCACTGTATCAAAACAGATGCTGAGATTCATAACCAATCCTTCGACAGAGTTCAGGGAATCATATGAAAGAAGGGGGAGTTAGCATGATCTGGAGAGGATAGGAGCTCCACAAGGACCTAATATTTCTGGGCTCTTTTCTGAGACTGTTTCTTCAACCAGGGATCATGTATGGATTTAACCTAGAACCCCTGCCCAGATGTAGCCCATTGCAGCTCACTATCCAAGTGGGTGCCCTTGTTAGGGGAACAGGGACTGTCTCTGACATGAACTCAATGGCTGGTTCTTTGACCTCCCCCACTCCAAGGGAAGAACAGCCTTGCTGGGCCACAGAGGAGGACATTGTAGACAGTCCTGAAGAGACCTGGTAAGCTAGGGTCAGATGGAAGGGGAAGAGGACCTCCCACACCAGTGGACTTAGAGAGGAGCAGAAAGGAGATGAGGGAGGGAGGGTGGGATTGGGAGGAAATGAGGGAGGGGGCTACAGCTGGGATATAAAATAAATAAACTAATTAATCTAAAAAATAAAAGTTGAATTAATATAAAAAGAAGTGTCTTATAAGTTTGTGTTCCATTTAATAAAAGAAATTAATATTAAATGATCTGGATATGTTTTGTCTGACCTGGTTATTTGTTATATCTCAAAGTAACCACCTTTATTGTTGAAACCTTTTAGGATACAAGTAAGGAGAAAGAGGAGAAGGAGGGGTTGATGAGGAAGAGAAGGAAGAGAAGCTGCAGCCATGCAGGAGAGAAACAGGCATTAACTCATTATTCACTTTTTACTTACCGTAGTCTCTTTATGAGACATATATTGTTTGTTTCATTTGAACAAAGGGACTAATGTTTCAGATAGGGATTTAACCACAGCTCTTCTTCAGTCTGGTTCTTTTAAGAGCCACTCACTATGGCCCACCTGCTACCATATATTGGAGCTGCCCACTCCAGTCCATGATGCATTCTCAGTGAAAATCCACACATGGTGAAAGTTTAAATTGCAATCATGATAAGAACATCATAACTAAAATAGTTTCTATTTCTTCAACATACTTGAATGTTTTATCCACCTTTTAATATTAATGTTGGCAGAAGTAGTGAGTCGGCCAACTACAGTAACAACAGCTACTCACTCATATCTTTAGCCATTTCTTATACTTTTTGTCCAAATGAAAAATAATGGTAAATATGTGATTCATTATCTATTTTTTCATTGTAGTTTAATAGTTCCTATGCATAGGCATGCCAAGTTAAGTGATAAATGATGAAAGGGCAAAAGGAAAAATGTGTTATTTTAAAGGCTTTAGTATAAAAGAGAATTTTAAGAGACCACAGAAACTATAAACTAAAACAGGTTATAAATATCCTTAAATAATAGAAGTAATCCCTATAATGAAAATTTTCTAAATCTATGAGCTATAACATAATCTATAATACTCCTCAGAGTAAGTGAGAAATTACAGAAAGAATTTAAGAGTTGAAAGGTTAAGGTAATGATCTTCCACAGAATGCATTCATTAAAGTAGAGAAAATAACTTTTCCTCTTCCTCTCTCTGTACCTCTCTCTCTCCCTCTTTCTCTTCCCCTCTCTTTCCTTCCCTGTCTCCCTCTCTCCTTCCCTCCTTCTCCATCTCTCTGTTGCTGTCTCTCTGTCTCTGTATTTCTTTGGGGGGGTGGGGGTTATATGTCTGTGCTTGTCCATGTATAGGGAGTGGTCAATGCTGAGTGCCTTCCTTGAGGAGCTTCTACCCTTGTTTCTGTTTTTGATTTTATTTTTGAAACAGGTTCCACCTGGAACCCATGTATTCATTAGTTTGTTAGCTAATGATCTCCCTTGATTCTTTTGTCTCTATGTTTGCAGTGATGGGGTTACAGTTATATACCAGTATTCCTAGACTTGTATATGGCTGCTAGGCACTCATATTCATGTCCTCAAAATTTCATGACAAGGTAGCACTTTATCAACTGAGCCTTCAATCAAGAACAAGCTATCTTTTTT
>CM053745.1:31439740-31460427 GCA_028658305.1 Pachyuromys duprasi | reverse complement strand
GCCAGCCCTGAGGAGACATGATAAGTTGGGGTTGGATGGAAGGGAAGGAGGTCCTCCCCTGTTGGTGGACTTGGAGGGGGCGGGGAAGAAGGAGATGAGGGAGGGAGTGGGAGGGTGGGAGGGAATGGGGAAGGGGGCTACGCCTGGGATTCAAAGTACCCAACCTGTGATTGAGATAAAAATAAATAAATTAAAAAAATAAAAATTAAAAAAAAATTGAGACTTTATTTATTCATAAATTTACACTTGACGTTGTGACCAGAAAAGTAACAGAATATTATTTGTCAAAGACCAGCTTTGGCACTACAGGGTAAACTGAGGAGGGGTATAGAGTTGACGGGGACCAGGAGATGATGGCAGGTGATTTAAATAGGGATGAGGGAGAACGTGGTGCTGGTAGTAACTGGTTTGGCCAGAACTGATTGTAATTGGCAGAGGACCAGAGCTAATGGCTCCTGGCATGAACTGCTTTTGGTAGTGGCCAGCAACTAAGAAAAAAGGAAAGGAGGAGAAAAGAGAATGTATACACACACACACACACACACACACACACCAGATAAAGCAAGAAAAGCTCCAACAAGCAAGTTCCAAGAAGCTTCAATAATTTCACATATACACATACATACATACATACATACATACATACATACATACATACATACATACATACATAAAGACAGACAGGCAGACAAATAGACTTTTACACATTCATACACTGGGTAGATGTAGCAAAACTCCAACAAACAAGCGTCATAGTTTTACATACATACACCGACATACATATTGGGTGGATGGAGAAAACTCAAATGAGTGAGCTCCAACAGTGTTGTGTGTGTGTGTGTGTGTGTGTGTGTGTACATATACACAGATATATATTTTGTGGATGGAGCAAAACTCCAAGGAGCTAGCTTCAACAACTTTATTTCTTTCTTACAGTTTATACGTCTCAGAAATAGTTTTCAAGAATTTCAAAAATCACAGAGTGGTTACATTATATTTTTCTTTAAGTGAACAATTACAATGAGTATACATAGGAAAAAATCATGTTCCTCAATACGCTCATATGATGTAATATTTTACATATTATAAGTGAACAACAAATTTGAAAAACATATTATTCCTAAGAACCAACATACAATTGTAACTCAGCAACTTGTTATAAATTAACAAAGGGTAAGCAAGCAAGGTAATTTTTTTTAGTTAGTTTCTCTTTACTGGCAAGGCTGAAATTTGCGGTTACAAAGAAAGAATCAATTATCTTAAAAGTCATCTTATGAAAACCTTAACAGAATCACAAATCTAAACTTTTATATAAAAACAATCAGCTATTTTTACATCAAATCCTCTAGGTGCACAGTTTACTCATTAATAGTTTAATTTTTTCTAATTTTAACATTTTTATTTTATATTAATCACAGGTTATTTACTTTGAATCCCAACCATAGCCCCCTCCCGCATTCTGTCCTTATCCCTCCCATCCCTCCCTCATCTCCTCCCTGCCCCTTTCCAAGTCCTCTGATAGGGGAGGACCTCCTCCCCTTCCATCTAACTCTAACTCATCAGGTCTCTTCAGGAATGGCTGCAATGTCCTCTTCTGTGGTCTAGCAAGGCTGATCCTCCCTCTGGGAGTGGGGAGTTTGAAGAGCCAGCCATTGAGCTCATGTCCAATATAGTCCCTGTTCCCCTTACTAGGGTACCCACTTGGGTATTGAGCTAGCATTTGCTACATACAAGCAAGGGTTCTAGGTTATAACATGGTCTTTGTTTGGACTGTCTCATAAAAGACCCCTGTGCCCTGCTATATTTGGTCCTTGCCGAGCTCCTGTCCTCTCTAGGTCATACTAACTTCCCCTTCTTTCATATGATTCCCTGCACTCTGCCAAAGGGTTAGTAATGCTTTTTAATATTTGTTTTGATACCCTGTTAGGTAGAGTCTTTCAGAGGCCCTCTGTGGTAGGCTCTTGTCCTGGTACTTGTTTTCTCCTACCTCCAATGTCTATCCCATTTGTCTTTCTAACTGAGGATTAATCCTCTTACCCCAGGTCCTCTTTCTTGTTTATCTTCTTTAAGTGTATAGATTTCAGTATGTTTATCCTATCTTATAGCTCTATATAAGTGAGTATATACCATGTGCATCTTTCTGTCTTTCTGCTTTTGGGATACCTCACTCAGGATGATCTTTTCTAGGTCCCACCATTTGTCTGCAAATTTCATGAGATCCATATTTATCACTCTGCACAAAGCTAAAGTCCAAGTGGATCAAAGACCTCAACATAAAAGAAGACACACTAAACCTGTTAAAAGAAAAAGTATGGAAGACCCTAGAGCTCATTGGTACAGGAGTCTACTTCCTGAACAGAACACCAACAACACAGGCTCTAAGATCAACAATCAATAAATGGGACCTCATGAAACTGAAAAGCTTCTGTAAAGCAAAAGACACTGTCATCAAAACCAAATGACAGCCTACAGACAGGGAAATGTTCTTTACAAACCCTATATCTGACAGAGGGCTAATATCCAGTATAAAGAACTCAAGAGGTTAAAAAGCAACAAATCAAGTAATTCAATTAAAAAAATGGGGTATGGACCTAAACAGAGAACTCTCTGTAGAGGAATGTAGAATGGCAGAAAAACACTTAAAGAAATGCTCAACGTCCTTAGCCATCAGGGAGATGCAAATCAAAATGACCCTGAGATTTCACCTTACACCTGTCAGAATGGCTAAAATCAAAAACTCAAGTGACAACACATGCTGGAGAGGATGTGGAGAAAGAGGAACCCTCCTTCATTAACAGTTTTTATTAAATCATATCAGGAAGTTGAGGCAAAAATGGTATAAGAAATTAACCATCACCTGCTGCCAGTGCGGTTTCAGGGGTTTCTGTTGAGAAGTCTGTTGTGATTCTGATAGGTCTGTGCTATGTTACTTGGCCTTTTACCCTTGTCCCTTTTAATATTTTTCTTTGTTCTGTACATTTAGTATTTTGATTATTATGTGGTGGGAGTAATTTCTTTTCTGGCCTAGTCTATTTGTTGTCCTATAAGCCTTTTTTATGCTTAAGGACATCTCTTTCTTAAGGTTGGGGACATTTTCTACTATGAATTTCTCCAAGATATTCTGAGACTTGGAGCCTGGAATCTTCTTTTTCATCTATTCCTATTATTCTTAGGTTTTGCTTTTTTCATGGTGCTCTTGATTTCTTAGATGTTTTGTGTAAGGAACTCTTCTGTTTTTATATTTTGTTTGAGAGATATATCAACTTCTGCAAATGTATCTTCAGAGTTTGAGATTCTCTCCTCCATCTCTTGTATTCTATTGGTGATGCCTACCTCTGTGGTTCCTGACCTCTTCTCTAAGCTCTCCAACTCTAGTGTTTTCTCAGTTTGTGGTTTTGTTTGTTTGTTTCTGTTCTTTTTTTTTATTATTGATTCTAATCCCATTTTCATGTCTTGAAAGATTTTATTTGTTTCCTTCACCTAATAGATTGTATATTCCTCTCTCTCTATGATGGCCTCTATTTGTTCATTTCTTCTTGAGTGCCTCTAATTACTGCATAATCATAGATTTAACATCATTTTCCTAAGTTTCAGCTGTCTCTTTCCCAACTCACCTTTGCTGAATTCACTATCTCTGCTAGATCACTGTCTGTGAGCCAGGTATGCCAGTTAGCTGGGGCACAGTTGGAAAGATTTCTGAAACTAGAACTGCTGCAGTGCCCCATAGGTCTCCTTGGGGGAGGAGGACAATGAAACAATGAAACATGGCTCCTGCGCCTAACTAAGCTCAGCTGGGTTCTCTGTGCAAGTGGGCCAGGCAGCTGGGCCACATGTAAAAAACATCTCCAAGTCAAGAGCTGCTCCAATACCTCAAAGGCTTCCTCATGACGGTGGACAATGGGATTTAGGTCCAATGCCTAGCTCAGCTCTGCTGTGTTCACTGTCTGTGCTGTGCTTGCTGATTCTGCCCCAGGTGAGTCAGGCAGAGCAGGCTGAATGAAAACGTGCCTCCATCACAGTATAGGAAGATATGCCCTCTACAGAAAGGTGAGCGTTAGCACCACTAGCTGCTGCGACCAGAAAAGTGTCCACTGGAAGTTTAGAGTGAGCCCCAAGGTTTGGAACCAGGACCTGCTTGTACCCAGAAGTTGTTTACAGGACAGTGAGAGTGAGCACCTAAGATCAGAGCGTGGAGTCACTGGTACCAGGAAGGTATCAACAGAACGTTGGCTTGTGCAGTTGTCCTAGGCCTGTGGCAGTGCTGGGCAGGACCGCAGAATTTTTTTCCCATTGGCTGAGCTGCTGTTCTGATACCCCACTCCCCCCGTGTAGTTGGTGCCACCATCTTGGATTTCCTTGAATTAGAGTTTTGTTTTATAATCTTTATATGATTTCATACAGCCCGTTTTTGTTGCCGGTGGTATTAGTGCATTTCCTCTAAAAGGCAAATCTGTTAATGTGAACAAAGAGTGACATGAAAAGTATATCATTTATTACAAAGCTCAGAAGGCATGAATATTTTCATGTAAATCATCATTTAAATGTATTATACAGCTAAACACTTAGTTATTTAGTACTGGATTTTCACTGAACTTTGTGTCACACTTCATATTGTTTTATTTCATACTTAAAACACCTGGAGAGAAATGACTTAGCTATAAATAATTGATAGTTAAAAATAAATATGAAAGACTGATTTGGATATCCAAGTTTTCCAAAACTTACTTTGCCCAAGGAGATGGTTCATTAGATGAAATACTTCCATACAAGTATAAAAACGAAACAAAACAAAAACAAAAACATGACTCTAATCTATCTGGGCCACACTTCCTGCTGGCAGCCATAATGACAATGGAAGAAAGAAGCATTTCCTTTTTGCCTATTTGATCTCACCTATATAGCAAGTCCGTTCATTCTTTCACTGTCATTAGAACATACTTCTTTAGGATTCTGATGTACACAGAAGACCAACTGAGATGTCCAGTGTTATGGACTAGGAGCTACTTCGATTGTCCATTCATAGGCAGCCTTTGATGGATTGGCTGGACTACAGTCCATAAGTAATTATAATAAAACATATACACACACTGATAGAGATTAATTCTATAAGATCTGTAACTTTCCCTTGACTAATACAGTAGATGAAGCCAATTTTTTGTGGAAGTAAGTTTAAATTTGTTAGAACATGTGAGTACTTTTCCCTTAGAGTCTTTAAAATGTTACAACAAAAATGAAAATTATGTGGCTCAAGAGATGGCTCAAAGGTTAAGAGCACTGGCTGCTATTCCAGAGATCCTGAGTTCAATTCCCAGCACTCACATGGTGGCTCACGACCATCTATAGTGAGATCTAATGCCCCTTTGCAGACATAACATTGTATACATAATAAATAAATAAACCTTTAAAATATCTAAAAAATGAAAATTACTTTAAACTCAGTTTGTTTTCTAACAAATTGTCTAAAGGAGTGTTAGAGAAACAAAACGGAGCTTCCTTTGATTCCTAAATTATAACAAAGTATCAATCTTGTGCCAATGAGATGAAGTAACACACATTACTGCTTTGATTTAGCAGCTATATATAAGTGTTTCAACTAAAAAATTATACCTGAAACAATTGCCAAATATAATTTGACTTCATTTCTGCTACTAATTTTTCTTATTTTAAATGTTTATTTTTATATTAATTATAGTTATTCACTTTGTATCCCAGCTGTAGCCCCCTCCATCATTCCCTTCCAATCCCACCCTTCTCTCATATCCTCCCATTCCCCTCTCCAAATCCTCTGGTAGGAGAGGTTCTCCTTCCTTTTCATCTGGCTCTAGCTTATCAGGGCTCATCAAGACTGGCTGCATTTTCCTCCTCTATGGCCTGGAAAGGCTGCTCATCCCCTCAGGGATGGATGGAATGCTGAGATTTTTTTGGTTCTATTGCTCTCCTTATGGAGCTCCTGTCCTCCCCAGGTCTCACTATCTCCCCCTTCTTTTATAGGATTTCCTGAACTCTGCCCAAAGGTTGGTTATGAGTCTCAGCATCTGCTTAGATACACTGCTGCGTAGAGTCTTTCAGAGGCTCTCTGTGGTAAGTTCCTGTCCTGTTTTCTGTTTTCTTCTTCTTCCAATATCCATCCCATTTATCTTTCTGAGTGAGGATTGAACATCTTAGCCAGGGTGCTCCTTCTTGCTTAGCTTCTTTAAGTGTACAGATTTTAGTATGTTTATCCTATATTTTTCTGACAGTACTTGGTTCTAATGTTACCTGTGTACAGGGTAAATAATATTTCATAATTTAAAACATATTACAATTTACCCTTGAAATGCATGTATATTCCCACCAAAATTATAATAATCTTCCTAAATAATTTTAAAACATACTGATATTTTCAATGTAATATGTGTTATGCCTATTATATTAATATATATTCTTGCTAATACATCAGTGTGGGAATATCATGCACCATTAAGATAATTTTGATAACTTGCATTGCTTAGTGAATGTTGAAAATATTTCTTTTGTACATTGTCAGTTGAAAGTGCTGAGTACATGAATTTTAATATCTTGATATTTCATTAGCTTAAAACGTTATATATGAAATCGTAATACTATCTATTTCTGGAAACATGTAAACTGTGATTAATTTGGACAGTAAAAATCATCCTTATTTCTTCTTTATATTCTTAACTTGTGAACATCCTTAGCATCAAATAAAAGGTATACAACTCAAAGAATTACAAATAATGAGTCAATGTCAATTATCTCACATAAAATAATTTCTAAAGTGCCCTGCTCAGTCATGTGCACAAGAACCAAGCTCATAGGTTTCTAATTTTAGCTCATGATGAAATATTCATTTTGTAGATTACATCAACAATATAAGAGTCCATACTGTTTAGTCAAAACTAGGACTAAAGATACATTACCAATGAAACGTCACTAAGGATGTCATCAGGTAATACCATAACATAGCCCTATGCCCCCAAATTAACACTTCTCAACACAGAAATACGAGAAAAAAACAAAAAGAAAGGAACAACAACAACAACAAAATCAAACAATTCAAAGAAGTAAGCAGAAGTAAGCAAAGCAACATGGAATCTGAATGATAATGTTACAGAAATCATGGAAGAAATGAGAAGCTCTACAGGCCAGATAGAGAACTGAGTTGGTTAACATTGGTAACAAATTAGACAAAGCAGAAAGAAAAATAACTGACTTTGCAAATATAGCTTTGAAATCTTAGTGTCAGACAGAATGGAAAAAGAAAAATAAATTAAAATAAAGAGAATCTGGAAGAACTCTGGGATAACATTAAAAATAATCAAATATTCAAATCATTGGCATACCTGAGAAATAAGACCTGAGAAAGAAGATACAGTTCTTTGGGATCATACATAACTCTTTAATAAAATAATAGCAAAATTTTTCTCCAATATTAGGAAGACATGAACACCTAGATAAAAGAAATATTTAGAACTTCTAACACCCATGATCATAGAAGTATGCCTCGTGAAATACTATGCTGAAGCTGTTAAATGTGCACGACAAGAAAAAACTATTATAATTTAAAAGAGACAAATTTCAACCGATATTTGAAGGTAAACATACCAGACTAAGAGCAGATTTCTCAGATATAACTCTAAATGCCAGGAGGGCATAGATTGAACTATTTAAATTCCTGAAAGAAAATAACTAATAACCAAGATTATTTCACCAATCAAGGACATAAATAGCTTCCATGATATAGGTAAATCAAGGGAATTCATGGCCAATAGAACAGAATTACAAAAGTTGTTTAAGAGAATCCTATAACCAGAAGAGAAAAAATTTAATAAACACTGTCATTAAGATTGGGTATAAAGCAGGTACGAACATAGCTGAGCAAATGTCCTTGTTGTGTACTTGAGCATCTTTTGGATATATACCTAAGAGTGGTATAGCTGGATCTTGAGGAATCACTATTCTTAATTGTCTAAGAAAGCGCCAAATTGATTTCCAGAGTTGTTGTACAAGTTTACATTCCCACCAGCAATGGAGGAGGGTTGCTCTTTCTCCACATCCTCTCCAGCATGTGTTGTCACTTGAGTTTTTGATTTTAGCTATTCTGACAGGTGTAAGGTGAAATCTTAGGGTCGTTTAGATTTGCATCTCCCTGATGGCTACGGATGTTGAGCATTTCTTTAAGTGTTTTTCTGCCATTCTACATTCCTCTACAGAGAGTTCTCTGTTTATCTCCATACACCATTTTTTAATTGGATTACTTGATATATTGCTTTTTAACTTCTTGAGTTCTTTATATATATTGGACATTAGCGCTCTGTCAGATATAGGGTTGGTAAAGATCCTTTTCCAGTCTGTAGGCTGTCGTTTTGTTTTGATGACAGTGTCCTTTGCTTTTCAGTTTCATGAGGTCCCATTTATTGATTGTTGCTCTTAGATCCTGTTCTGTTGGTGTTCTGTTCAGGAAGTAGTCTCTGTGCCAATGAGTTCTAGGGTCTTTTCCACTTTTTCTTCTAATTGATTTAATGTGTCTGGTGTTATGTTGAGGTCTTGTAATATCCAGAACCTGAAAACAACCCAGATGTCTCTCAGTCGAGGAACTGATATAGAAATTGTGGTGCTTTTACACAATGGAATACTACTCAGCAATTAAAAATAAGGAAATCATGAAATTTGCAGGCAAATGATTGGACCTGGAAATGATCATCTTGAGTGAGGTATCCCAAAAGCAGAAATACACACATGGTATATACTCACTTATATAGACCTATAAGACAGGATAAACATACTGAAATCTATACACCTAAAGAAGATAAACAAGAAAGAGTACCTGGGGTAAGAGGATTAATCCTCAGTTAGAAAGACAAATGGGATGGACATTGGATATAGGAGAAAACAAGTACCAGGACAAGAGCCTACCACAGAGGGACTCTGAAAGACTCTACCTAGCATTGTATCAAAGCAAATATTAAGACACTTAACTAAACCTTTGGCAGAGTGCAGGGAATCATATGAAAGAAGGGGGAGTTAGTATGACCTGGAGAGGATAGGAGCGCCACAAGGACCAAATAGATTAGGGCACAGGGGTCTTTTATGAGACTGTTTCTCCAACAAAAGACCATGTATGGATATAACCTAGAACCCCTGCTTGAATGTAGCAAATGGTAGCTCAGTATCCTAGTGGGTACCCTAGTAAGGGGAAGAGGGACTATTTCAGACATGAACTCAATGGCTGGCTCTTCAAATCCCCTCCTCCCTCAGAAGGAGGAGCAGCCCTGCTAGGTCACAGAAGAAGACATTGCAGCCATTCCTGAAGAGACCTAATAAGATAGAGTTAGATGGAAGGGGAGGAGGTCTTCTCCTATCAGTGGACTTGGAAAGTGGCAGGGAGGAGCTGAGGTAGGGATGGGGGGATAGGGAATGCCAGAGGGGGATATGGCTGGGATACAAAGTACATAAGCTGTGATTAATATAAAATAAAAATGTTTAAAAAATAATTTTAAAAGATTGTGTATAAATCCCAGTAGGAAAAAGAGATACCGGCGAGAACTATGAGACTGCTAATACAGGAAAATACTACTAATGCAGTAATCTAGCAAATGAGACTGATTCTCCAACCAAGGACCATACATGGATATAACCTAGAAGCCCTGCTGGGATATAACCCATGACAGCTCAGTATCCCAGTGGGCTCCCTAGTAAGGGAAACAGGGATTGTACCTGACATGAACTCAGTGGCTAGCTAGTTCTTTGACCTCCCCACCCCCTTGGGAGGAACAACCTAGCTAGGCCACAGAGGAGGACATTTCAGCCAGTCATGATGAGAACTGATAAGCTAGGGTCAGATGGAAGGGAAGGAGGACCTCCCCTTTCAGTGGACCTAGAGGCAGGGAGGAGATGAGGGATGGAGGGTGGGATTGAGAGAGAATGAGGGAGGGGGCTACAGCTGGGATACAAAGTAAATAAGTTGTGATTCATATAAAAATAATTAAAAAATAAAATAATTAAACAAATTATATTCATAGCCACTTGAAAATAAAAATGACTATATATGCCAGGTTGATATGGATTGTGCTCCCAACCTTTTATCAAATGTTTTCAGCCAGCATTTTATTACTTAGTCCATAGTGTGGAAGAGGCTTTTCTGGAGTATCAGGCCAAATGTCTGTGAATGTTCATAGTGTAGAAAATCCCATGCAGATAAGTGACTTCAAAAATAAGCCCACAAATGACATGCTTTTCTACCTAAGAGGAACCATCTGTCTATCAGACATGGACCATATTTAAATATAAGAGAGAAAATATATGATAAGAAAGAAAAAAATCTCTAGGAATAAAAGTAATTTGGAGAAATCTTATACTGCAGTGAAAAATAATGATTTGAAGGAAGATGGTTAAGGCTATGAGATGACACTGCATCAATAAGAATAGAATAGTAGAAAAATAGGAAATGGTACAAAAAATGAAAAAGAAGGGTTTTAAAATTTTGTGTATTGTTAGAAATTGAAATTTTTCATAGAGGAAGTAAAACAAAATGAGAAAATATTACAAAAAATACAAAAACTAAAAATGAATGAAAAATATAGGCATGAAAAAAATTCAGGGTCAGTCTAGAACAATGTGTGGTTCTCAACCTATGGTTCACAATCTCTTTTGGGGTCACATATCAGATTTTTATATTATGATTCAAAACACTAACAAAATTATAGTTATGAAGTAGCAACAAAGGAATTTTATGGTTGGGGTCATCACAACATGAAGAACTGTATTATATATTTGGTGCATTTTGAAGAATAAGAATCACTGGTCTAGAAGAATACAATCCATACAATAAGATTTTTGGAAATGAAAGAGTAAAATAGAGAAAAATGGGGGACTTTTGTAGTTTTTTTTTAGTTCAATTAATGTTAAATACAAAGAAGACAATGTGACCAGAATACAGTTGATATCTGACATATACAGTTTTGACTTTGATTGTTTTGAATTTAGGATGATATGAAAGCAAGATGAATCTAAATGTTGAACTTCAATATTTCTCTTGGCTAACAATGCAAAGCATGATGCTACAGTGCAATGCTGACAGACAGTAGCAATGAACTGGAAGTGAGACACAGCCATGAGGATGGTGATTGGTGCTCTTCAACATGCTACAGCACATTACGCGAAGTTAGCCCATGAATAAGTTCAGTATTAAAGGTGTTTATATATGTGGTTTTTAAACTTCTGATTCATTCTCAAGGAAGTAATCCTTTTCATTTCTGTTTTAAGCCCAGGGGAATCAGTGTTACTTTTAGAGGACAGTACCCGCTCGTTTTCTTCCCTGTCTTCTGGCTGCCCTGAAATGAATGCCTTCTTCCAGCTCAGTATACCATTTCCCCCTGGTCCAAAATTAATGGCACCTGAATAAACACACACCCAAATCTCCAAAAGTTTAACCCAAAATAAATCTTCACTCCTTTTAAAATTTTATTATCTGTGCTTTTCACACTGGTGGAAAATTTTCTAACACATTTCTCATTATGGTATAGTGTCCCAAAGTAAGTAGTAAAAACAGTTGGAAGTCCCTATAGAAAGATGATATAAATTCTGCTAATTTATATTACTCTAAGTTGTATGCACAAATTCATTTGCTAATGTGATAATATTTTTAAATAGTATCTACTTATAATCAGATGTAAACAACAGAATAAAATGATTGAACATAAGACATTTTATATTAAAATTATATTATCTTTATTCATCTGTGTGTGTTCATTATACATATGTATTCATCAAAGGATTACTTGCAGAAACTGTTCTAGGTCTTTCAAGTATATCATCCTCTGGGAACAAACTCAGGTAGTCATGCTTAGTGATAAGCACCTTTACAAACTGAGTTAATTCAGCAGCCAAAAGATAGATACATTTTAGGGTATTGTTCAGTCATTTCTACAGACTAAATCCAAAGGAAAAAATATGTACTTGAATAAATAAGTAATTTGACACTTGAAAATTAAACTGAAAGTAGTGCTTAATAATAGCACCCAAATAAAGCTGACAGTTGCAGTGTTTAAAGCCTGGGAAGAGAGAAAATCTATAGCCTGGCAAAAGAGGAGACTATCACCTGAAGAAAATCAAATTTTATTAAACATAGTAGGAAAAGGTAGTACAGCACATTTTTATTAAAGGAACACATCCTGAGGTGTCATAGTGTACTGTGGCAAAGACAGTTTTGAGAAATGCTCACACTAGTTTCAGACTAAATATACATTTTAGATGATCATCTTATGGGTTTATTGTCAATGTGTTCAGAATCAAAAGCTCTTTTTGTCAACTTCGTTGTATTCTGTACTTTACAAGGTCCATTGCAATATGCTGGAAACAATCCTTCAGTCCTGCAGCAACTCAGTTAGTGTTATCACCAAAAATGTGAAATGTGCTATAAAGGTAAGCCAGATAATGCAGATCAATGTGGAATCTGGCAAAAGAATCCTTCTGGCATATGACCAATCCTGTTAGAGTGTCTGCTCTGTCACTGATAATGTACTACTGTCCTTTCTATAAAACATGCCAAGAAGGGGAACCATTGCTCTGATGAAATTCACTATAGATATGTCATAATTGGGTAGAAACATTCCTATCTGAGACCATGGTATAATGACTTTTAAACAGTTAATTATTCATTAAGATGTCTTTTTGAAATTTTTCTCAAATTCTCCCAAATATTGCCTGAGATTCTACTTTTGTGTTGACATGCTTACACACAGAAAGACCAAAGCATTCAAAATCTATCTCTATTTCCACGCCAGGCCCAGGATTCCTGATCACTTTACCACTCTACCCCCACAGAGATTCTCTAACTTCTTGTGGCTATTGTATTTTTTAAGTGATTTATTTTAATTATATGCATGATAGTTTGAAAGAAAACGATTCCCAGTAGCCCATGGGGAGTAGCAATATTAGAAGGTGTTCTCGGTGGAGTAAGTGTGGTCTTATTATAGGAAGTGTGTCACTGTAGGAATAGGTTTCGAGTGTAATATGCTCAAGGTATACCCAGAATGCATTACAGATGCCTTTTGCTGCCTGTGGATGTAGAACGCTCAGCTCCTTCTTCAGCACCATATATGTCTGCATGTCACCATGCTTCTGGCCATGTCAATAATAGACTAAAACCTCTGAAAGTGTAAGTCAGACTTAATTAATTATTTTTTCTTTATAAGCATTGCAGGGGTCATAGAGTCTCTTCATAGCGATAAAACCCTTACTGAGACCATATGTATGTGTGTGCATCCATATTTGGGTACAGGCATGTGAGTGCAAGTACTGGTAAAGGCCAGATGAGTGTGTTTCATTCCATGGAGCTGATGTTACAGGCAGTTGTGAACAAGCAGACATGGTTGATGGGGAACAAACTTTGGTCCTCTGGAGGTACAGTACATTCCCACCACTATATCCACTAGTTTTTCATCATCAACCCATATTCTTGACATTTCAGGTACTTTTACTCCCATAAGGACCTTGCTAGTTACTATTCAAAAACAGAAAATACTCTCCAAAATTCTGTTCTCCCCACAAGCAACAATTCTTAGATCTGTGACTGAAGTGAGTATATGGGGTAAAACACTGAACTGCAGTTATTTTTTTTAATTAAATTTTTATTTTAGATTTGTAGTAAAGTAGTCCAATCACTTCAGTTCATCCTAGTCACCCCCAATTCTCTACTCAATAAACTTCATGTCTCATCAAAACCAAAATACATTAAAATAAACTACCACCCTCTTTTAAAAGTGAAGTCAATTTTTTTTGGCCATATACTCTTCACTATGGAGTGTTCTCTGGAATCCTGTTACCATATAGGGCTTCTCTTCATTGAAGAAACATGAATTCCTCTCTCCCAGCAGGTAACAGTTATAAATAGTTTCTTATTTCATGATGGTACTTTTTTTAATTACCCTTCTCCATGTTGAGATTTTTCTGGCATACATTGTGCAGGTCATTGCATGCTCTGTCAGTCTTGTGAGCTCATATAGCCCTGTTGCGTCTAAAAGAATCTGTTTCTTTGGACTCTTTTACCACCTATGATCTAAAACCTCAACTTATGGGAATAGATGTATAACAGCAGTAACATTCATTGGAACCAGTATTGGGAAATAAGAGCACATATTGTACTTGAAAAATGGCTTCCAGCTCAATGAGAAAAGTTCTGAGTTAAATATTAGAGGGATGCATAGTACCCAAGGAAGCAGGTAGGCTAACTGCACATCTTTATGTCTAGTTCTGCATCTTTGAGTCCAATCTCCCAGCCTCTTGTGCTATTCAGAAAAACAGTCTCTTCTACTATGCAGGGAAAGGCTTGTTGTAGTCTTCCTCACCACAGTAGATCCCACAGAGCTTCTCTTCCAAACTTCCATTCCTCCAATTTATTGGTTTGTCTCAGCCCCTAACAGGAAATATCTGGGACTTCACAAGATACTCTGGTCAGGAATGCAAGTAGGATTACAATCTTCACATCTACTCCAGACTGAATCTCTAAGTCTCAAACAGCAGCAGTAGCAGAGTTTCTTCTGTGTGCTCTTCTAACTCTCTAGCCCCATTCACATGAGACTAAGCAGTTCATGGTGGAACACTGCTTTCCTCCCTTAAAGTAATCTATGAAAATACAAACTGTGGAAGGAAATTAACAAAACAGTTCAAGACATGAAAGTAGAAACAGAATCAATAATGAAAACATAAAATGAGGGAAATCTATAAAATAATTTAGGAACTGGAACAGGAACAACAAAGGTAAGCTTCACCAACAGAATACAAGAGATAGAAGAGAGGATCTGACACATTGATAAAAAGATAGAATAAATGGATACATTTATCAAAAAAGTTGAAAAACTCTAAAAAGCTCATGGCATAAACCATCCATGAAATCTGGGACAATGTTTAAAGACAAAATCTAAAAATAGTAGGCATAGAAGAAAGAGAAGAAATCCAGGTAAAAAAAACAGAAAATATTTTCAACAAAATCATAAAAGAAAATTTCCCTAATATAAGAAGAACAAGCCTATTAAGGTAAAAGAAGCATACAAAACACAAAATAGATTGGACCAGCAAAGAAATTCCCTTTAGCACATAATCATCAAAACAGTAATATACAGAACAAAGATTTAAAAATGCAAGCGAAAAGACCAAGCAATATATAAATGCATAGCTATTAGAATTATACTTGATTTCTCAATGCAGACTCTAAAAGCAAGAAGGGCAGTGTGTATATGGTGCAGATTCTAAGAGGCCACATGTTATTCGAGGTTATTATACCCAGCAAAACTTTCAGTTGACATAGTTGGAGAAAATAAGACATTCTATGACAAAACCAAATTTTACCAATATCTGCTTTAGACATAGATAAATACCCTGATTAGTTATCAGCAGAAATGCTTCCTTCAGCAGCAGATGGGAACAAATACAGAGACCCACACAACAAACCAGACATTATACAAGCAGTTAGAAACCTTGAAACACTTATCCCTTAATGGGATGTCTACCAAATCTCTCCCTTCAAGGTTCATGGAACTCATCTAATTGAAAGTAGAAAAAGTTTGAAGACCACAAAAGGTGAGGGATGACAAAAAAAAAAGACCAAATAAATCAACATGATCAAAGCTTATATGAATGCATAGAGTGAGGCAGTTTGCACAGAGCTGCATGGGTTTGTAACAGTTCCTCCAAATATGCATGAGGACTACAGTTATTTTTTTTATGGGACTTCCACATATGAGAAGCAGTTGGTTTTTGAAACTTGTGTCTTCTCTTGTATACTTTTTCTTCTTTTTGTTTGTCTTGTCCAACTTTGATGTGCTAATTTGAATTTTGCTTTGTTGTATTTTATTATTTTCCTTAAGAAGCTTGTTTGTTTTCTAATGGGAAACAGAAAGTAAATAGATCAGGATAAGGGAGAAAGCAGGGAAGAATTAGCATGAAAGGGAGGAGAAAAAATAATCAGGCTATAACATGTGAGAAAAAAAATTTTTTTCAATAAAAGGGGGAGGGTAAGGCAGAGATAAGCAGAAAAATCTAGTGACTAAATGATAGGAAAGTTTTCATTTGTTTTGTTTAAATTTTGTGAGGTACAACCACTTCCTCATAGTAGTTCACCTGTTTCTACTTACACGGGAAAAGAGAAACATAACTATGAATTTATATAACATTCTATTTGTTATCTTGTTTATAGACGATATGTTGATAGAAAAAATATGTTAATCTACTAAGATTTTTCTCAAAACCTGGTCTATCTGAAAGAATGAAACATCCAAGTTTAGTCTCCTCTAACAACCCTGTTCGCCTGACATGGTAGTTGAACTAAAATTGAAGAGTGATAAGAGCTCAATGCAAAATCTATCCAACTCACCAAGTATCAACCCTACTCCTAGAGTTTCAAAGTGTTTCATTTTCCCACAAACCTTAAACAAACATGTCATATAACTTGGACAGTGTCTTTTACAAAGTAAACCAGCTTTTCAACCACAAAAATAAACAGGCAGAGATACACACAGACTGACAGACACACAAACACACACACACACACACACTATTTGAAGATGTTTAACATGCTATGGAAAAAGTAAAATACTGTGGAGACTCTGTAATTAACATATTAGGATATTTTTCACTTCAAGTATTTTATTATTATTATTTACAATTTTGCAATTTGTATCCAGGTTGTAGCCACTCCCTCAACACCTTCCAGTACCCCTCTCTCTCTCCCTCTTCCCCCCTTATACCTCTCCACTAGTCTATTGATAAGGAATGCCTCCTCCTCTACTGTCTGACCCTAGCCTATCAGGTCCCACCAGGACTGATTGGATCCTCTTCCTCTGTGGGATGGCTAGGTTGCTCCACCAGGGAGAAGTGATCAAGGAGCAGGCAACAGTGTTCATGTCAGAGAATGTTCCTTATCCTCTGACTAGGAAACCCACCTATCTATTGGATACAAGAGCTCAGACTCTAAGATCAACAATCAATAAATGGGACCTCCTGAAACTGAAAAGGTTCATTAAAGCAAAGGACACAGTCAAAAGAACAAATTGACAGCATACAAACTGGGAATAGATCTTCACCAATCCTACATCTGACAGAGGGATAATATCCAGAGTACATAAAGAACTCAAGAAATTAAACACCAACAAACCAAATAATATAATTTTAAAAATAGAGTATAGAGCTAACAAGAGAATTCTCAATAGAGGAATATCAAATGGCAGAGAAACACTGAAAGAAATAATTGATATCCTTAGTCATCAGGAAAATGCAAATCAAAACAACTGTGCAACTATGTCTCACACCTGTCAAAAATAGCTAAGATCGAAAACTCAAGTGACAATACATGCTGGAGAGGATGTAGAGAAAGGGGAACCCTCCTCCATTGCTGATGGGAATGTAAATTTGTACAACGACTTTGGAAATCAATCTGGTGCTTTCTCACAAAACTAGGAATAGTGCTTCCTCAAGATCCAGCTATACCACTCCTGGGCATATATCGAAAAGATATTCAACATTCATACAACAAGGACATTTGCATATTAAGCATTTTAGTACTATAATTATTATTTAAGAGGCAATCAAGTACAAGAACAGACAGATATAAGCAACCAGAGACAGAAATTCTGAAAATAAATTAAATAACAAATCCTAGACATAAACAGGAACTATTTATATCATGAACTCAATGGCCAGCTCTTCAACAATACTCTCCTCCTCCTGAGGGAGGAGAAGCCTTGCTAGACCCCAGAAGAGGACATTGCAGCCAGCCCTGAAGAGACTTGATAAGCTAGGGTCAGATGGAAGGGGAGGAGGTCCTCCCCTAACAGTGGACTTGGAAAGGGGCAGGGAGGAGATGAGGGAGGGATAGAGAGAGTGTGTGGGAATGTGGGATGGGGCTAAGGCTGGGATACAAAGTACATAACCTGTGATTAATGTAAAAACAAATAAATTTTAAAAGAGAAAAATATCCTAGACATAAACACTGCTACAGAAATTATAGAAATTAAGAATTTTTGTCGCACATGGTGGAACTCACCAAAAATCCCAGCACTTGGGGAGCCAGAGACAGGTGGGTCTTTGTGAGTGTGAGGCCAGCCTGGTCTACAAAATAAGTCCAGGATATCCAAGGCTACACAGAAAAATTCTGTCTTTGGAAACCAATAAAAAAATAAATTCTTTGAAGGTCTCATAGTCTGGCTTCTTCGGCATAGGGAAGAATCCCTCTTGAGCAAGTATCAGGGAAAAAAAATTCCCAATTGAAAATCCAAATATGAAAAGAAAAGTAAATATTAAAATATCCAATAACTCTGGAAAAACTATGAACTATAAAAGGAACAGCATTCATAGACAGTTACTCCATGGTATTCAAAGATGAATGAATCTAAAACTGTTTGGGGATCATACAACTGATGCATATTCAAGCCTCTTCTCATTAAATTAATAACATTTTATATGCATTATGTACAATACTGTATAAAATATTTCAAGCTATCTTGTTTCCAAAATTAGGATAAAAAATGTGTGTACTGCAGATGTACACTTTTCTTTGGAATAATATTGCCCTGTTATAGGTTATGTCAATAGAGATAGAAAAAAAAACAATAGAGGTAAAAAAAATACCCAAATTGGTATCAAACTATAAACTCAGTAATTTCAGAAACCCCCAAATTTAATAAATGTAAAAGAAAGTAAAATGAGAAAATAATAACTAAGCATATTATAAAATTGCAGTTTATAAGAAAAGACAGAAATCAATTTAAACAACCAGAAAAAATATAAGGGTAAGTAGAAATATTTTAAATTGTTAAGGAAACAACACAAATCTACATGTATTTACACTTGAAGCAATTCTTCAAAATAGACAAATAAATTAGCTTTTTTTGCTGTAATTTCTTCTTGGGAGAGATGTTAAAAATAAGTCCAGTTTATACAGTGGAAATTGCAAAGGTCAGCATCTCAAATCTATATAAGGTTAAAGGAAATAAGATATAAATATATATACAAAGATTCCATAGATTTTTAAAAGGATTACAAATATTACCAAGTGCATACTTGACTGTAAATTAGATGTATCTACTTATGTCTTATGTCTTATTGTATATTTTTAAACATAAGTGATATGAATGACAGAAATAATATGTGATGTGAAGAGAAATTATATCTTGCTATCATAAGATATTTTTACTATATTGTGAATGGCTTATTTAAATGTTCACTTAGAGTTAAGAAAGCATATTTGCAAATATTTGGAAAACTATCCTAATTGAAAATTTTAAAAAGACAAAAAAAGTACTTTAGAATCTAACATCATAGAAAAACAATTACTAATAAAACCAGAAAAAAAACTTGAATAAATGTCAGAAAAAAACAGGAACAAAGAACAAGGTTAACGCATATAGGGAATATTAACTCTATTATATCAATTCATGTTCTTATGAACAGAGATGTAAATAAACTAATTAATCCAAAGAGACTGTTAGGTTGGATAAGACCATGAGCATATTCTCCATGAGTTAAATGTAAATAAAGTATTACAATAAGCCATATTCTAGTAAAACAAAAAAAAAATAGGTAGCTTTAACTATAATAATTCCCGAGAGAATAGACTTTGTGATGAACAGAGACATTGCCTGGCAGTTAAATTGTTAATGCTTTCATGAGATGTAAACTTTAGTGTGTATGCATCTAGCAAAAACACGTATAAAGTAAAAAATGATAGACATGCAACAAATAAGATATATTCTCCCATTCTAATTAGAAAAAGTTAAGTGTATTTGAGCATAAGTGAACAAATTCAGCAAGTTTCCATTAATAATCTGGCTAGATCCCAGGGGAGGACATTGCAGCCAGCCCTGAGGAGTCAGGATAAGCTGGGGTTGGATGGAAGGGGAGGAGGTCCTCCCCTGTTGGTGGACTTGGAGGGGGCAGGGAGGAGGGAGATGAGGGAGGGAGTGGGAGGGTAGGAGGGACTGAGGGAGGGGGCTATGCCTGGGATTCAAAGTACCTAACCTGTGATTGAGATAAAAATAAATAAATTAAAAATAATAATAATAACATAGTTAAAATATCTAGCACCATAACCAATCAGATTAACACTGAATTCTCTACTCTAATGTTTCAAATGGGAATGGATTACACATTCTTCTTAAGCTCACATGGAACTATCACCAAGATGGATGACAACATCCCATTGAAAACTGAAATTTTATTTTAATATCACAATGGATATAAACAAGAAATGCACAACAAATATAAGATGAAATACAATATGTCAAATATACCCATTTCTTTACAATTATACTGCTTGGATCACTACAAAGGTATTAAGACAAGCTGAAAAATTAAAATGGTAATAGTATTGATTTGCATCTCCCTGATGGCTAAGGACGTTGAGCATTTCTTTAAGTGTTTTTCTGCCATTCTATAATCCTCTACAGTCAGTTCTCTTTTTAGCTCCATACCCCATTTTTTAATTGGATTATTAGGTTTCTTGCTTTTTAACTTCTTGAGTTCTTTATATATACTGGATATTAGCCCTCTGTCAGAAGTAGGATTGGTAATGATCCTTTCCCAATCTGTTGGCTGTCGTTTCGTTCGGATGACAGTGTCCTTTGCTTTACAGAAGCTTTTCAGCTTCATGAGGTCCCACTTATTGATTGTTGATCTTAGAGCCTGTGCTGTTG
>CM053745.1:31418694-31439240 GCA_028658305.1 Pachyuromys duprasi | reverse complement strand
TTTGTTCATTCAAACAAGCATTGATCATACCAACCTGGATCCTCCTTCCTGTATATCCTCTCTAGGTGTGTAGATTTCAGATTGACCTTCCTATCCTATAGGTCTATATAAGTGAGTATATACCATATGTTTCTTTCTGCTTTTTACTGACAAATTTTCATTGCAATGAACATTGGCCTGGTTCAAGGCCTCTGGAGCAAGTTCACTACCGGGTCTTCAGCAGTCCTGGTGCATATTCTGTTACATATTCTGTTGTTCCTCTGTATAATGGAGCTCTAGAGCTATTGATCTGGAGGACCAGCTCTTTTACATGCTCCAATAGTTCATAGATGGGGTAGCTGTTGGACCAATTCAAAGCACTGGAACTGAGTTGGTGAACCTGCCCACTCTCCTGCACCCACACCGCCAGAGCCAGCCTTCCAGTGCTACTCCAGCTAACCCACCAAAGCTGGTAAGAGGAAGGGCCTGGTCTGCTCTCATACCTTCAGGGCTGGCTCACCCATGCCTTCATAACCAGTGTTCTTCACCACCAGGGATAGTTCTACTATACTGCCCAGGAGAGGTACAGGAACCACTCTCCTGAGTGCTTCATCTGTTGAGGGGTAGAACCAACTCTCCCACACTCATGATACTAAAACCAGCTCCCTGACTTTTAGAGGTAGGAAAAGGTAAGGGGGAGGGTAAAGGGGAATGGTATCTCTCCCTCATCCAAGACCCCAGTAGCTGAGTGTCAGGGCTAGCTCTTCTGGGCTCATGCCCTCTGGGTAGGCTCACTCTTACCCTCGTAAACGTAACAAATTTAGACTCATGACTATTTAAGATTTTGGCAATGAAATCACTGAATTTTAAACTCTTACCATTTATGTTTCAAAGTCAAATTATAAGAAGAATGTGTCCATGATATTTACTGTTAGTTTCGCTGAAGAAAAGACCCCAGGCTCACATATTATGCAAATAGCAAAGAGCATTTATTTTCTGCAAAACTCCAGCAGGCTAGGGTCACCAACTGGACAAAATGTTGAAGACCATGCTGTGGGTTCCAGGCCTTATTTATAAACAGTCAGTTAAGGGAATGCCAGAAATGAGTACGTGACCTTTACCTTGATTGCTAGGCAGCCAAACAAGTGGTACGGGGCCAATTCTGATTGGTCAGGGGCTTAGGGACTTTCCCAAGAGACTATAATGTAACTATGTCTAGCCCAACCAAACATTGGGATGATGCTGATTGGCTGCCCTTTCACTGTGTTTTATCATTTTAGAAACTAAACCAAAACTAAAACTAAAGCCTAGTCAGATAAAGTTAAGACTAAAGCCTGTCGTGTAGCCAGACTGGCTAGATGGTGGGTCATCTGGAATTAAGCCCTCTCATTTACTAATCAGTCTCCAAAGTTTAACACAGAAGGTACAACTTCTTATTTAATACTTTTGAAACTTAAGTTAATAAATGCAAAAAAAGTTCTCCATTCTAGACATATAATACCTTCCAAATTACTTGTTATGTAAAATGCTCATTACTAAGCATTTGATGGAAGTAGAAGTAAAGAAAAAAAATGAAAGAATAGAGAGAAGGAAATGTAAATAAGAAAGCTACTTGCTTTTCTTTGATTTTATCACATCCCTTGACAGCAAGTCATCTCTTATGTCCTATCCACATGTACAACAATGTACTTTCCCTTCTCATAATTCCTGCCCCTACGTACAGTCCCTCTGGAGCTTCACTGAGCTTCAGCTGGCTCTGTCCATTTTTCTGAATTTGGACTTAACAAGGACTGGCTTCCTCTCACTTCCCCTCTCTTCCTTGGCATGCTGACAAGAGCTTATTTATGCTTTCTCTGGAGGAGCAGGCTTTTCACTTTTTCTCCAAAGCTCCCCACCCTCATGTGGGTGATCTCCAGGAAGGCTCAACTTAAATGGAAAAGCCTTTTTTTTATTTCTCTCCTCAGTCTCCTCCTCTGGAAAGCTGCCAGGATTTACAGGTTTTCTGCTCTGCAATTGTTTTTTAATGATACTAAAATTGTACTTTGGCTTATCAACAACAAAAAGTCTAATTTTCAAAATAAATATTTCTATTAAAAATAAAAATGTATAAGAAAGAAGTTTTTTCAATATTAAAATGAACATATAATGAAAAATAAATATTTCATTAATTACTTAATTATACTTAACATTTTTTTCTTTTCTCATATGTCATATATAACATGAGGGTGGAAATATAGGGCGAAATTTCAGATCTCAATCCAGAGTGTGTGGTATAAGTAGTTTTCCTACTTTGTGATTGTATTTTTGATGAACTAAATCATATCAGAATAAAATTGTTATGTTTTTTGTGATAAAGTGTTTACTAAAGTGTCCTAAATATATTTATAATAACAGGTAGTGACTGATAAAGTGCATCATGACTTAAATTGACTACATTCAAATGTAAGTGATTTTAACTAGTTGCAGCTACTTTGGGAAATGTGCTACTATATACGTTGTGGTAAAATATATAAAGCATTAAAAAAAGTATCTGAGTAGGACACCACCGTTTTGAAGATAAAATAGTACATAGTTACAGAATAATAATATAAACACCAGTCTTATCTAAGTTATTTTTTTTAATTTAGACAGATAATAAGACAGTTTTGTGAGCCTAACATCCTTCTGTCCCCTCAGATTGACCTCCACCTCTTCACTGTTCTGCTTATATATTTATCTCATTCTACTATTGTCAAATTGTAAAACAAACTAAAACATTCATCTGCAAATACTGTGGCTGGCCGAGTCACCACAGTGACAGTTCAAACACCTAAATCTGGCATTTACTTCTAAGAACAAAACTAAGTCTTCTCCACTTTACAGAAGGAGCAAGAACAGCAAGAGGGAGAGTGTCACAGAGACAGACACAGACACACAGAGAGAGAAAAGCAGGGAGACAGACACAGAGGCAGAGACACACTGAGAGAACAAGAGTAGTTAAGTCAAAAAGAGAAAAAACAAAGACAATGTTTTGCAATATTGTGGTGATGGTGGTGATGGAAATTTCTTCACCCTTTGGCTACAAAGTATTTTAACACATGCAGTGTTCCTTGATAAAACAAAAGCTCAAGTACAATTCAAAGCAGTTCAATATTTGTGAATAATATCCACATATCTTAGTAGTTCTAAGAGCTGAACACTAACTTCGGTCAGTTTGTACATTATGTTATTCATTCTGATTTGGTTTTCACCTGCACAGTCATTAATCTTTGAGGTTAAGCTTATTTTGTGTTTCCTTTTCTTTCAACATGGTATGCCATCTGCTTAAAACATTGCCCTCCGTGAGCTCCTGAAGTACTTGATTAAATGGTGCAGACACCAGTAGCTTTTAATCATAGGAGGTGGTCATTTACATAAGGATCTTCAGGGGCTCTGGGATTCTTGGAGAATATACTGAATTTTCTTCCTTTGTATCTTGACTGTTAACTTTGGTTTCAGAATCTTTTTAGAAAAGACAGTGGACTTTCCTCAGATTTTTTTTTCCATGAGAGGAAAAAATGCCCACAAAATCCAAACTCTGCAGTATTCTATGTAGTCTGCATTTAAACTGTAGACTAGATTAAAATGTGAGATTCTCTGCAGTCTCATGCAGGATGGCTAGGGATGAGGTAAAGCTGGCTGCTCTATTGTGGAACAGGAGTGAGATGCACAGTATGAGCATTTACATAAAATACTTTTACTGTTTTTTCCCACTTCTTCTAGTTCCCACATTACCTTGCTGTCTAATTTGGTCAGGAAATGAGAAAGAGTTCTTTTATATAAACATTATACAGTAATAAGGATGGAATCCTAAGGCTGTACTGAAATTTATAAAATGTGTTTATATTATTAAACATAGCACAATGATAAAATTTCTACCTTAACAGTATATGTTTAATAAACTTATTTATATCCTTATCTTGAGGTACCATCTCACTGTGTAGTACTGGCTGCTTTGGAAATTATTGTGTTAAATAATAATTATTTAACTAATTATTATTAGTTAAAGGCTAGAGCCTTGAACTAGTATAGTTTCATCTACTTCTGCTTCCAGACTGCTGTGGTTAAAGTATGTGATGCCGTTTGTGGATGATTTACTGTATTGATAGATATAATTTGCTTTTCTCAAATACAGCTTAATTGTAAAATACCATTTTATTATTATTAAATGCAAAAACAATGACACAAAATAAATATACTGTAAGTACCCCCCATCTCAATTATTTTACTACAGACATGAAAAGCTAACTAACAAACTTTCACACAATATATAACATTATTGTATACATGTGGATGGACTTTGTGTGTGTGTTCTTTTCTGTGCTTATACTCTAATAGTGTGGGGAAAATGAGCTATTAGCATCTCTGGTTGGCTTGATTTCTTTCCTTGCTCTTCAACTTAATTAAATCTCCACATATTTGGCCACTTACTAACCATCAATAGTCTCACAATATTGACATGAGCTCATGAATCCTTCCCTCCTCCTTTTATATTTTCTTTCACTGACTAAATCAATAATTTCCTTTTATTGAGTGTTTACAACAGGCACAACACTATCTTATTTAAATCTACAAATATAAAGCTCAACGGAACATGTTGGGGGGTTCAAGGAAATTGAAGACGACAGGTTAGATAAAACAGAATGCAATAAGACATCAAAGGAAAAGGTGACTTCTAAAATCACATAAATATTGTATTGAATAGATGTAGTGGATAACAGGAAAACAAAAGCAGACAGGGCAGAATATTTCAGCTAGGTTTAGAAGGACAAATTCAATTTCATTTTATAGGAAAAGGAAATCGACTAGTTTATGGTGAATTCCTTAGTACATAAGAGGAAAGAAACAAGCTGTTTGTTGGGGGAACAATTAATGTTACAGAGAAAGATGTAATATAAAATCATAATTGTAGATAAGATCTGAGCACATTCTGATTCATGCTCTGGACAGTTGGATCAGAATAAGTAATAGTAGAATGCATCCCCTTACCATGAGCGCTAGCCCAAATGCCCATCAGTGGCATGATATTAATTATTATCATTTATTACAATTTATTCAATTTGTATCCTGGCTACTGCCCCCTCCCTCATCTCCTCCCAATCCCACACTTCCTACCTCTTATCTATCTATGCCATCCCCTAGTCCACTGATAGGGGACTAGTTTATCAGGTTTTATTAGGGCTGGTTACATTGTCTTCTCTGTGGCCTGGCAAAGATGTACCTTCCACCGGGAGATGATAAGAGAGCCTGCCACTGAGTTCATGTCAGAGAAAGCCCCTGCTTCCCTTACTGGGGACCCCGCTTGGAGACTGAGTCTACAGGCTACATCTAAGAGGGGATTTCGGTCCCCACCATGCATTGTCATGGGTTGGGATATCATTCTGTTCAAGGCCCACAGGGCTCAGTATTTTTTTGGCTCTGTTGGACTCCTTTGAGAGTTCCTGTCCCTTCCAGATCTTTCTATCTCCTCCTTTTTTCATAAGATTCCATGCAGTGCCGTGTTTAAATAAAATCCATTTTATTAAAGCAAATTCAACAGAACACTGAAAACATACCTTTTAAATGGACAAAATAAGTCTAAAATAAATCTAATTAGGGAACTAGAAGCTTATAATATTAGCAAGGACCTGACATTAAAATTAATTATAAATAGAGAAATTAGTGAAGTACAGACATAAAACTTTGCTATCATGGAGAACTGAAGACTAGGGAAGACTTACAGGAAAGAAATGAGGAGTCCGAGATATTCATTTGCAAGACCAAAATCCAGCTGGACAAACTTCAAATACTGAATTCCCATATCTGAAGTCAAAATGTTCTTCAGATGTTTAACTCTTTTCTGCTTTGTTGACAACAACACGCTTCCCTCTTTGGGGCTGGTTCCATACCTACTCTGCAGCTTTTCTTATTTGGAATCTTATATCTCTGGCAATTCCAACATCTCCTTGAGCAGTAGACTTAGTTCCATTACAACTTCTTGGTGCTTCTTTCCCATCAAACTGTACATTTTCTGTTTTTCCTCCGTTATCTTGCTTCTTTTCATTATAGATCTGCGTAAGTGTGGCAATCAGTAGTCAAGCATAATATGAGGATGTCTTGAAATCTCTTCTCCCAAATCTGTTAATCTGAAACTCTTGAATTCAAAACTTGTTGGTTTTTGTTGTTGTTGTTGTTTGTTTACAATGGCAGAAAGCAATCACATCTGTGCCCAAATAGCACAAGAATAGTCTCAACACCAATTATTAATATTCTTCTCCTCTTGATCTGGGTCCTTATAATCTACATTGGCCTCAGCACCACCATCTTTCTTGCACCTACTTTTAGGACCCATTATGGACTGCTTAATACATTCAAGTGTATTTATTTTCACTTGTATAAATGTTGCATTTATTTTCTCAGATGAGGGGAGAGATGAGAGACGTACCCAAGCTTTACAAATGCATAGGTTGGGCTGAACCCAAAGTGTTTCTACTTAACTATCCCTAGGCCTAGTCCTGGACATTTCTAGCCTCCCTCTAATTTAATCTTCTGCAAGCCAGGATCCAAAGACTATAGCTTCCAACCTCCATCTCCTAACGTAGGCCTAGAATGTTTTCAGCCTCAGCTTCTGAGAGCCACTGTTAAATGAGCTCACACTTTCTAGTTCTTTCTGAACTCTGTCTAGCTCATTCAACTCAGCTGTTCTGGCTCAAAACTTCTCCCAAAGCTATCTGATCTCTTGGCTTCTCACTGATTTGCTCTGCTCAGAAAAACTGCCCCTGAACTCCACAACCTGAACTGCGCTGACTGCAGGAAATAAAAGGAACTGCAAGAACTCAACTGAATTCATCTGCACTCAATTGAACTTCATTGAACTGAATTCTCCTCTCTCCCCACATGGCTCTTAAGTAGCCTCTCTTTCCTTTATGTTTTCATGAGGGTTGTGCATATCTTATCTTTAGCTCAATCGGTCAAATCTTTCTCTGATTTGCCTCTGCCTGTTCCTCAATTAGAGTTCACTGTTTGGGATTGAAGGTGTGAACTAAGGGCTTATCTGTATTCCAGTTGGATTACACAGATAGAAGGTCTCTGGATGTGATTCCTTTCGAGATCAGCCATGCAAATGGAATAAAACTCCTATACACAACTGCTTCCCTATCTCAAAAGCTATTCTGCCAACAAGTAGCACGGGTAAGCCTGTCACAGAAGTATCGAACTTCCTATACTAACTTCGTATTAATCAGTGTTCTAAAGCCATAAAGAGACACTATGGTCATGGCAACTCTTATAAAGCAAATCATTGATTGGGGCTTGTTTTCGGTTTCAGATGTTTAGCTCATTATTATCATGGTGGTAATTCTTCAGAATAATGCTCAAGGAGCTGAGAGTTCTACGTCTAGATCTGCAGGCAACAGGAAGAAGAGAGACACTGGGCTGAGAAGAAGCATTTGAAACTCCAAAGCCCACTTCTTGTGACTCACTTACTCAAACAGGGCCACACCTCCTAATCCCTGCCAATAGCTCCTCTGTTTAATGACCAAGAATTAATATACATGAGTCTAAGAGACCATTAATACTCAAACTAACGCAATGTAAAAAAATAAATAAAATAAAAAATTAGTTTATAACCACTCTTCTAATCACATTATTCTAAAATTATTTATAAGAGTATAATAATATTATGATTATATAACCATTAAATAAAATAAAAATCTGCTCACTGCTTAATTTAATTTTGAAATCTTGAATTTTACTCTAGTGAAAAGCAATTGCCTGCCTTACTGGAAACCCTGGACTAGATTCAACACCAAACCAAATCAAACCAAACAAAATAACTTATGTATTCAAAGACAAGACATTTGCACTCACGAACTCATGGTGTTATTAGGAGCCCCCCAAAGATGACTACTCTGACATAGTTTATAGCTAATTAAAAGATTTGGTTCTAGACAGATGGCATTCAGGACTTAAGTGTAGCCCTGAGCATTTTGAGCAAGGGGTTTTTGAAGACAAAATAATCACATCTGATTTTCTAACTCTGTAGTTTCAAGGAGGGAAAGGTTTTGCCCAAGCAAGCAGTTTAACTGAAGGTAAGCAGTTATCCTTGCAGAGGGTGTGTGTGATAGAAGCAAGCACTTTAATAGAAGCTAAGTTAGCTGAGACATCTTAACCTGAGGTTGCTAGAATAGAGTTGGGTAATTTTCAGTGAGATTCTCCACCAACGAGATCAAATTCTATCTAAATCTAAATGGCCTTAGTAAGAATACAAGATGGAGGAACCGCTTGCCTAGTTAGGTCACAAGCCCATTAGATCACCAGTAAGTTGCCAGCAACCTGATGTTATCACCTGCCACCACCAGGTGTGGGCCAGTTGCTCACCAGATATAAAGGACCAACCTGTCCCTGCATGCTCTCTCTCTGCCTTGATTTCTCTCCTCTTCCCTGTATCTGGGATATCCCTCTAGCCCATTTCTCTCTTTCTTTGTCTCTCTTTCTCTTTTTCACTCTCTCCACACCTCTATACAATGAATTTTTTCGTATCAGTTCTGTTGCATGGAATGACTAAATATACTATTACAACAGCAGCAACTGCGGTTGCCTGCACAAGATGAACACAAGGCAAAGTTAGTCAACATTCTAGTTTGGAGGAGGAGGAGCTCACAAGCTATCTCCCCAAAGTAGGGAGCTATGCATCAATGGTTGCTTTCAGGGTAGGAAAGGTAAGCTTTCTCTATGGCTTGTGGCCCCTGTTAAATTTACTACACACCTATTGGTATATGGTATATGGGCAGAACAAATGTTACCCTGTGGGAAATTTTATATATATTGAAAAGACAAAAATAAAAATACAGTAATTTGAATGAACAATCCACATAGACTCATAAGGAATGGCATTATTTGAAGAGATTAAGACCCTTGGCCTTGTTGGAGTGTGTATGGCCATATTCGAGAAAGTATATCACTAGGAGTCTTTGGAGTTTCATAAGCCTAAGCCAGGTCCAGTGGCTCACTCATTCTGCCGGATTACCCATGGATCCACATGTAGAACTCTCAGCTACCTCTCTAGGTCCATGCTGCCGATGTGCCACCATGCTTCTTATCATGATGCTAATGAACTAAACCTCTGAACTACAAGCCAGCCCCAATTAAACATTTTCTGTGGTCGTGGTGCCTCATCACAGCAATAAAAACCTAAGACACAAAAGAATTAAGATTTGGGAGGAGGACCTAGAAGGAGAACGGAGTGAGGAGAGGGGAATGGATGTGATCGAAGTACATCGTATGTATATCTAACATTCTCAGAGTTAATATTATATAAAAGAAACAATTGACGATAATATTTTGTTCACCTACAGATTAAGTGTAGCCAAGTATATTCACATATGTAGTCTTCGTTTTCTCTCCTCACTAGATCTTGTCGGTTAAGATGGTAGTGACAGAAGCGTCCCTCTTGAACACCAGAAGAAAGCCATAAAGGCAGTTTATGTTCTCATTACTGCTGAAAGGCTGCATTCCATTTTGACAGCAAAGTCTTTCCATTATTTTTCCCTCTCCCTTACTCTATTACAACCAAGTGCAACTTTCCAGAAGGGCACTGTTTCTTAGTTTGCTTTCTCGTTTGTCCTCCAGCTAGGGAAACTATTTAGAAAATTGGTTTCTTTTAGTTTGGCCCCATGCAGGCTTGACCTATTTTGCCTTATTACAGTGATGAAGGGCTCCATTCCTACTGAAATTTAGCTTCAAAGAAATCTTTTAATGGAAGAGATACACACACACCCCTACCAGCAGGTCTAAACAAAACGTCTCTCTTTAAAACTTGCAATATTTGCCAAATGAATGTTAAAGTGTTTTTAAATTAAAAAATGTAGTTTAGTAATCTATGCAGATGTGTCATAAAATGTATTTTCTTATTAATGTATTATTTTATATAAATAACAAAAATCTAAAATCTGTGCAAATTGAATGAGGCCAGATGCTAATGCTGATAATTTAAAAATATAAAACTGAATAATATTTCTTCCTTATACTACTTAATATAAAGCAGAGGTTTAGATTACAAAGTCAACTGTTAACAGTCTAGATTACAAAGTCTATGAAATTCCTTTTATGGAAGAGTAGATAACAGTCACAATGGGTAGATACTTCAGTTAATTTTAGTTGATGCCATTAAATATAAATACATTTTAAAACATGTCAAGAGAGGTTTGTTTTAGTTCTTGTTATAAGGACCTAACGGTAGTGAAAATCTCTAGAAGACATATCTTTTATTATTATTTTTATTATTATTATTATTATTATTTACAATTCATTCACTTTGTATCCTGGCTGTAGCCTCCTCCCTCATTTCCTCTAGGTTCCACTTTCCCTCTCCCTCCCTCCCTACCCCTGCTTCCATGTCCCTCCCCTACATAGGACAGGAGCCCCACAAGGATACCAAAAGAGCCAAAATTCTGGGCCTAGGGGTCTTGCATAGACTGATGAATCAACCTAGAAGCCACATCTAAACTGATTCAGCTTCCTTGTCTGTCAGCCACTCCTTCAATTCATAAGGCAATGAGTGAATCAGCCTGACTATTGCCACAGGTGGGAGCAAGCTCCTATTGTATATTCTACTAGAATCTTACCTTACAATTGGTAGCATGATCCCAATTATTTGATGTAATTACTAAATTTCAGCTAAAGTGCCTATTTTGCTTTCACAATACATTAATGTTGCTTCGGCCTGAGTAACTCAAGGTAGCTGAGTTTGCTGTAAAGCTTTCACAAAGTTGTCCAGGGCCATTGTGCATTCCTAAATCTTTTCTTTTTCTTTTTAAAATTTAATTTGTGTTTTTGGAGTCACTGATAATTATAGAAGTTTGGAAATTCCTTAAATGAAGATCTGAATTCTGTTTATGACATAGACTAATGTCCTGATTCAGTGTTTCAGTGTTAGTTCAGTGATGATGGAATACCTTCAAAAGTTATTTATAAACCTTCAATGAATTATGTTATTATAATGATAGTCACAAATATATAGTGCAGGACAAATCAACTCAACCTCCTGATTGTATTTTGAGAAAAGTTTTTTCTAGGATACAGGAATTATTAATTGTGGATTAAATTCATTTTCTTCAATTCTTCCTGTTTGAAAATTTCATACATGTATATAATGAAATACAATCATATCTAATCCAGTGTCCTCACTCAACCACTCCTTCCTGTCTCCCTCCAAAATAAGCCTTTCCATCCTTTAATACAACAGTAACAATAATATTGTTTAGTTCATTCTTTAATTTATCCTGAAGAGCAAATAAAAAAGAAGTACTCTTTAATAGGAGTTTCGAATTTGTTTCTAGTGCCACTGAAACACACTTTGTTAAACACATGTTTGAAACATCTGGTTAATGTCTTCAATTGTTTTACTCTTACAGTAGGCTTGTCATTTAGAGAAATCATTCACAGAAAATACAACATAATTTCTTGTGTAAATATATTTGGAAAGGATTCAATATATCTGGCTGAAAAGGTTTTCATACAATAAAAGATTTACACTTGTACATAAAACCTAACAGAACAATTGATGGAATATTTTTCACAAGGTTTGATTTTTACAGTTGAAACATGAAAGTATGTTAACTTTAACTGTATTGGTAGTCCTGTCTCAGAACATTTATCATGTTGACAAAAATATTGACACAGTATTTTCTCTTTCACTTGTCTTCATTCTTGCAATCTTCTTTTATGTCAGTCTTGGTCTGATCTTTAATATTCCCTTTTTTGCTTGTTCATTTCCTTAAGTTTCCTTAACGTATGAATAATTGTTCCTTATGGATCTACAATCTAAGTATTTGGGTTTGAAAGATTGGAAAATCCTAAGGTAGGGAGAGGACAGGTTGAACTATATGTCAATACACTACCTTAGCTTGCCTTTAAATTAATTTAAAAATATAAATAATAGTGAAACATCAATTATGGGTCCTACCTCATGAGCTTGAGTCCTAGAAGTTTAATTCTTCTTTCCAGCGACAGTTAGTAGTTTTTCCATTCATGATACAAACACAGAAATGAGTTCCAAAAGGAGGAATCAATTTTTCAATATTGAAAGTAAGAGTACTCTCGGGAAATTAAAATTGGTAATTTTTCTATTAAATTATATGGATTTCATTTTTTGTTTTGTTAGAAGGGAGAGCTAGACTTAAGTACTAGACATACAATAGGACTGGCATACAGTAGGATCAGTTGCACCTGTTCATTTGATCCGATCTTGCTTTCTATATCCTAGTGGTTTATTACTCAATACAGAAACTCTGAGATGCCACCTCCCCCCAAAAGAGAGCAGATTTTGCTTTGAGTAAATTGTTACTTGTAAATTTCTCTCTCTCTTTTTCTTCCTTTGTTTGGTGCAAAAATATCACAACACTCATCTAGAAGAGAATAAGAGATGCTTTATTCTGAAGCTATTCTAAGTTTCACATTTTTAAAATAGTTTTACAGTGCAAAGGAAGTTTTAAGTCAAGACAACTTTAAAATACATTGGAGAGTACATCAGAGAGACAGGTTTAATGAATGAGATGTAGTAAGATGTCATATAGGCTCAAGATGTTGATTGATGGTATCCTTTGTTTTTGGATTGGTAAAAGCTGGTTACCTGATAAGTCAATAGACTGTAAAAAGATTCTTTTCTTTACTGTTACAAAATGTTAACTCTGGCACACATGCACTTGGTGTGTGTATGTGTGTGTGTATATATGTGTGTGTGTGAAGGAATGGCTGTTTCAGAGGGAAGACTTAGCCCAAAAGAAGGTAATTAGCCCCTGGATCTGCTACATTCCAATCTCTCAAAGTACTTCAACCAGACAGATTCCCTTAATGAATCCTTATTTACACTTTTTTCTCTCTCTTTTTTTTACTTTTATCTTTTCTCTCCTCCCTTTTCTCTTTCTCTTCCTCCTCCTCTTTCTCCTTCTTCTTTTAAGCCAGATTCCATCTATGAAGGCTCAGCCAGCCTGAAATATCTGTATAGACTGAAAAGGCCTTATGTTCACAGGTATTTGCGGTGGTGCACCCCTAAAATCCCACCAAAGTAAGCTATCTAGCCCCAATCATCTAACATGTAAATGATAATGTATTAGAAAGCTGAGTGTTGCAATATTTTCTATTTCATCTTACCCTCAGAATTTTATTATTTCTCTTCTCTTTTTTTTGATCAAATACACTTAACTGGCTTTTAAATTCTCAGTAATGTTAAGCAAATATAACTATTAATTGTGATTAAGACAGAGCATTTAGCAATTGTTTTCTATTTACATACACATTTACCCCCAAATATGACATGAAATAAAGAAATAATTATAAACTTTTGTTTATAAATATGTTATGGTGGGGCCTGAAGAGATGAGCTCAGTGGTTAGGCACATATACAATCCTTCCAGAGTACCTAGATTTGATTTCTAACATCTATGCGGCAGCTCATTGTCTCAGTCCCAGAATCCAATATCTTCTTCCAGCTTCTTTGGGTATGAGGCATACATATGGTGTCCAGATACATATAACACTCACACACATAAAGTGTGTGTGTAAATATATATATTTATATAATATATATATATATATATATATATATATATTAGAGAAAGAAGCTTTGATGATTAAGATCTTTATTTAAGGTTTAAAATAACACACTTATGAAAACTCTAATGTAATTAGTGGTCTGAATACATATATGCGTGTGTGTGTGTGTGTGTGTACATCCTTCATGCTTGGGTACTGGACCAGAAATTTAGGTGTTTAGGGAGTTTGCATAAACATTAGTGAAAATTACAAAACCATAATACTCCAAAAAATAGCTTATAATAAGATAAATGGCTGATAATTTTTGATCAATTTAATGATTTTAAATGTGCACACTCAATTTTTTATTGTTCATAGATGATGAACCAAACTTGCCAGAAAGTAAGAAGAACCTAGCCGACAATAATAAGATGTGTTAATATTAGCCATAAATTAAGAATAATCAATATTTAAAATGTTGAGCTTGAAAGATGCAATAAACTTAACTGGCATATACCTAGCTAAGTGAGAAAATATAGCTCTGAATATTATCTTCAACTTTCATATTAGTTTTACTGTACATAATTACCATATATATTTCATTCATCTCAGAAATTGGAGTAAAATAAAGATTTTGAATGAGAGAAACAAACTAATGATGCAATTCAATCTACCCATGCTTAGTTTCAAAACCTTCAGAGAGGCATTTGAAATACTCTGACTTTAACATACCAAAAGGAAATAATAGAGTATACCATAAAGCTAGTACTGAGAATATATGGAGTGATTTCATATGCATTCATCATACAAGTTTTAAAAGAAATGTTCTGCATCAAGCAAAACACTCTGTCTATCATTAGTGTAGTAATTGCTACTGACCAAGATAGCCAAATGCAGAGATGCAAAGCGCTATATAATTAACCAACCATGAAATAATTTGGCTGGAAGCATGCAAGTCTACTTTGCTGACAGATGATAATGCCAATATTCAGCTCCGAAATGGAGAATGTTGATTAAATTTCAATTCTAAAAAAATTTACATTTTTAATGCCCTATAGAAAATATTATGCTAGAGTGTAAGGCAAAGTATTATAGACTTATTGGAAGTCTTGAGGATTCCATATTCTAATACAGAATTACTATTCATGGAAACTTTGCATGTGCAAATGAAAAAGTAATGTATTTACAAGTACACATGTGTGTAGATACTCAAAATCTTCCTAGAAACATTAAAAGAAAAATTCAACTACAAAACCAAAACAACAACAACAAAACAAACAAACAAACAAACAAACAAACAAAAAATAAAGTTCAAACTCAAGGCTTCCTTAAGTTGGTGGACAATAGGATTTGGGTCCCCCCACCTGCCTCAGTTCTGCTGGGTTAACTGCTAGGTTCATTTTTCCTGATTCAGGTACATCCAGCAGCTGCGGAACAGGCGGAAAGACTTCCCAGCCTAAAGCTGATCCAGTGTCTACAGGCTTCCTTGGAGAGGAGAACAATGGAACTTGGGTCCTGCAGCTAGCTCAGCTCAGCTAGGTTCTCTGGGTTGGGTTTGCTGTTTCTGGCCCAGGTATGCTAGGCCGCTAGAACACAGGAGGAAAGATCTCGAAGCCTAGAGCTACTCCAGTGCCCCACAACCAAACTCTGGGGTATATAAAAGGTCCCTGAGGGGCAAGAACCACATAAGGAGACCCACAAAGCCCCCATCCCCCTAAAAGCAACAACAACAACAAAAAAAACCCAGGGTCCAATAGGGTGACTGCAGGGACAGATGCATCAACCAAAGAGAGGAAATTGACACCCCGCTCAGATGTAGCCTATATACAGCTCAGTCTCCATGTGCATCCCCTAGTCGAAGGAGAAGAGACAGTCTGACATGAACTAGCCTGCCACTACCTTGATCACTTCTCCCTGGTGGTATGGTCTAGGTAGCTCGCAAAGGAAGAGGATCCAGATAGTCTTGATGGGACCTGATAGGCTGGGGTCAGAGAGGAGATAGGAGGACTTTCCCTATTAGTGAACTTAGGGGAAAAGAGGGAGGGTGGGTGAGACAGGGAGGAGTGAGGGAGGGGGCTATGACTGGGACACAAAGTGAATAAATAGTAGTAGTAATAATAATATGCCATAAAAAGTCAAGTGCTAGACAGACAGCTCAACAGTTAAGATCGTTGCACACCATTTTTACAAAAAGACCTGAGTTCAATTTCCAGTCTGGCAGCTCACAAGCACCATTAACTCCACCTCCTTTACTGTAACGCTGTTTTAGTCAGATAACTCCAGCCAAGTGGAAGAGTCCTCAACAGATGTGACCAGGCTTCTTCTTGTAAGGGAGGAAGCAGCATGATAAGCATTGAAAACTATCTACTCGTCATGGGCATGGTTTCACAAGTTGTTCCTTAGTAAGTGTAAGCATCTTGAAGTGGTGCCTGCATAACTTAACTCCACTGAGCAACGACTGGGTTGCTGCTCTATTATCATTGTGCATAACTGCTTCAGCTCATGGTTTGGTCTGGGCCCTTTTGTAAGATGTTTTAGCTACTGAGAAAGCAAAATCAGAGCAACTCCAAAGAGCAACAGGACAAGTTTGCCCAGCGTTACATTCTTGCAAAGAAGCATTGTAAAAAAGTCAACACATTACCATGCAGAGCTGAGGACTCAGAAGTTAAAGCACCAAAGAAAGTATAGTATGAAGAAAGAGGTGATGAGCTTTTTCAAAGGTGATGCATTGTTAGCTAGCCATTGTATACCTATATGCTCTAGTTCAAAGAGGCAATGTTTTATCAAGAGAGGCCTACACATTTTTGTATATTATTGCAGTTAATATTCATAACCTACATAACACAGGCGTTATCATAGGAAAAGCTTATGGGAAACTCAGTGCATTGCTCAACTGTGTGGCCTGTAAAATTGTTAAATAAAATCAAGAGAAGGCACAGGTTTATTTAAATTTGTCACTGGTGGCAATTCCCACTTATCTTGTTTGTTTTTTGCTTGCTACTAGTTTACATGTCGATTAGTCATAAGTGGTTCCTAGTGTGACTTTAAAATGGGCGTATGGTCCAATCTGGTAATTTTTCACAAACTTGCTAAAATATGTTTTTGATGAACAACAGATTAAGAACCCAGAGATTTCCTTTTTCCCCTTGCAGCAGAGTATTCATGTTTCATTTGGAGGTTAGGCATTTAGAACTCATTAGGAGTTTAGGACATGAGACATGAAGGAGGCCCAGACTGGCTATGATGCTTACTCATGCAATCTCAGCACTTGGGAAATAGAAGTGAGAAGATTTCATGCTGTATGCAATCTTGAACTGCAGAGCAATGTAGCAGATGAGCAGGTTAGGTCTCATGTGGATCCTTTAGTAAAGGAAGTTGGGACTGCATTAGACACACTCTCACTTGCCAGCTTTTGGATCACTTTCCCCAAGCTGGACTGCCTTGCCAGGCCACAGGGGAAGAGGACACGCTCAGTCCTGGTGCAACTTGATAAGCTGGAGTAGATAAAAAAGAAGAGATGGAGGAGACGAGGGTGGGAAGGTAGAACTGGGAGTGAAGGAGGGATGAGACTACAAGGATGTAATATAAAAAATATTTAAAAAAATTCTTTCCTTCTGCAAATGAAAGTCAACCTCTGGTTTCAACATACATGCGCACACACCTGAAAACACACATAGAAATCATGTTTTTTTAATGTTATATTAATTTATGATGATTCTATCTACTAGTTCTTCTTCAGACTTCTTAATGAGATGGTAATTTTTAGTCAAATAACCATTTTTATGCATATTAAATGTTTGTTTCTTAAATATGCCATGGGAAACACACAGTGTAATTTCCTGTATAAACAAGGGTCTTAGGAAGACCCTGCTTTCAAGTAAAAGACATTGCTCAGGATAGATTTTGTAACAGCCATTTTATAGGAATAATTTATTAATTTGATGGCCTCATCATTTTAAATTATTAAGAAATACCAAATTAAATGTGGTGAATTCATATATTTATCTTCATGTTTTCTTTGCCTGTTAAAATTTATCACTATTGTTTATGCTGTCACTATATTTTGTTTATAAATGTAATTTTATATTCGTTTCAGCATATGACTACATAAGCAACATGTAACAACACCCATGCACACAGGAGTGGTAAATATAATTTGTAGGACTCAGTAACACACAATTTGACCTAAACATGCTTTAACTGACTGTAACATAACATTGCATTGTACAAATAAGTGTGCACATGGATCACACTTTGAATAAATATCATTCACTTACATATTAGTCAATTTTCTTTAAAGTTAGTAAGGTATAATAGTGAATTTAGAGATACACTTGGCCGTATTGTATATCCCTTATTGGAAAAAAATTCAAAAAAGTTATTATTTTAAATATTTATTGAGGAAACTTAATCCTTAATAAGTAAAACTTCCATAGTTTCTACAAAAAAATATTTCACCATCTATTGAAGTTAATTATTGTGTGTTTTACAAGGAGCTCAGTATTATAAGATGCTTAAGGCAAAATGCAAGGAACTTAATAATTCATGATCTGCAAAGACTTAACTCATTCAGTTTACTCTTACAGATAGGATGCTGCACCTTATTTATAATGAAATGTTTCTTCCTCTATACTGTACTATAAATTATTGTTTCTTTTCTGTAAATTCCTAGCATAGAGCAGTTCTTACCATGCTCAGTTGGTTAGCAACAATGGATGGTTACATTTAGGGAGGGGTCCTGAGCTTTCTCTCTCAACCATTTTTTTTAATAGAATATACAAAGGAACAAAGATTAAGAATATCTTTTCACATGATTCCCTGCACTCTGCGAATGTTTGCTTATGAGTCTCAGCATTTGCTTTGATACAGTGCTAGGTAGAGTCTTTCAGAGGCCCTCTGTGGTAGGCTCCTGTCCTGTTACTGGCTTTCTCCTACTTCCAATGTCCATCCCATTTTTCTTTCTAAGTGAGGATTGATCATCTTAGCCTGGGTCCTCTTTCTTGTTTATCTTCTTTAGTGTACAGATTTTAGTATGTTTATCCTATCTTATAAGTCTAGTAACCACTTATATGTGAGTATATACCTTTCTCCAACCAAGGACCATGTATGGAAATAACCTAGAACCCCTGCTCAGATGTAGCTCAGTATCCAAGTAGGTTCCCTAGTAAGGGGAACAGGGACTATTTCTGACATAAACTCAATGGCTGGCTTTTTGACCTCCCTCTCCCACTTCCCCCCTGAGGGAGGAGGAGCCTTGCTAGGCTACAGAGTAGGACATTGCAGCCAGTCCTGATAAGCTAGGGTCAGATGGAAGGGGAGGCAGTCTTCCCCTATCCATGGACTTTGAAAGGGGCAGGGTGGTGATGAGGGAGGGGGGTGGGATTAGGAGGGAATGAGCAAGTGGGTTATAGCTGGGATACAAAGTAAATAATCTGTGATTAATATAAAAAAAATAAAAATTAAAAATTAAAAAGAGAATATTTTTCCATGATGATTTTTAATCAATAATCTTTACATGAAGAAGGAAATATTTGAATAATGGATGTCTTAGCTTAAGGTAGGTCAGAAATTGACAGAAAGTGGATGGATTTTTTGTTGTTGTTTTGATAATGTTATATAGATAATGAGCTAAAGAAATACTCAGCAGTTTAGTGTGCTTGCTGCTCTTGCAGAAAACCTAGATTCAATTCCAATGAGGCAGGTGATATTTCACTGTAACTCCAGTTCTGGGAAATAGGTGGTCCTTTTCTGGACTCCATGGCCACCAAACAGACACATGGTACACATACATACATGCAGGCAAGACACACAGACTTATAAAGTGAAATAAATAAATCTATTTTAGAAGATAGAAAGAGAAAATATATGTTGCTTTCTTACTTGTCTGTCCAAAATAGGTTGGCAAGAAAGAGAAAAAGGATGAAGAAATGTAGATTCTGTATTTGATAGAATTAAACTTGTTATACTTGATGATGCTTGTCCAAGAGAAGCCTACTTGAAATTGCAAGTCCTTCAGCATCAACTGAGGACAGTTTTGATCAAAGAATCAAACATTTCAGATTTTTTATCTATAACTTTTATTAGGTGATTATTAAATAATTAGACAATCTTGTAAAACACAGAGTTTTTATACATATGCTTATGTCCAAACCTACATAAACTCTTTCAGTATGTACATAATACATAATTATGGCATTTATTATTATAATGTATGACTTGCATTGATACATTGATCATATCCCCTATATTTGCACTTGGTACTTTTAGCTTAGTATAAGAAACTCTTTGGGATCTGATAAATATGTTATACATGTTTCCACAAATCTTATATAATCAGTAATCTCTGTTTTACTATTTCCATACTTTGAAGCAAGTGGTTTGTAGCCTCTTTGCATGGCTATATTTCAATGTTATTACACTGATGATTTCCCCTGTACTCCAGTTGTATGTATCTAAACAGAAAAGCGACATACCTCAGTGTTCTTTCATGCTGGGTAATGTTATTTTTTCCATGTACTAGTTTATGTACCATTTTATTTGCTGAAGGACATCTGCATTTTTTTGGCAGCTGGGGTTAAAGCTTATATAGCATCTGTGCATATGTAAGGTGTGGACATATATTTTAAATTCATTTGGGTAAACAAGAAGGGAAGGAATTCTTGATCATTTCCATGTTCCTGCATATTGCTATACAAAACTGCCCAAATGCCTTGCATTTATTTTTATCTCAATCACAGGTTAGGTAGTTTGAATCCCAGGCATAGCCCCCTCCCCCATTCCTCCTACCCTCCCATTCCCTCCCTCATCTCCCTCTTCCCCGCCCCCTCCAAGTCCACCAACAGGGGAGGACCTCCTTCCCTTCCATCCAACCCCAGCTTATCCTGTCTCCTCAGGGCTGGCTGCAATGTACTCCCCTGGGATCTAGCCAGTCTGTCACTCCCCTGCTTGTATGGGGGAGGGTCAAAGAGTCAGCCATCAAGATCATGACTGAAACAGTCCCTGTTTCCCTGAATAGGGTGTTCAGTCCTACACCTAGT
>CM053745.1:31394346-31418194 GCA_028658305.1 Pachyuromys duprasi | reverse complement strand
GGGTTGGAGAGGGTGGGAGGGAATGAGGGAGGGGGCTACGCCTGGGATGCAAAATACCTAACCTGTGATTGATATAAAAATAAATTAAAAAAAGAAAAAAAATATGTGAACAAAATCGTAAATTGGGACACAGAGTAATGAAGTACAGCTTCCAAGATGAGATTGTTGTTGTTTACTTGTTTTGTTTTTATTATTTTATTTTTAAATTATCTTTTGTGGTGGAGGTTGCAATGGTGTAGGGTGGATTTGAAGGGACATAATGATGAATGGGATTAGGATGCTGCAGGTAGTGAAATCCACAAAGAATAGATAAAGAGATAAAATTCTTAAGTATTTTGTTTATTTTATTCAATGTTAACTGGTATTACTTTAAGAGAGTGTAAAACAAAAGCTTGTATCTATGATTCTAATGCTGAATCCAAACTTACTCTGCCTTCACTGTTTCACAAGTGTGTTCTGTCATTAGCAGGTGTCATCCATTGTCTTCCAAACATGTCATGAAAACGGAATGCAACAGTTTGAAAAATAATAATAATTATAAAAGTTAATGAAAATGTGATGCCCCTAAATAAATTGCATGAAAATCTGCTGATAAATTTTGTAAGATATTTTCAAAAGAGAACAAGCACATCTGAAGGAATCAAAGCTCTATTTCACATCATGTACTCCAAAACAATAGAATGAAGAATGTTGTTTAGATCAGTGGAAGCAAAATACACAGTTTAGTGAGAATTATCATGTAATTATTTTTTTGATGTCAGAATAGAATTGACTTATATAATTCTATGAGCAAAATTTTATTTCACATTTCTGTTTTTATTTTAATTATCTAAATATACTGCATCACTGCATGCATACAATTTTGCAAGATAATAACAATAATAACTTTCACTTACTGAGAAATACCAGAAAGTATTCTTTAAAATACATCATCCATTTTATTTACCACTTTTGACCATGCTAAGAATAGTTCCCATCATAATCCCTGATTTCCAACTGACCAACTTGAAATGCAGAGAGGAAAAGTAAACTGCCCAAACTTATATAAATAGCTAAATGTCAAAAATGGTATTTGAACTAAGGTGGTTAATGCTAATTCATCTTTAATGAATATGAAATACGGTGAACTTTATAGCACTCTATTAAAATGGTAAATAATTTTTCCACTTTAAAAATATTAATAGCTAGGTAAATGTTTAAATGTTTAATTACTTCAATATGTGCTCAAAGAAGAAATAAATTTATTTAGATTTCTGAAGTTCATATTAATTCCCTTTGTAATTTTGTTTTTTCTTCATGTATTTTTTCTCAGAATTTTTATCATTGTTAATGTTTTACTAACCTCAAGTCAATAAATAATTATGTTTGTAAATATTAAAATAAAATTTCTTCAAAATAATATCAAAAGTCCCAAAACTTGTCTACAGTTTTGTTAACTTCTGAGATTTTTGTTCTAAAGTATGCAGGATTTTTATTATTATATCATTTTATGCCAATTTGAAATATGTTGGTATAACCATTGTGGGAATAATTTTATAATTTTGACTAATTTTTGTTTCCGTACAAATATAAGCACAGCTCAATAAAATGTTATTGAATGAAGTTTTTAATGAACTCCAAGCATTTTTTTATTTTCAAATATCCTATACATATCTTAAGTCTTTTTTTAAACTCCTATGAGATTTATTATTCTTTATTCCTTACTTTGGTGCAATTTTACTGAACAAATCAATATCTTTACAACTAATCTCATATATTCTTTGTAAAGAGAGTTTTTATTGCTAATCAATTTTTTTAGTATTTCTTCCATGTCATAAGAAGAGGAACATATATTTTTTTCACTTTTCCTGTCTTCTGTGTTCTATTCTTTCTTATATTCCTATAAGATGAGTAGCATTTATATCTATAGATGAGTGCTATTGCTTTATATTTGATTTTTTCACACAAATGCTGATGTGCTAAACTGCATTGTCAATCATTAAATTACATAAATAAATATATAATTTATATATTATATATTTATATAAACATGCATACATATATATACATCTATCATTTGAGATTGGTGAGCTACACCTATGAAGTCATATTACTGCTCTCTCTCTTTGTCTTCCCTCCTGAAATAAAGACAAACATTTTAATTAGCTTTTCATATTTAGTAGTACATCTCAAATTACCCCACGTAGATGTTAAATATGCATATATGTGGTCTGTGGTAATTGGACAGATTTTCTGAAGATTTCTTTCAGTTTGCCTTCCACATCTTGATTTAGCATACTACTATTACATTTTGAGAAGGTAGCCTTAGAAGAGCTATGAGAATTTAAAGATATGATTTGATATGTATTAATGTTGATCAGAAAAGATTCATGTGAATTTCTCCATCCATATCTAACAAACAGTATGTATTTCTCTATAACGAAATAGGAAAATAGAAGCTCAGGCAACAACACAACAATGGGATACATGATTATTTCATTAGAGACCCTTGGTTTAATCCCCATAAGAGAAAGAACAGAAAAAAAGAAATAGAGAAAGAAGGTGTTGAAAGAAGGGAGAGAGGGAGAATGAAGAACAGGAGGGAGGTTTCAAGCTCACGTGCACTTTAAGAGAAGACTTTGGGTTTTATTGTATGCCTCAATATTTATCTTATATGCAGAGAACATATGTACCAGCACAGTGACAAATTCCATTCTAAGTAATGAATATTTGCAAGAATGTTTTCCATCTAAAATTTAATCCGATTTAAAAGTACTCTCTCACACCCACTATGAGAACTCCTGCATTAAGGATATTGCTTTGCTATTTCCAGATACATTATTTTTTACAGACAATGAATCATTGTTTGGGCCTATGACCCGAGGGTGAATGGTTTAACATGGGAATGGTTTTCAGTCTTTGTTTCACAGTATCTATTTTCACTATATCTGTGATAGCTCTCCTGTCACTCCTGTGATTCATCCTGGTCAGGTTCTCAGCCAAAGTACACCAATAATACCCAAGAGTTCACATTCCCACACAGCCTTATCTGCAGTAACCTTTTACCAACACTGCACACCATGATACCAAAGGAGAAAAACACGTTTGGGCTGAACAATGCTGTTCATTTAGATGAAACAAAGCAGAGGGAGGACATGTTGTGTAATGTAGAAAACTAAATTCTGTATGGAAAGACAGCACTCTTCCTTACTGTGGAAGAGCAGTGATAATACAAGTGTTAGCTTTCTGTTCATTTTTCCAAAGCCAAGTTTTTATTTACAACACTAAGCCAAGTTGTACCAGCATACTTGCAAAATAAAATGAAGTTGATTGATGGTTACTAAGCCCAAGGAATTTAAAGCTGGAACTAGGGTAATCAACAGCAAGACATGATATGTTCCCTGAGCCAGATCAACTCCTGTTGATAAGAAGAAAAACTGTTCATCTGGCTTACAGTGAGAGTAGTAATGGAAACTTGGGAAGCTAAGGTTCTAAAGCTGAGTTAACAGCTTTTATTCTATTACTTTCATCCATGTTACCCCACTCTCACACTTGAAACGGTTATTAACATGTACTTGTGTACTTGTGTTCTTAATCTTTACATTGTCTGTTCTTTTCTTAAGCAAATGTTAAACTTTCTTTTCATGCTGGGTCTGGGTAGGAACGGGGGCAGGGGGTGAGAATTAAGCAGGTTTCTCTAATATTCCTCAATTATACTCATAGAATAAAGTCAGAGAGAACTTACATGTAATAGAATCGGTGTAATCAAAAGGTAACTGCACACTCAGAGCTGGTTATTCTTCTAAGAAAGATGATAGTACAGGTTAAAAAAATATATGCTACAGGTCAGTGAAATGACTCCATGGTACAAAAGCTTTTCTGTTAAACCAGGAAACATTAATTCAATTCCTGGAATTCACAGGGTGTAAAGAGAAACAGCAGGCTTTCTTCTGACCTCGACATGTCACTATGAGAAACACACATGCACAGACACACACACACACACAAACATACACACACACACATGCACAACAGAGAAACAGAGAGACAGAGAAAAATAATGGGAAATGATTACACTGTCACGATGTCTGTGAGCTGATTAAACTATTGTTCATATTAAGGTGATGTTTCATTTTTAAATTGAAGCATCTTTTTATTTCTTTCTCTCTCTGTCTCTCTCTCTGTGTATTTTATTTTTCATGTGTGCTGGGAGTGAGGAGTCAATATGCATGCATGTCACAGCCTTAGACAATGGCAGAGGACAACCTTCCACTATTTTTTGAAGACAGGATGTCTTGCATTTACCTATCACTTAAGCATGGTTACCTGGCTAAAGAGCTCCAGGTCTTCTCTTGCCCTCTTCTTTCTGTGTAGGAGTTCAGGTATTACAGACAGTCTTCTTTCTGGATCTACATCTTTTCTGAAGATCTGAGCTTAGTGCAAGTGATTCATCTTCCCACATACCAAGGGAATGACTTCTTAAATCAGAAAATTCATGGCCACCAAAGGCACTTTCATGGACATTGTGTGACATTGTTTATTTTAATAAGCTCTTTGACAGATATAATGGCCATTTTAAATTTAATTTCCATAATTCAGTACTTATGAACAAATCCATAATCAGTTAAACATAATATTATTTTAAAAGAATCACTTTGAAAGTCTAAGCTCTATTTTATAACCACTTTAAAAATATTTTCTGTTTTAAAATTTGTATTGTATTGCAGTCTCATAAAATCTCCTCCAGAGTTACTGCTGTTGGCCCAACTTCCTGATAAGCAAGCTGAGACCAGAGAGGATACACTGCAGAGCTGAGTAGCCAACAGTGTTGGGATCAGGTGCCAATTTGTATATCATCCGTGGTTTTAAATTGATGTCTAGATTATTCAGAGCAATGAGGAGACCATTGTCTCTGCCTTCTAAATGCAGTAAAGGTTCACAAAATCGATGCAGATCTGGAGAGGAACTAAGCCTTTTCGCACATAATCACAGGAGAGGGAAGAGAATGAGTGAGAGGCTTTCCTTTTCACAATCCAGAGTTCCTGTCTTGCTTCCTCTTCCATCTCCATCACAGTCCATTTTGCAATCAATGTCTGCTTCACCTCATCAGTGAAAATGACTCCCAACTCTTAGGTCAGACACATTTAGTTTTGGAGGAGCAATTTTCCAGTTATCACAGTCCTGAGAACTTGCGGAATGTCTTTTCTTCTTTTTCCTTTTTATCTTTTTTTTTTTTGACAAAACTAAACATTTCTAAGATATCACCAAAAAAAAGTACATAACAAATTTCACTTCCCTAAATAAAGTAATTCCGATGTATTTTAAATCCACTTTTCATTTTTCTGTTTGTTATTTGAGACTCTGCTTTTTAACTTTTTTGAAAATTTTATGCGTGAGCACTGTATTTGTATCACTTTCTATGCCATATTCTCCCCTCCTGCAACTTATCCTATGTTCTTCATTTCCGCTTCTCAAAGCTATAACTTCTTCTGTAATTGTTCATGCACACGCATGTGCACACATGCACACAAACATACAGGTGCTGTGAGTCCATTTAGTGCTGGGTGTATGTGTTTTGGATGTTAGTATCCACTTGGAATTGGATAGCCTAATCATAAGGGGGCTTTTCAACAAAGAAGGCTGTCTTCCCTCTCTCTCTTTAAAGCTGTTCTAAGCTCACAGCTCTTCTTCTAGCATCAGGACCTGGTGAGACTTCTTCTGCCTACTTTGGGAATCCGCTGGTGGTGTAATTGTTCAGGTCTTGCTTAGGTGACGGTATATTGTTAGTATTTTATGGGTGAGATTCCCTATCATATATAAAAACTCTGTCTCACAGCAGACACTGCTTCTTAACCTATCCCCCTTCTGAGATGTTTACTGAGCTTTAGAAGGAGGGATTATGTTGGGTTTTTAATCAATTAGGAATGAGCTCCTCCTGGTCACTTCTTTGTGTTTTGACCATTTTTCTGATGGTCTCTTTCTACTGCAAAATGAAACTTCTTTGGTGAGGGATAAGAGCTACATATAAATATAACCTGCTCAGTCAATATGACGTTGTTTTTATGTAAGCTTTTGGGTTGATCGTTTGACAACTAGTGGATGTGCTATTCCCTGGGGAAGACCACTTCTAGAGCTCCCTGCTTTCTTCAGTTATAATTATCAGTTTTTAAAGTTAACTTTCAAAGTAATGGGTTCCCTTAACGTCATTTTCATTAAACTGCATTTGGGTAAATATCCCCCACTCCTCTACCCTAGCTCCCTGCCTTACCCTTTTAGCTGTACCCTTTAATGTCCTCTGTTATCTACTATTGTTTACCATCTCATGGAACCTATTCTGCTTTATTGCGTTTCCTACACTTACCCACCTACATATCAATTTTGGCAAGGATATATATATGTAAGAAACAACACAGAGTATTTTTCAGCATGGGTTACAGTTACATCACTTAATGTTAAGTTTTACTATTTTAATTTATTGCAAAGGGAATCTCAGATTCTGATTTTTTTTTAATTTTCTTAAGTGCTCTTTCCCACTTGCAACCAACTCTTCAATGATCAGCATTTGTAGATCTGCTATCTACAGGTAAAGAAATGAAATCAAATGTTCACCCACTATGTTTACAAAAAGAAACCACTAACAATGGATTAATGATTTAAACATAAAACCTTGACATTTTAAACTATTAGGGGAAGTTATATAATATTCATTTAGGTTATCTTTTTTTTGTTGTTGTTGTTATTGTTTTATATTGCCTGCTCTTTTAAAGATGAGACGCTACAAATTCAGACCACAAAAGTAAAAGTAGGAAAATGGCATTCTGTCAAATAAAAATGAACAAATAGACTTCAGTGTTAAGAGTCAATCTACAGAATCAGAAGAAATATTGTTAGCCATCTATCAGATAAGAAGTTAATACCAAATATAATAACTCAAGCAACTCAATAGCAGGAATAACAAACAAATCCAGATCATAGACAGAGACAGACATTTCTAAACGTAGACATCCAAAGGGAAAAGGTATGGAAAGGCATTTTCCATACACAAATCATTAAGAAAATAAAAAAAAAACCAATCATAATGAGATACCACCTTACATCTGTAACAATGACTATTATCATAAATGTGAAAGGTAACTCTTGATGAGGATATACAGGAAGACAGTTGCTGGAAATGAAAATCTACAGCCTATATGGTAAGTAGTGTTGTGACTGTGATACAAGAAGAAAAATGAAAAAGAGAAAAGGAAAGGAAAAGAAAGGAAAGAAAAGGAAGAAAAATTTCTACATAATCAGGCAGCTTGATGCTATATTTACCAAGTAGACTGGAGACCAGGAGGCTAAGGAGGCATTTGCAGCACAATTTACAAGAGAGTATTTAGGACATTAATCTAAACATCAATCAACAGCTAAATGGACAAAGAAACTCTAATATTAATACACAATGACACATTGTGAAGGCTCAATGAGAAGCTTTACTTTTTGCAACATTAATAGGATTGGGGAATATTGTGCTAAGCAGGTAGAAAAGGAAAAGTGCATATACTCACTGATTCTTACAACTGGGAGCATAGATGCATAGAGTAAAATGGTGGTTATCAGAAGGTCAAAGGCATAGGTAAAATAAAGGGAATTACAGCCAAAGCGCATGAAACCTTGATTGAAAAGGAAGAATATATTTTTCACCATTACAATTTTATTAATTCTTTGAAAATTTCAATTCATGTATCCTAGTCACACTGACTTCCCAGTACTTCCATGTCCATCCCAGCACCCTTGTGATCTCATCCTCTCCCAAAACTATATAAACAAAAATAAGAATAAAAAGTAGAAAAAAAATCCAAGCCCAATCTGTGTTATCTATACGCTCACTGGAGCACTGTGAAACTCTGTGACCCACCCCTTAAATAGATCTGAGTCCTTCTTCTCATGCATCCCTGACAGAAAGCCATCAATTGTGAAGAGTTATCCTTCATCATCTCCATCACATTTTTCGTTTCCTGGTTTTGTTTTGTTTTGTTTTGTGTTTTGTTTTGTTTTGTTTTCGAGACAGTGTTTCTCTGTGTAGGCTTGGCTGTCTTGGACTCGTTTTATAGACCAGGCCAGGCTGGCCTCAAACTCACAGAAATACACCTACATCTGACTCCTCATCTTTGTGCTGGAATTACAGGCATACACCACATCATCCAGCTCTATCACTCTGTTTTTTAAATTTTTTTCTTAACATTTATCTTATTTTTTAATTTATTACAATTTATTCACTTTGTATCACAGCTGTAGCGCCTCCCTCATTCCCTCCCTCTTTTCCTCCCATGCCCATCCATAAGTCCACTGATAGGGGAAGTCTGCTTCCCCTTCTATCTGACCCTAGCCTATCAGGTCTCATCAGGACTGGCTGCATTGTCCTCTTCTGTGGCCTGGTAAGGCTGCTCCCTCATCATGCGGGAGGCGAACAAAGAGCAGCTGCAGAGTTCATGTCAGGGACAGTCCCTGTTCCCATTACTAGGGAACACACTTGGAGACTAAATAGCCATGGGCTACATCTGAACAGGGGTTCTAGGTTTTCTCCATGAATAGTACTTGGTTGGAGTGTTATTCTCAGAGAAGACCTCTGTGCCTAGATTTTTTGGTTCTGTTGCTCTCCTGGTGGAGCTCCTGTCTGCTCCATGTCTTTCTGTCTTCCCCTTCTTTCATATGATTGATTACACTCTGCCAAAACTTTAGCTATGAGTCTCGGCATCTGCTTTAACACCCTGATGGGTAGAGTCTTTCAGAGGCCCTCTCTGGTAGGCAAATGGGATAGACACCAGAAAAGGAAGAAAACGAGGAAGAGGACAGAATCTGTTACACTTTTTAAGAGTTCTCTTAGGTGGCCTCCTGCTAGGCTGTTACTTTTTTGGGGATTTGGTGAGGTAGGGCTAGGGGTTGTCACAGAAGCCTTACATGTTCCTCTCTCTCAACTGTGTACCTGCAGCCTTGTGCATCACAGCAAAGTAGCTTCTTTGCTCTGGACGGTGAGGGTGAGCACTGATCTTTGACCTCCACAGGGTTTCTGGTGAGGGCACAGACCACAGACATGCCCTTCAATGTAGTACTACCATAGACTAAAAAAGGATCTCCCAGGCAGCCCAGACTACAGAGATCAATGTGTTTTCAGGACATAGTACAGACCATGGACATCCATATACCCTCGGTAATAATATGGGGCACAGACATCAACAGGGCCTGGTTATCTGTATGTATTTCTTTATATTATGTTTACAGTATACTTTATACAGTTTGTAATATGCATTTCATATATATATATAGTTTATATATATGCATTGAGTATTTAAAAGTAATACAATAGTAAATTTTAAATAGCAATTCCACAAATATTGACGAATATTTAAAGTGATAAATATGCTAATTAGCATGATTCATTTATTTCTCTATGTGCTCATACATTCACACTTTGTCCTCCATAAATATGTGTAACTTTAATTTATAGATTTGCAATTAACATTTTCCATAAAAAAATCATCATGGTGATAATTTATTGGGTGCTGGGCATGGAGTGGACTTAGACCTGCATCTGCTCAGATGCAGCCCGTGGGCAGCTCAGTCTCCATGTGGGTTGTTTCCTAGTCAGGGGATCAAGGGCTGTCTCTGACATGAAATCATTGGTTGGCTCCTTGATTACCTCCCTCTGGCAAGGTGGCCTAACTAGGCCACACAGAAAAAGGATCCAGACAGTCCTGATGAGACCAAGAGGCGAGGGTCAGACAGAAGGGGAGGAGGCCTCTTCTATCATTGAACTAGGGGAGGAGCAGAGGGAGAAGAAGGAGGTAGGGTATGACTGGTAGAAGATGAGGGAGGGGGCCACAGTCAGGATACAAAGTGAATGAATTGTAAGAATAATAATGATAAGGTACATGAATAAAGTGTTGTAGTAAACATGATGGAGACTGGTAACTCCTTGTGAATTTGCTTTGAAACGTTCAATTATCTTTTGTATGAAAAGTCAAAATAAAAGCAGTCACACACTATTTATTGATAGTGTGTGAAAAACTAAATGGTTTTTATAGCAATACACTTTAAAATCGCTTAATTCAAACATGTTTAATAAATGTTAGCTATTATTATTATTTTTGAATAAGTTAGTATATGAGGTTTATTAGGAGCATTTTATAATTAAAAATGTTAATTATAAGATATGAAGATTCAGTGAAAAATTAATTTGCCTAATTAACCTGCTTACTTATATTTCACCTTAATTTAATTGTCTGTTGATCCTTTTTTTACTGTCTTCTGAATATTCTCTATCATACTAAGTGTTTGCTATTTATTTAACAATAATACAATGATTCCAAAGATTAAAGAGACTGTTTAAAGAAGAAAGGTTTGAATATTATAATTTAAATGCATTATGTCATTCAAAAGTAGATAAGTAGATATAAAATTAAAAATTAATACTTGACAATACACTTAAATTAGCTGTAAAAGTGTGATAAAATAATCTAAAAGCTGTTAATCTAAATAAATATGCTTTAATCATCAAGTGGCATTTAATTAACCTGCAATAAATGGTTTATTAAATTTAAATTAGATCATCATATGAGAGTTTATTTAAACTATGCATGGATGTTCTATTTCCTACTTTTCACTTTTCTGAAATATTTCAGCCTTGCTGTAGCATAGATTGAAATAATTTTTAAATTTAAGCTTCCCATAGATCCTTGCTTCACGTTCTCTATTCTTTATACAGGATTTCCTACATTACATGAATTACATGTAAACAGTCTAAACTAAGAACAAAACAATTACAACAAAATCAGCCGGAAAATTATGTTGACAACTGATCGTTGTTTTTTTGTCAATCAAAAGGGCCAATATCACATAGCCTTCATGATATTAATAATCCAACTCCAGTTGTATTGTGTTGCTAAAGTGGTTGTTATGCTTCATTCTACTTTTATTTCCTCTACTGAGATACTGTAATCACCAGTTCCTCAGAAAAACATGTGCCTTCAGTGGCTTACTTTCCAAATCTCTAGTCAGATTCAAAATATAAGCATATGGTATCACATATGTACATACACACATGTATACATGCATAAATGTATGTACACCTCCCAGGTGAGAACCAGGGTAATAGCAATACTTTGTCTTTTTGTTTTTTTGGCATTTCTTTGACAAATCTGAGCAACAACTCAAAGAAGACTTCTAATGCCTGTTGTTGAATCTTTTTGTTAGATGGTCTGTTGCATTTGGAGGGAGCAGTCAAGATGGAAAAAATTTCGTGAATAAAAATACATATTACGTATATTTGACATGTCGTAACCAGCAAAGCAAAATATGAATGTGTGGCAGAGATTGTTTCTGTTTCAGTTGATCAGTGGCAGGGAGCATGATGGGGACCAGTGGCTTTGTATCACTTCCAAAAACTCACTCCCAGCGATCTACTATCAGCTGTAAGTACGGTAAAATATTTCTTTTATTTCATGAGATTATACTATAATTATTACATCACTCCATTCCCCTCCCCCCAAGTCCTAAGAAAGGAACAACAGGCAATACTGACAGTGGAAAAAATAGTCTTCCCCAAGGAAGAGCACACTAATTGGTTATTCAATACCAAATCTTCATCCCTGAAAAGATGCACAGAAGGTACAGACTAAGCATATGTTATTTTTTAATTTTGAAATATATATTTACAAATATATAAACTTACATATGTACATACTGACAATAATGAACAAAAGATATAACTGAGAAAAAATGGAGGGTCTAAAGAAGAAATGGAAAGGAGAGAATTATACAATTGGAATATAACCTCAAAAATATAAGTAATTATTAAAAAATTCAATGAGTTATATATGTGCTTTCAAAACAATTCCTTTAATTATTTCTCAAATTTGAATTATACATTCCCTACTGTACTAGTTCAGAATAGCTGGGACATTTGTATGTATATATTTGTGTATGTGTGTATGTAAGGGGTCTGTACTTGAGTTCCCTCAACAAAACCAGGAATTTGTTTTACAGAAAACTCATCAATAATATTTGCATGAATCTTTTTGATAATCAACTCTCACTGAAGAGCTTTGCAAAAGCCTGTGCCCAATTTGAAACTAAAGAGCTAAGGACAAGAAGAACGATTTTTATGTTGTAAATGTATGGATGATATTTGTAACATGAAACATAAGTAATAAAATTCTAATTTAAAATTTTTGATTAGCTTCTTGCTAGCATCCAAAGATGACATCATCATTTGATTCCTACATTTTTGCTGTTTCTGTACCTGTGTATAATTAGTTGAAAAAGAAATGTTGAAGATTAAAACTTCTGCATTTCACCATGCCTTCAGTTCTATTGATGGTAGTTCATGTTTATGTTATGATGGCTCATGCACAAACAAATGAGAACATATGGTATAACTTAAAACTCAGTCATACCAAAGCATGCTTACTGGGCTAGGCTTAATCCTTAGTAGCATAAATAAAGAAAAAAAAAAAACATCAACTTTATTTTTAAGGAAGAAAGACAATTAGGATTTCTAATCATTTTTCAAGTGTTCACTGCTTACCATTGTAAATTTTTATCTACAATGATCTCTGTCATTGATTATTTTATTGTCTATCTCCTTTGGGACATCAGATATTTTTACCATGAGTTAGTTATGGTTTGTACCATACATTTTATATCATTTACTCTTAGCTTGTGCATATCATCACATTTGAAGTGAACTTATTGTAGACATCATAGGATTCACCTCATTTTTAATTAATTAATTAATTAATTAAAATTTATTAACTTTGTATCCTATCTGTAACCTCCTCCCTCATCTCCTCCCAGTCCCACCCACCCTCTCACTTCCCCCCCATGCCCCTTCCCTAGTCCACTATTAGGGGAGGAACTCCTCTCCTGCTAGACCCTAGCCTATGAGGTCTCATCAAGGATGGCTGCATCATCTTCCTCTGTAGCCTGGCAAGGCTGCACCCTCCCAGGGTGAGGTGATCTAACAGCCAGCTACTCCTCCCTGTACTACTTACTAGGGTACCCACTTGGCAACTGAGCAGCCCATAGGCTTCTTCTGAGTAGGGCATCTATATCCTCTCCATGCATGGTCTTTGGTTGGAGTAGCATTCTCTGCAGCTGCCACTGAGCGCAGGGTTTTTGGCTTTGTTGGTATCCTTGTTGAGTTCCTGTCTCCTCCAGGTCTTTCTATCTCCCTCTTCTTACCTCATCGGAAAATCTTTAGCCAGCTTCTTTTCCTTTATTTATTTTTTTCTCTTATATAATTTACAGTACAGCTGAATTATAATAAATTCCAACAATCTCTAACATTGTACTGGTGCTGTGCCTTCAACTATTGGAAAATCACCATAATATGTGACACTAGAACTCTAAACCGTTTAGCAATTTTTCTTAAGGGGACCTACATAGACATATTTCCTTGTGGTATAATAGCCAAATAAAATTTTGTGAAAAAGAAAATAAACCTACTATTTTCATTGCTTAGTTACTTTTATAACCCCAATAATTTGAGATCAGGAGCTCCACAAAGACCAAATATATCTGGGCACAGGGGTCCTTTTGAGACTGATTCTCCAACTAAGGACCATGCATAGATATAACCTAGAACCCCTGCTAAGACGTAGACTATGGCAGCTCAATATCCAATCGGTTTCCCCAGTAAGGGGAAGAGGGACTGTTTTGACATGAACTCAGTGTCTGGTTCTTTGACCGCCCCTCCCTCAGAGGGAGGAGCAGCCTTGCTAGAACACAGAGGAGGACATTGCAGCCATTCCTGATGAAACCTGATAAGCTAGGGTCAGATGGAAGGGGAGGACGACTTCCATATCAGTGGACTTAGAGAGGGGCAGGGAAGAGATGAGAGAGGGAGGGTGGGATTGGGAGGGTATGAGGGAAGGGGCTACAGCTGGGATACAAAGTAAATAAATTGTAATTAATATAAAATTTTTAAAAATTCATGTGCAACGAAGAATATATTAGTTCTTACAGGCATTTTATTATATAAAATATAAGGAACTAAAATTAATAATTCTCTATACATATCAGGACATATAGACATGCACTGATTAAGCAGTTTGGCTTTTTCATAGTTTTATGGAATTAATGTTAAGTAAAGTACATTATAGTAAAAGGTAGACAAGATGTGTAAAAGCTGCTAAAAGTATTAAAAGTATTGGGCTTTTCCTTTATTTTTAACATATGTAACACAAACCATAAAACCAAAAGAATTTCAACTATTATATACCCTGTATACCTTGTATGTCTGCCTGTGTGCCCACTCATATCCTGCTTTCAGAGCCCTTTTTCGCTTAAAAAACATCTTCTTGTAAAAGACCCCTGTACCCTGATCAATTTGGTCTTTGTGGAGCTCTTGTTCTCCCCAAGTCTTACTAACTTCCCCTATTTTCATATTATTCCCTGCCCTCTGCGGAAGGCTTGGTTGTGAGTCTTAATATCTGCTTTGATACATTGCTATATTGATTCTTTCAGAGGCCCTCTTTGGCATGCTCCTGTCCTGTTGCTTGTTTTCTCCTCCATTCAATGCCCATCCCATTTGTCCATCTAAATGAGCATTGATCATCCCAACCTGGGTCCTCCTTCTTGTTCACCTTCCCTAGGTGTACAGATTTCAGCATGACCTTCCTATCCTATAGGTCTATATAAGTGAGTATATACCATATGTTTCTTTCTGCTTTTGGGATACCTCACTCAGGATGATCGTTTCCAGGTCCCATTTGCCTCCGAATTTCATGATTTCCTCATTTTTAATTGCTGAGTAGTATTCCATTGTGTAAAAGTACCATATTTTCTGTATCCATTCCTCAACTGAGGGACAGTTTCTCCAACCAAGGACCATGTATGGATATAACCTGGAACCCCTGCTCAGATGTGGCCCATGGTAGCTCAGTACCCAACTGGAGACCCTAGTAAAGGGAACAGGGATTATTTCTGTCATGAACTCAATGGCTGGCTCTTCCACCATCCCCCACATACACCTAGGAGTAACAGCCTAGCTAGATCCCAGAAGAGGTTATTGCAGCCAGCTCTGAAGAGACATGATAAGCTAGGGTCAGATGGAAGGGGGGTAGGTCCTCCCCATCAGTGGACACGGAAGGGGGGAGGGAGGAGATGAAGGAGGGATGGGGAGAGTGGGAGGGAATGAGGGAGGGGGCTATGTCTGGGATACAAAGTACCTAACCTGTGATTAATATAAAAATAAATAAATTACATTTAAAAAATCTTCTTAAATATTATACAGCACATAAAATCTGAGAATATACTTTTTCTCTGTGTTTACACTGGTGAAAAAATGTAGACTTTTGCCACTGTTGGGCAGAGTGCATGGAATCTTACGAAAGATATGGGAAATAGTAAGATAGGGAGAGGACAGGAGCTCCACAAGGAGAGCAACACAACCAAAAAATCTGAGCACAGGGTTCTTTCCTGAGACTGATATTCCAACCAAGTACCATGCATGGAGAAACCCTAGAACCCCTGCACAGATGTAGCCTATGTCAGTTCAGTGTCCTAGTGGGTTCCTTAGTAATGGAAACAGGGACTGCCTCTGGCATGAACTGATTGACCTGCTCTCTGGTCACCTCACCCTGATGGGGGAGGAGCCTTACCAGGCCACAGAGGAAGACAATGCAACCACTCCTGATGACAGCTGATAGACTAGGATCAGAAGGAAGGAAAGGAAGACCTCCCATATCAGTGGACTTGGGGACAGGCATGTGTGGAGAAGGGGGAGTGAAGGTGTGGTTTGGAGGGGAGGAGGGAGGGATTTATCAGGGCATACAAAGTGAATAAAGTGTAATTAATAAAAAAAAGAAAAAATGTAGACTTTTAAAAACTGTTATTGTGATGATGGTTTTTTTCTTTCTGCTTTGAAATAATTATATCCAGAAACATTATATGTACTTTGCAATATTAGATTATAAACAGACAAATGGATCAAATGGACATACAGAGCAAAAATATTTGCTGTTGAATGTTATATTCGACTAAGCAACACTCAGTGACTGGAGACTCTTCAGAACACAGAGAAGCCTGTTCGCCCTGCTGGGGAAGTTGTTCTACCAGCAAGAAGGCATTGGACTATCAATAAAAATAAACTTAAATTGAATATAGTTGAAATCATATAAGAACTTAGTAAAAATAAGAAATCAGAATTAAAATACTTTGAGTGGCTGGCTCTTTGTTCACCTCCACCTGAGGGGGAGAGGGGGAGGGCAGGAAGCAGCCTTGCCAGGCCACACAGGAAGACAATGCAGCCAGTCCTGATGAGACCTGATAAGGTAGGGTCAAATAGAAGGGGAGCAGGACCTTCCCATCACTAAGCTGGGGGAGGGGTATGGGAGAAGAAGGAGAGAAGGTGGGATTGGAAGGGGGCTACAGCTGGGGTACAACGTGAATAAATTGTAATAAATAAATAAACACAAATTGTAAAAATGCTGAGGAAAAATATTTTTTGTAGTCAGTGTTGTCAGGACCTAGGCTCTACCTGACCCATCTGTCTGAATTCCAAACAATAAAATCTGTACAGAGCACAATGGCATTGTGTTCCTAAAAATGAATTCTGGAAACCTCTGCCATGAATTCATTGTTCTATGGATCAAGAGTGGTGACTGAAAATCAATAAACTTTTGGAAAAACACAGAGCTGTCCTGCTTGAATTTTCCTAATCAAATCATCATTGACATTTAAAATTGACTGAAATGTTAGAACTTTATAAAAGTGATTTTTATTGCTATTTAGAAGACCCCTTCTATTATATTCTCTTATTAGATCATAATGACCTTGGGATCTGGGTTTTGTTATAATTAACAACCTTAAGGAGAAGAAATAAAGAATACCAAATAATTGATTTGCTTACTCTGAAGTCAGTGATAGAGTCACTAATAGAACAAGGATACAAATATTTTCTATTCCTTGCTGAGCTGCTGAGCAGAGAAATGTCTTTGAGCTGAGGCTTTATCAACAATAACTGAAGGAGGAGCATGAAGATTCAAATAGCTGACATTAAGTAACCATTTGATGATAGCAAAATGGAGATTGTCATTGTTATTACTATTACCATATTCATGAGGACAAGGGAACTCTATCTGCAAGTAATAATCCCTTGATTAATTGGAAAGCTTTGGTCTTTATTTTAATTTTTTTTCTTTTCCAACAAATTTATTTGTCCACTGATGAGTTTCAGGATTTTTGTTTGTTGGCATTTTTTTTAATTTTTTTAGACTTTATCATACTTTTGGTCTAGATATATTCCTCTAAATATCATTCTTCCTCAGTATAGACTGTGATTCCACTGATGGTTCACCAAAAACCTGATATTTATCGCTATCCCTCATCTCATTCGATGGATGAATGGAAATGCTATTTCCATTGTGAAATTTTAATTTTATCTTCAAGTCTGGAGTCAAAGACTTGATTGACTTTACACTCTAGTCTCAGACTTTTCCCCAAATCACGCTTGAGCACACTGATACTGTCTCATAATGTTCTATTTACTCTTCGATTTCTGCACAGCAGTGAAAGTTCTTGAAAGCCTATGGTTTTATTCAAGTCCATATTTCTAATGTGGGGCAGCATATCGAAAAGATGATATTTTTGTTATATGATGTGTTGTTTAGCCCATCATAAAATCAATGTAAAATGTGTATATAATCTCCTCAGCTTTTTGGAAAATACAGGATCAATGTACATTATTTTATTTAAACGTATGGAATGCTTTATAAATTTGAGTGCCATTTATCTGCAGATGACATACTAATCTCCTTGGTATTGTTCATGTTTTAGTTTATGTACTGCCAAAGTAAGAATAGCATACTTTATTATAAAAAGGACACAATAGAAAATGACTACAAAAATCTATCACTGATGACATATAGCATTTTTTTACTCTTATAAAATATTATTCTTAAACCTATACCAGGCTATTCACAAAGTCACTTGAAAATTATTCATATGATTTGAATGTGGGGTGTTCTGCTAAAACATCTGTCCAGATTTTTCTAGCTTAGGCAAATATAAAATGAGTCTGCTTGTTTGTTTTACACACTTGTAGGATTTCTTGCTTTCTCTTCTGCCTCTCATTTCATTTTTGGTAAATATGTGTGAAAATTTTTATCTATTCAAATCTCAATAAAAATTGTTCTATTAACAATTCAGTTATTTCTTCTAGAAATGTATGTGAGAGCCTGTGACTCAATTCCAGTTTATTTTTCACACCATTGAATATAAAGTAATATTATCCATGGTTTGGATCAATGTTTTGTTTTCTGTTTGAGGTACTTTTGAGAATTATATTTCTTTCTCCCTTATTTAGATGTTGCCCAAAATGCAATGAGTCCGATATATTTGTGAAATGGCACTTGATAGAGAGATTTCAAATTTCCATAATATCTTTTCAGATTAAACACATATTATTCAAGCTGTGATGCATTTTGAAAACTTCTGTAATCTTGCTTGAGTGTGGATAGCTGTTGATATCCAGTCAGCTCTGAGGTTTACTGTGTTTCAAGCTGACATTGATTGCTCAGCAATGGGAAGTCTGCTTCTTATAGTGTCTTGAAGTTAGGAAGGAACTACTTTTAGGGTGTGCTATGAATCCAAAAATGTGTCATACACTATCATCAGTACCACAGTAGACCTAAATCTTCTGGAATAAACAGCAATTCAAGTGTGATTTTTTTTCTGTAATTTCTAAAATATTGTGGTTATTTGCCCTGAAGTAAATTCTATAATTTAAAGTACATAGATTCTCTTTTGTATATTTTCAGTGTGTCTCCAAAATGATATGAAAATAACTATGTGTGATAAAATCATTTAAGATTCTGAATGTAGTTTTCTGTTGTTTACATTCATGGTCAATATATGTAATATATGTTCTTTTTTATAAGTAATTTATTTATTTTTATATTAATCACAGGTTATATACTTTGTATTCCAGCCGTAGCCCCCTCCCTCATTCCCTCCCACTCTCCCCAACCTTCCCTCATTTTCTCCCTGCCCCCCTCCAAGTCCAGTGATAGGGGAGGACCTCCCTCCCTTCCATCTGACCCTAGCTTATCATGTCTCTTCAGGGCTGGCTGCAATGTCCTCTTCTGGGATCTAGCTAGGCTGTTCCTCCCTGATTGTGCGTGGGGAGGGGAGGTGCGGACAAGCCAGCCATTGAGTTCATGACCAAAATATGTTCTAAACCTTTATCTCATAGAGCATTGAAATCACATCTCTTTGTTTGTCATGTATACATTTAATACAGATATACTTGTATCACATTATGTATTAGGGATATGATGGTAGAAGAGACTAATAATGACTATGCTGTTATTAGAAAATTGTGATTGCATTCATAAATGCAGCACTAGATACTTTTTAATGATATAATCATAATTGTAATAAAGCAAGTCTAGTCTAGAAAACAACAACAAATCTCCAAACCAGGAAACAAAACTTTTCTAGAGTGAGGAGGAGAAATGTCATTTGCTTCTTTAGCTTTTATAAACTGTCCAGGTTTTCATTTACCCAACTCTTGAATCCAGACACTCCAGAGAACACTTATGCAATTGAAAGACACTAAATAAATTGACTCATTTGACTCTTTCTTATTTGGCACTTACATGTTAAATGCTAGAATTTCATAGATTTCAAAAATTTAATCTGGTATTGTTATTGTAGCAATATTTTATATGCATTAATATAAATTAGTTTTAATTTATATATTAATTATAAAGAGTTTCTCATTACATTGTATATCTCTTTTACAGTTTCTTATAGTGTCTTTGCAAAGCAAAAGTTTACATCATCCTGAAATTTGATATAAATTATTTTTGTTATCTTTAACACAATGTCATAGCTAAGAAATTTGACTTTGTAGAATCTCTAAAATATTCTTCTCTCATTAATATTTATAATTCATATTTCATAGATTTGATTGTAGCCTACTTTGTGAGTGGGTTATATTGTTGATGTGTGTTTCCGTGGTCTATATATTTTCTACAGTTGTTGTATTATTCTAGCATCATATATTAAACATCTTTTGATCATTATTTGGATATAAATAATATTTAATATAACATATATAATCTTTAAAATAGGTATGTAAATTTTCTAGAATAAAGAGTGTGTACGTGTGTCTGTGTATGACTCCTCATGTGTGTTTGCTGCTGGAGATAAACTTATAACCCTGTACATACTCCAATGCCATATAATCAGTGTAGAGCATGAAATGTTCTTGGTTTAGTCTTCCAGGATCAGGTTATGAAAGCTTTTGTGATTTATCACTCAATTAATAAACTATGTTTGCCGTACACTGACACTAATACTTCTATTTTTCTAGTTCATCTTTCAAGTACACTAACATGCCTGGATTAGCACACTCAATACTTTCAAACTCTATCAACAATATTACAAATAGTTTTTCAGAGATGCAAAATTATCTGGAAGAAACTGACTATCACTCAAAAAGAGCACCTCTCCCAATTTAAAAGTGACAAATCTTGATGCAAAATAACAGTGTGATGAGATTGACAGTAATCCAGCATATGTTAAGAAATGACAATACTGGAAGAGTGATGTATAAGCATGTAGTTTCTTTCAACGTAAACCTGGAGACCTGAGTTATAAAGAGAAAACCAACTTGACAAAGTTGTATTCTGATATTCATGATTGTGCCTCAGAACACACACAAACACCATGTGCCTCTGTTAACAATATATATATATATATATATATTGTTATATATATTATATATATATAAATTCTAAAAAAATGAAGTACAGAATAACTGTTATACACCAACTCACATAAAGATTTGGACATTGAAATAGTGTAATTTAAAAAATTCAGATTGGGAGGAGATGAGCATTTTGTTACTTGATGACAAGATTTTGTGCTTATGCTAAATCAGTAGAAATATGTAAAAAACCCTACTAAGCCTAACAATCAATTAGTAAGATCATAACTTATAAGCTTAATTCTCAAAATTAAATTATTTTCTATGTAATGGCATATAGCTGGGAAATCAACACATTCGGTCTACAAAAGCATCCTAATATGAATTTTTTCAATGACACCAAAATACATTAAAGCAGGGAGTGGAAACAGACACAATCAATAATAAGGATTAAATAAATATTCTCTGATTACAAGTTTTGATCCTATAAAGTTTCTGATTTTGCTGGTTAATTTACAAATTTAAAGCAATCCCCATGAAATTTTAATACATTCTTAAAAATAATTGACAACACGAATTTAAAATGTATTTGAAAATAGAAAGAACTCAGAGTAGTTGCAACAATGTTGATAAAAAGAAACTAGGAGTTCAGTTCCAGGGTTATTTTAAAGCAGGCACAATTCAGATATCAAGACATGGAGTATAATATAGGTATTTTGTTTTTAAGCTGTGTAGAACTAGAAAGACACACTGACAGAGAGTCAGCCATGTTTTTTTTAAAAGGTAAGAATTAGAAAGATGATTAAAACAGATATAAAACAAACATCGTTTATATATTGTTTTTCACCAGCTACTGGTCCTAAAGTTGATCTGGGTAGCTGTTTGATAATTCTTGTAAAATGAAAATTTATTTACTATATCACCCTATGGCCCTACTACTGACGTATTTACTATCCAAGGGGGGGGGGCCAGTTTGTCACTCCCCGGCATGTATGGGGGAGGGTCAAAGAGTCAGCCATCAAGTTCATGACTGAAACAGTCCCAATATCCCTCACTAGCGTCTTCAGTCCGACACCGAGCTATCATGGGCCCCATCTGAGCGGGGATTCCAGGCCACATCCACACATGGTCCTTGGTTGTAGAAACTGTCTCAGACCCCTGTGCCCTACTCAGTTTGGTCTTTGTGGAGCTCTTGTTATCCCCAAGTCTCACCAACCTCCCCCATTTCTATCATCACTTCTTGCCCTCTGCCAAAGGCTTGATTGCAAGTGTTAATATCTGCTCTGATACATCGCTACATTGAACCCCCCAGAGGTCCTCCTTGGCATGCTCCTGTTCTGTTGCTTGTTTTCTCCTCCACTCAATGTCCATCCCATTTGGTCATCCAAACGAGCATTGATCATACCAACCTGAGTCCTCCTTCCTGTATAACCTCCCTAGGTGTGTAGATTTCAGCTCGACCTTCCTATCCTATAGGTCTATATAAGTGAGTATATACCATATGTTTATTTCTGCTTTTGCGATAACTCACTGATGATCTTTTCCAAGTCCCACCATTTGCCTGCGAATTTCATGATTTCCTCGTTTTTAATTGCAAAGTAGTATTCCATTGTGTAAAAGTACCACAATTTCTGAATCCATTCCTCAACTGAGGGACATCTGGGTTGTTTCCAGGTTCTGGTTATTACAAATATAGCAGCCACGAACATAGTTGAGCAAATATCCTTGTTGTGTACTTGAGCATTTTTTGGATATATGCATAAGAGTGGTATAGCTGGGTCTTGAGGAATCACTATTCCTAATTGTCTAAGAAAGCGCCAAATTGATTTCCAGAGTAGTTGTACAAGTTTACATTCCCACCAGCAATGGAGGAGGGTTCCTCTTTCTCCACAACCTCTGCAGCATGCATTGTCACTAGAGTTTTTGATCTTAGCCATTCTGGTGGGTGTAAGGTGAAATCTCAGAGTAGTTTTGATTTGCATCTCCCTGATGGCTAAGGACGTTGAACATTTCTTTAAGTGTTTTTCTGCCATTCTATACTCCTCTACAGTCAGTTCTCTTTTTAGGTCCATACCCCATTTTTTAATTGGATTACTTGGTTTCTTGCTTTTTAACTTGTTGAGTTCTTTCTATATACTGGAGATTAGCCCTCTGTCAGAAGTAGGATTGGTAATGATCCTTTCCCAATCTGTAGACTGTCGTTTCGTTCAGATGACAGTGTCCTTTGCTTTACAGAAGCTTTTCAGCTTCATGAGGTCCCACTTATTGATTGTTGATCTTAGAGCCTGTGCTGTTGGTGTTCTATTCAGGCAGTAGTCTCCTATGCCAATGAGTTCTAGGGTCTTACCCAATTTTTCATCTAACCGGTTTAGTGTGTCTGGTTTTATGTTGAGTTCTTTGATCCACTTGGACTTTAGCCTTGTGCAAGGTAATAAATATGGATCTATTTTCATTTTTCTGCATACAGATATCCAGTTGGACCAGCACCATTTGTTGAAGATGCTGACTTTTTTCCATTGGTTCTTTGTCAAAAATCAAGTTTCCATAGGTGTGTGAGTTCATTTCTGGGTCTTGTATTCAGTTCCATTGATCCACTATTCTGTTTCTTGGCCAATACCATGCAGATTTTATTACTATTGCTTTGTAGTACAGCCTGAGGTCAGGGATGGAAATACCTCCAGATGACCTGTTGTGGTACAGGATCGTTTTGGAGATTCTGGGTTTTTTGTTTCTCCATATGAAGTTGAGTATTTTTCTTTCAAGGTCTGTGAAGAATTGTGAAGGTATTTTGATGGGCATTGCATTGAATCTGTAGATTGCTTTTGGCAATATGGTCATTTTCACTATGTTAATCCTACCAATCCATGAGCATGGGAGGTCTTTCCACCTTCTAATATCTTCTTCAATTTCTTTCTTCAGAGATTTGAATTTTTTTTCATATAAGTCTTTCACTTCCTTGGTTAGAGCCACCCCAAGGTACTTTATGTTATTAGTGGCTATTGTGAAGGGTGTTGTTTCCCTAATTTCCATTTCGGCCCTTTTGTCTTTGGTGTACAGGAGGGCTTCTGATTTTTTTGAGTTGATTTTGTATCCAGCCACTTTACTGAAGGTGTTTATCAGTTGAAGGAGTTCTCTGGTTGAAGTTTTGGGGTCACTCATGTATATTATCATATC
>CM053745.1:31366707-31393846 GCA_028658305.1 Pachyuromys duprasi | reverse complement strand
GGTACTTTATGTTATTAGTGGCTATTGTGAAGGGTGTTGTTTCCCTAATTTCCATTTCGGCCCTTTTGTCTTTGGTGTACAGGAGGGCTTCTGATTTTTTTGAGTTGATTTTGTATCCAGCCACTTTACTGAAGGTGTTTATCAGTTGAAGGAGTTCTCTGGTTGAAGTTTTGGGGTCACTCATGTATATTATCATATCGTCTGCAAATAGTGGTACTTTGACTTCTTCCATTCCAATTTGTATCCCCTTGATCTCCTTTAGTTGTCTTGTTTAGAAGTCTAGCTAGGACTTCAAGTACTATCTTGAAGAGATATGGAGACAATGCGCAACCTGGCCTAGTCCCTGATTTCAGTGAGATTGATTTTAGTTTCTCTCCATTGAGTTTGATGTTAGCTATAGGCTTGCTGTATATTGCCTTTACTATGTTTAGGTATGTGCCTTGTATCCCTAGTCTCTCTAAGACTTTAAACATGAATGGGTGTTGGATTTTGTCAAATGCTTTTTCAGCATCTAGGGAGATGATCATGTGGTTTTTCTCCTTCAGTTTGTTTATATGGTGGATCACATTGATGGATTTGTGGATATGGAACCATCCTTGCATGCCTGGGATGAAGCCTACTTGGTCATGATGGATGATATATTTTATGTGCTCTTGGATTCTGTTTGCAAGTATTTTATTGAGTAATTTTGCATCAATGTTCATAAGAGAGATAGTCTGAAGTTCTCTTTTTTGTTGGATCTTTGTGTGGTTTAGGTATCAAGGTGACTGTGGCTTCATGGAAAGACTTCGGTAATTTTCCATCTATTTCTATTTTGAAGAACACTTTATAGAGAATTGGTGTTAGGACTTCTTTGATGGTCTGGTTAAATTCTGCACTAAAACCATCTGGCCCAGGGCTTTTTTTCGTAGGGAGGCTGTTGATGACTTCTTCTATTTCCTTGGGGGATATAGGTCTATTCAATCTTCCTATCTGATCTTGGCTTAATTTAGGTAAGTGGAATCTCTCAAGAAAATTGTCCATTTCATTTAGGTTTTCAAATTTTGTGGCATATAGGCTTTTGTAGTAAGACCTAATGAATGTTTGGATTTCCTCAGTGTCTGTACTTATGTCCCCCTTTTTGTTTCTGATTTTGCAGATTTGGACCTTTCCTCTCTGCCTTTTTGTAAGTTTGGCTAGAGGTTTGTGTATCTTGTTGATTTTCTCAAAGAACCAGCTCTTGGTTTCATTGATTCTTTGAATAGTTTTATTTGTTTCTAATTGATTGATTGATTTCAGCCCTGAGTTTGATTATTTCCAGCTGTCTGCTCCTCTTGGGTGTATCTGCTTCTTCTTTTTCTAGAGCTTTCAGTTGGGTCATAAAGTTGCTTGTATGAGATGTTTCAAATTTCTTCTTGAAGACACTTAGTGCTATGAACTTTCCTCTTAGCACTGCCTTCATTGTGTCCCATAAGTTTGGGTATGTTGTGCTTTCATTTTCATTGAATTCTAGGAAGTCTTTAATTTCCTTCTTAATTTCTTCCCTAACCAAGCTGTCCTTTAGTAGCAAATTGTTCAGTTTCCATGTATGTGCAGGCCTTTTGCTATTTCTGTTGTTGTTGAGGTCCAGCTTTAGACCGTGATGGTAGGATAGGATACAAGGCATTATCTTCCTGTATTTGCTGAGGCTTGCTTTGTGACCAACTATATGGTCTATTTTGGAGGCTGGCCTTGAACTTTAGACTCTCACAATTTGAGATCCAGACCTATTCGTGTGTGCCACTACCCCAGGTGGCATTTTCACCTTTTATATGTATTCAAACCAATACCAGTCACTTCAATTACACATAACAATCAATTATGGATCTGTATTAAATATATATACATGATACAGTAAAACCTGAAAACGTTTTTCTGTCTTATTTTTCTACTTGTGTTTCCCTTTCTTCTCCCTTAATGTTAAACTGATTCCCAACTCTGTGTTTATCATTTCTAGAAAAAAGTGTATACATTTAGAAATAGGATATAACATTAATGAATCCCTCAGGACTATAAAAAACATTAGCATGTATTGTGAAAGAAACAAACCAAAAACACACAAAACTCTGTTGGCCCAGCATCATCTCAAGCAGCTCAATTTCTTGTCCAAGTTTGGCAAACTGAATTTTATCCCTGGAACCTACAGCAGAAATGGAGCCTATATTCCTTAAAGTTGTGCTATGACAACCACATGTACACACACACACACACACACACACACACACACACACACATGCACACACACACATCATCACCACCACCAGGAGCAACACTACCACCACTACGCCCCACTGTCACCACTCACTCCTATATTCAGTAAGAAAGTAAATGAAATTGTATTTTGGCATCATTCCTGAAAGTTTGGTACATCCTTTCTTCAGTGTGATACGATAAACTAACTGCCTATTTTTGCGAGGCATATCCAAGGACTATTTCTGAGTTTGGGGAGAATTGTGTTCACTAACCTTATGTTTTAGAATTCTAGACAGTTAACTGAATACTGTTTATTATACTTTCAGTATACAGCTATCATTTTTTGTTCATTGGGGTGCCCAGAAGACATAAAGGGTAACTTTTCATAAAGTATGTTATCCTTCTAGAACATCAGAGAGCACAGCAGTTGATAGCACACCCTGATCTTGCAAAGGACACAAGTCTGGTTCTCTGCACCCTGGTTAGATAGCTGAAAACTGCCTGCAACTCCAGCTCTAAGAGATCTAAATTCCTCTTCTAAATTCCATGGATGTTTGCCCTTATATTTCCACACAATGCCACATAAACACACATGTGTGCAGACAATTAAAATAAATTTAAAAGATATTTTTATGCTGTAACTATTGAGTGTTCCACACACCTGGTTGAAAACTTAATTGGGTTCTGTTTTGATACAGAAAATCATTTTCCATCTTTTTGATATTATGATAGAAAATTCTAGAAAGGCAAACCAGGTTAAATATGTATTTTTCATCCATCTCTTTTTTTCTCTTTTTCCTTGTCTCTCTCCTTCTGTCATTTTTCTCTTCCATTCTCTCTCTCTCTCTCTCTCTCTCTCTCTCTCTCTCTCTCTCTCTCTCTCTCTCTCTCTCTATCTCTGTAACACTGGACATCATTTAGACCAGGCTAGTCTCAGCTTCATTATATATGAGACGAGGGTCATTCCTGCTTTTTTCCCTCTCCCTCCTAAATATTGTGATTAAAGGCATGTGACCATCCCATCCATTTGAGAAATGTATCTCTAATGCATTTTCCTAAAGTAACAATATTCTAATCTTGCAGTCACTGAATACTGGCTGACTATCATCAAGGTAATAATGAGTTGATAATGCTCAAATGGCCTAAAGCAAGAAGGATATCATTAACAGAGAGTTTGAAAACTATGGAAACAGGTAGATGTTGTAACAGAAACCTAGTGGTTAAATATCCTTGAGAGATGTTGGACAGGTCTTCCATGGTGAACAGGAGTAAACTGTAGTGTCTCATAGTTTCATAGGTCCTTCTAATATTACTTGCATCTAATTCTGCGTAGCTTGTTAGAAGATATTATTAAATTCAATGTTCAGATATAGATGTATTATGATCATTAAAACAACATTTAGAAATATTTCACATCAGAAATATTTATTTTTGTATACAAGTAAAAGGAAATTATCAAAAAAGAAAAAGAATAGGTAGATTAATTCTTTAAGTGGGTCCCAAGTAAGGGGAGCAGGGGCTGTCTCTGGCATGAACTCAGTGGCTGGCTCATTGATCACCTCCCACTGAGGGGGTTGGGTAGCCTTACCAGGCCACAGAGGAACACAATGCAGACAGTCCTGAGGAGACCTGATCTGCCAGGGTCAAATAGAAGGGGAGGAGGACCTCACCTATCAGTGGACTAGGGGAGGTGCATAGGGGAAGAAGAGGGAAAGAGGGGGAACTGGAAGGAGACAAGGGAGGTGGCCAGATCTGGAATGCAAACTGAATAAATTGTAATAAATGATAATAATAATAATAATATAAGAAAGAAAAAGAAAGCTGCAATGATGATAAAGATGGCTCAAAGATTACTATGCTTTCCAGGAAAAATTAAGAACTTGACTTTCTTCATTAGAAGTGAAGTAAAGGTGACAGGAATGAAGCACATCCATAGAGTTGTACACATACACACACACAAGCACACAGTGTGCATGGAAGCACATGCACACACTATGTCTAAAAACACAGAGTAACAAAATTTACAAAGGACAAATTGAAAAGAACACGTGTTTTGATGTGCCTGGTGTGGCCATTTATTTATGCGCTATAGCAGCAGAAACAGTAAGTGACAGGACCACACTTCTCCTTTGGTGCACTTAGGTAATGTGCCTGCTCATGCCCATTTTGCTGGAATTTCTATATCCTTCTCAAGTCCTGCTGCTTGAACAATATGTTCTCCTTTGTATGTAGCCAACTCTTTTTGGCAAGCAGCATCTCCAGCCATCTGTAATGGATGCATAGCTAGTTTTGTTAATCACTCCCAAAGGCATTTGCCACATTTTTTTTTCTTTTTCAATTAATTGGTCCCAGGTCATTTCATCTTGCTGGGAGTTGCACTTACAGGTAGCTAATACAGCTAAGGAGTCTGACATAAGCTGCTGGATACCTGGGCCAGTAAGAACATTCCAAGAACGATCATGGTCTATTAAAGAATGTTGTGCTGAGCTAAAATGAAATTCCAGAGCATGGACTTGCTTAGATTGTGAAACCAGCACAAAGAGAAAAACAAAAACACCGCCCTATCTCTACCACATTCACAGGTTCCTTGTATTCTTGACCTTAGACAATCATACTACTTGTCAACAGCCTGACAGTAATTGAATCTGAGAAATGTGATAGAGAATGAGATGATGCCTTGGTTTGGTTCAGACATCATTACATGAGAAGGCTCTATGGTCTGTTTCAGACTTACACTTAAGGGTGTGATTCGTTTTGTTTCCTCATAGGTCTTGATGATGTTATATATTGATGATCAGATTATCAATGTATGGAAAATATGAGATGTGAGGACATAGAAAGATGAAAAATTAAACTTCCAGATCCCACCATTTGCCTGCAAATTCATGATTTCCTCTTTTTTAATTGCTGAGTAGTATTCCATTGTGTAAAAATACCATAATTTCTCTATCCATTCCTCAGTTGATGGACATCTGGGTTGTTTCCAGGTTCTGACTATTATAAATAAAACTATTACAAACATGTTTGAGCAAATGTCCTTATTGTGTACTTGAGCAACCTTTGGATATATGTCTAGGAGTAGTATAGCTGGGTCTAAAGAAGCACTATTCTGAATTGTCTGAGAAAACACCAGATTGATTTCCTAAGTGGTTGTAGCAGTTTACATTCCCACCAGCAATGGAGGAGGTTTCCCCTTTCTCCACAACCTCTCTAGCATGTGTTGTCATTTGAGTTTTTGATCTTAGCCATTTTGATGTGTGTACATTTTGAGTGAGGAATCGAAGAAACAGAAAGACACACATGGTATATAATCACTTATTTAGACTTATAAGATGTGATAAACATAACAAAATCTATACAGCTAAAATAAACAAGAAAGAGGACCTGGGATAAGATGATCAATCCTTACTTAGAAAGGAAAAATGGGATGGGCATTGAATGTAGGAGAAAACAAGTAACAGGACAAGGTGCTACCACAGAGGTCCTCTGAAAGTCTCTACTTAGTAGTGTATCAAAGCAGATGCTGAGACTCATAACCAAATCTTCTTCAGAGTGCAGGGAATCATATGAAAGAAGGGGGAGTTAATATGACCTGCAAAATATAGGCTCTCCACAAGGACCAAATATATCTGGGCACAGGGGTCTTATATGAGACTGTTTCTCCAACCAAGGACCATGTATGGATATAACCTAGAAAGTCTGCTCAGATGTAGCCCATGGTAGCTCAGTATCCAAGTGGGTACCCTTGTAAGGAACCTGGGACTATTTCTGACATGAACTCAATGGCAGGCTCTCTGACCTTCCCACCCATCCAAGAGAGGAGCAGCCTTGCTAGGCCACAGAGGAGGACTTTGCAGCCAGTCCTGAAGAGACCTGATTAAACAGGGTCAGATGAAAGGGGTAGGATAGGTCCTTCCCAATCAGTGGACTTGGAAAGGGGTAGGAAGTAGCTGAGGGAGGGAGGGTGGGATTGGGAGGGAATGAGGGAGCAGGACACAGCAGGGATTCAGAATTAATAAAATGTAACTAATAATAAAAATAAAAAATAAAATAAAAAATTAAACTTCATGAGTTTCAGATTATAAGGAAATGCTGTACATGGTGTTGGCTCTCTCAGAGAATGTTTTCTATGTACATGGAACTTACATAATGGTAAACTGACCTTAATGTACAATTTAATTATATATACATATATATATACATATATATATATATAGTGGCATGTCTAAGATGACCAATAATTGAAGAACTGAAATGAGTTAGCAGTCCTCCTATTCTGAATTATATCACGTCTTTTTGAATGTATTCAATATGCTATTTAATTATTTTAAGCCTTTGAAAATCTCATTATATATGTGTGTGCATTAATCATAACCTTTTAAATCCCCCAACTCCATCAGATCCTAGCTTCAACACACAACTTCATGTTCCTTCTCTCTCTTTAAAAATATTCCAGCCCAGTATAAAGAAAAAAAAACTGTCCTTCAACTGCTGATATCATGCCATCTTAAGCAAACTGTGAACAAGCAGGATGCTGGAAAATTGACTGTCTAACTTTGCAGAGACTAGGTAGGTCAGTCCTTCAAAATTCCTGCTTCACAGAAAAGTCAGTCAGATGTTCTGGGTCAGTTGGCTAAAGACTGGATGTCCCAAGAACATAAAGAAACCCTGGTGACTGTCTAGGCAGTTTGCTGTCTCTGTGATTTCTACAGTTCTGGAAGTTATTTGCCCTATGCATCCTATATGCTTAGGTAATATTATTTCCTTCTCAAGTCTCTGATGGGGTTGAAGACTAGATAGCCATAGTTTTACTACAATTAAGCTTATGACAATTATTTATGTCTAAAAAGCTGTTTTAAGATCTAGATAGATGTTTTTAGGTTGATGGACATAAAACATGATAAGAAAGTGATTTAGGTACAGAACTTAGGACTCAGCAGGATGGGATAGTGGAATACTGTTTCAAGATTGTCAAATAAAAATGAACTAGATATTGTAAATGTGATTCTTATCTGATAATTTTCATAATTTTATTGTATATAGTTTATAGAGAAAAGACCATTGAAAAAACAGAGGAAATGTTGTGGACATTTTGGTTTATGACATGTAAACATATATTGGTTATAATCCCAACTGGGATTTAATTTATTCACAGCTCATTATTGCTTAGTACAGGGGCATAGACTTTGCCAGCTGAAAATAGTTGAATTCTGAGGACTTTGAGGAGTGTAAATATGATAGCCCAGAGGAAGAATGTGCTGCATCTTGGAGGAGGAAGTGGAGGAGGACTGCTTGCTGTCCTTGCTGGTTTGCTGGTTACCTGGACTTCTGGATATCCTGACAACAGTTATTTGTATTGCCCCCAAAACAATATTATGACCCAACCATCACGAAGAAGTAAAGAGGGTTACCTATTTTCCCTTCCAAGTTTGTTTTTTTTTTCCTACATGGGTTTGGGGGGTTGGGAGGGAGGTATAAACTTCATAGAACCCTGATAAAGTCGTGTTTGAAAAACTAGTGCCTACAATGAGTAGTAGGGAGGAATATCTGGAAAAGGTCTGTGTGATCCGCTAGAGATGGAGGAATGAAAGAGAAGAAACTACAGCGTGTTGTCTGTTACCAAGGTGGCGATGAGACTGGGGACTGGATTTGAAGAAGGGGAGGAAAACTGAAATTTGGCAGTTAGCCAATATGCTTCTTCAGCCTGAGTGGGGTAAAATTTCTTATAGGTAAGCTGATTGGAATATTTGAAAGAGTCTAATTTTAGCTTACATACAATGTGCTTTTTTTCATGCTTGGTTTTTTGTTTTCTATGTAAATAACATGATAAACCTTTATAATGTAGTCAATAGTGACTTTTACCATTCTTTTGATAACAATGTGGACACATATCACCTTAGTGTCAAATTCTATGTAAAACCCTAACAATTGTTCTTATCCAGGCTTATCTCATTTGTAACTATTCAAAATTAAAATGTCAGATTAAAAATAATAGACAACTATTTTATAGAATTTTTCTGTCTATGATCATAAGGAAAAACATAAAATTCTTTTTGTTTGTTAGGTCTTCAGAAGGTTTAGGTACCAAGGTGATTGTGACTAATAACATTCTCTCTGTTCTGTTGACAGTATCCTTTGCTTTACATAAGCTTTTCAGTTTCATGAGGTTATATTTATTGATTATTGATCTTAGAGTCTGTGATGTGGATGTTCTGTTCAGGAAGTTGTCACCTGTGGCAATAAGCTCTAGGCTCTTCCTCACTTTTTCTTCTAACAGGTTTAGTGTGTCTGGTTTTATGTTGAGGTCATTGACCCACTTGTACTTTACTTTTGTGCAGGGTGATAAATATGGATCTATTTGCATTTTCTACATGTAGACATCCACGTAGACTAGCACTATTTTTAAAAAGATGTTATCTTTTTCCCTTGTATAGTTTTGGGTTCTTTATAAAAACCAAGATAAACAACAAGGAGGACCCTAGAGAAAATGCTCAATCCTCATTCAGAAGGCCAATGGGTTAGACATGGGAAGCAGTAGAAGACAGGGAACTGGACAGGAATCTACGACAGAGGGCCTCAGAAAGACTGTACCTAGCAAAATATTGAAGCAGATGCTGAGACTCATAGCCAAACTTTGGACAGAGTACACAGAATTTTACGAAAGAAGAGGGAGAAAGATCTAGAGTGGACAGGATCTCCAAAAGGAGACCAACAGAACCAAAAAAACCTGGAACAAGGGGGCCTGCAGAGATTGGTACTCCAAATAAGGACCATGCGTAGGAAGGACCTAGAACTCCTGCTCAGATATACCAACAGGCACCTTCGTCTCCAAGTTGGTTCCCTATTAAAGGGAGTAGGGGATGTCTGTGACATACACTCAGTGGCCTGCTCATTGATTACTTCCCCTAGAGGGTTCAGCCTTTCAGGACACAGAGCAAGATGATGCAACCAGTTGATGAGACCTGATAGGCTAGGGTCATATAGAAGGAGAAGAGGTTCCCCCATCAGTGGACTGTGGAAAGGGCAAATGGGGAGAGGAGAGAGGGAGGGTGGGACTGGGCAGAGATGAAGGAGGGACTACATATGGGATACAAAATGACTAAGTTGTAATAAATGATAAATAAAATATATAATTACTAATTTAAAAAATACTCTCAAACTGAGTCCAAGAACACAACAAAGATATTATCCACTATGACCATGTATGCTTAATACAAGGCTGGTTCAATATAAAGAAATCCATCAATATAATCCACTATATAAACAAACTGTAAGAAAATAAAATAATATGATCGTATCTTCAGATGTGGAAAAAGCATTTGATAAAATCCAACACCTGTTCAATTTTAAAGTCTTGGAGAAGTCAGGGAAACAAAGCACATAAGTAAACATAGTAAAGGTAATGTGTAGCAAGCCTAGAGCCAACATAATACTCAATGAAGAGAAAATTAAATCAATCCCACTGAAATCAGGGACAGGGCAAGGCTGCCCATTGTCTCAATATCTCTTCTGCATAGTACTTGAAGTTTTAGCTAGAGCAATAAAACAACTAAAGAAGATCAAGGAGATTCAAATCAGAAGAGAAGTCAAAGTATCACTATTTGCAGATGATATGATAGTATACATAAGTGTTCCCAAAATTTCAAACAGGGAACACCTACACCTGATAAAATTTTGTATTCAGCAAAGTTGCTAGATACAAAATTAACCCCCCCCCAAAGGAGTCCTCCTGTATACAAAAGACAATTGGGCAGAGAAAGAAATTACAGAAAATACACCCTTCATAATAGCCATAAATAACATAAAGAATCTTGTTGTAACTATACCCAAGCAAGTGAAAGACTTGTAGGAGAAAAACTTCAAGTCTCTGGAGAAAGAAACTGGAGAAGATATCAGGAGCTTGAAAGATCTCCCAAGCTCTTGGATTGGTAAGAGTAACATAATAAAAATGGACAACTTAGCAAAAGAAATTTACAGACTCAATTTAATTTCCAACAAAGTACCAACACAATTATTTATAGACCTTGAAAGAAAAATTCTCAAATTTACATAGAAATACCAACACAAACAAAAACCCCAAAAACAAACAAACGAAAAAAACAGACTATCTGAAACAATCCTCTACAATAAAAGATTTAAAAGATCTTCTGGAGGTATCTCCACCCTTGATCTCAAGCTGTACTATACAGAAACAGTAATAAAAATTACATGGTAGGAACATAGAAACAGACTGTTGGATCAATAGAATCAAATCAAAGACCCAGAAATAAACCCACACACCTAGGCACACCTGATTTTTGAGAAAGATGCTGAAAACATACAGTGGAAAAAAGACAGTACCTTCAACAACTAGTGCTCCTCTAACTGGATGTCTACATGTAGAAAAATGTAAAAAAAGACCCATATTTATCACCCTGTACAAAATTAAAGTCCAAGTGGATCAAAGACCTCAACATAAAACCAGATACACTAAATCTGTTAAAAGAAATGTTGAGAAGATCCTGGAACTCATTGACACAGGAGACAACTTCCAGAACAGAACAGCAACTGCTTAAGCTCTAAGATCTACAACTAATAAATGGGACCTCATGAAACTGAAAATTTTCCAAAAAGCAAAGGACGTTTTCAACAGAACAAAAGGACAGCCTACAAACTTGAAAAGGATCTTGACCAACCTTATATCCAACAGAGGGTTAATATCTCAAATATATAAAGAACAAACTAAATAATCCAATTCAAAAATGGGGTACAGAAAAGACCCACGAAAGACCATGCATAGAAATAACCTAGAACTCTACACAGATGTAGCCCATGTGAGTTCAGTCTCTAAGTGTATACCCTAGTTAGGGGAACAGTGGCTGCCTCTGACATGAACTCAGTGGCTGGCTCTTTGATCACCTCCCTCTGAGGGGAGAACAGCCTTACCAGGCTATAGAGGAAGATAATGCAGCCAGTCCTGAAGAGACCTGATAGGCTAGTGTCAATTAGAAGGGGAGGAGAACCTCCTTTATCAGTGGACTGGGGAAAGGGTATGGGAGGAGCAAGAGGGAGGGTGTAGTTGGGAGGGGACAAGGGAAGGGACTACAGCTGGGAAGGGGATAGGGGAAAAAGGAAGGGAGGGTGGGACAGGAAGGTGTTGAAGGAGGCTGCTACTATCGGAATATAAGATGAACAAATTGCAAATAATAGTAATAATAAAAGTTAGAATGCAAAATAAATATGGCTAACCTGTTTCCATCTGGTTGCACATGGCCCCTGCTGTTTAGAAGTTCTGCAGTTATTATCACTCACAGGCACTCTAGTGAGATAAAGTTTGTTAACCATCCTGTGAGGAGGGACACTAGAGACAAGACAGTCACACAATAGAGAAGGTTTCTGGAGTTCAAAGCACTCAAGAATCCAATAACAGGGGCTGGAGGGATGGCTCAGTGGTTAAGAGTACCTGCTGATCTTCTAGACGACCCAGGTTCAATTTCCAGAATGCCACGGCAGCTCACAACTGTCTGCAATTCCAGTTCCAGAGGATTCAATGTCTTATTTTAAACTCCTTGGATACAAGTCAAGCACTTGTTACTCATACATACATGCATCAAAATGCTCATATACCGAATAAAATGAAATAAATTATAAAATAAAAGAACCCTATAGCAGAAACGCCTAAAGATTACAAAGAAGCTAATTAATAAAACTAGTGAGAATCCAACTAGTGTCCCTTTATATATGTTGTTCACAGCTTTTGAGTTTTTCACGATTCTGAAAATAACTCCAATAAACTTCCTAGTTGATTATACTGGCCTTGAAGAGAGTACTGCTAATTTTATTCTTCAGTTGTTCTCTCTATCTGGGGTAACCAGACATTTCTTTGAGTATGCCCCCCCCAAAAAATCATGCAATACAAAGTAAAAGATCAGGAGTTACCGTAATGATTACTGTTTTCCTGGAAAAAAAAACTATTCGATTCTGAAAAAAGTCATTATTTTAAAATATTTTTGAGAATTTCATGTATAAGAGTTGTATAGTTAACAAAAATAAAATAGTATCCTTTGTAAAGAAAAAAAATGATCCTTATAAATCAGTAAGGAACTTCAGCAAACATCACGTAGTCATTGATCAAATATTGCTTAAAAACCTAATATGTACCAAGCATTATAATAGCTGCTGAGGGTGCAGAATTAAATGAAACATCTGGGAATGCCTACACTGAGGTCTCTACACTCTAAAATGTCTGATGTGACCATCTATTTGGTTAGAAACAGAACTGTGTCTTTCTTCTAACTAGGAAAAGACTTTTGTTTTTTTTTCACAAGTACTATACATTTCTACATTCATATATTCTGCAAGAATATCTGCAGTGGACTGTAAACTGTGTTCACAAACCTGTTTGTATAGACTATAGATCCCAAACTCTGTCTTACATTTTCCTGGTGACCTTTGCAAAAAAGCTCTATGAGCAGAAATGTGATAATTTATGTTTTCAAACTTCTGTGTCAAAAATAACTCAGTTCTCTTGGGTGAAAAGGAAACCTCAATAGGAACAACTATACTTTTAATCTTCATCAAGGGGGACTCTGAAACAACTCGAGATTTTTTAGTGCCATCCTTTCCCCGTATTAATATTGTATTTCACAGAGTTTCTTCACTAACTATCTTTGGGTCTTCTCATAAGAGCCCTATAACAGTCATAAATACTCCTCCAGAGAGCAAGATAGAATCTGAAAGGGCTGTAATAGCTATCATAAATGAATAATAAAATGTAGAAGAGACAAGCCACCATGAAAATGGCAAATGAATATGATGACGTGTGTACTATACATGAAGTAATTATTTAAGTGTCATATTTACAGAAATTCTGCAGAGCTTCTTGTGGAGTCTGCAAAAAATTGCTAAGCTTGAATATATTATAAAATTGGATGCATGGAAAAAGGTTGTTCAATACTATAAATCTTAGAAAGTTTTTTTAATGGATCTTTAGTATTAGATAAAGAAAAAACATCTTCTCACTTTGACTCCTAAAGCTTTCTTTCTATATTTTTTCTGATGATTTTAATTGTTTATATTTTATCTTTATGCCTCTGTATCTTTTTTGTTTTATGTGACTATCTTTCTTGTCTGAGTGCAATGGACTTGACTAATGAGATGTCAGACACAGAAATCTCTAAACCTCTCCAGTTCTTCCTGAAGCTTGAGGTGGAAACTAAGCAGAAGGGAGCGTCTTGTTTTATTGGAACTGATTCAGATAGAGTCACTTCAGAAGGAGAGGGTTTGTCTTTTATTCTCATGTTTCTCTTGTAGCCAGTAACCTACTAATGCTAACATCTTGGAAAGTATGTGGTCCAGAAGATACACATCCATACTTTCCTGACAAGTTCATCATCATGTCAGAAAATGAGCCTGACAAAATGGTCACTGGAAGCAATCTAAACCTCAAGAGAAAAGGAGGGAAAGCATCACTTTTAATGTCATAGGAGAATCCAGGCCCTTAACATATTGCAGGATGCCTTTCATATGCTGCCTTTATGGCTGTCTCAGCACAATGTCAAAGTCATTACTTCCAACAACTTTCTCCATAAGTAACATGTGGGAGAAGCACACAGAAGACAATAACACTTGGCTTCTCCATCACTTCAGGCACAGCTTTCTCATGCCCATAGAAGCAATAGAGGGTATATAAATGATGTTCTGAAAGAGTAGTTATCATAACACAGCAAAATCCCAGAAAGGCCACTCAAGTTTTCTGGCAGACAATGATGGTGTGACCTATTGTTGAGAATCTCTTCACAGTGTCAAAGTTGTCATGGATGATCTCGACTAAAAGATAATCAGTTTTAGATTTCAATATCAACATCATCTCATTGTAGTTGAGTGGGATCTTTTCTTTCAAAAAAAACAAAGGCTGCTTTGACTGTAATGTTGATCTTGGAATGACTGGAAATAAGCTGAAATACAGGAAAGATGGTAGGAATATCCATTTTGACAGCTTTGAAAGCAATCTGGAAATCAAGCACACAAAATGGCTACATTTCTTTATTCCAAATTTCACCATCAAAATTCTGTCTCATGTAGAAGAATATCCCTGGCACTATATCATGTTATACTTTTGTGAATAGAACAGAGACAAAAAAAACCTTCTTAATTTTAAATACTTGTCAAATGAAGACTTGATATATGCATGGTCTATATATAGTGTTTTACTTGTATATACAGTGTTATCATATTCCATTAGTTGCATATTGGATTCTCTGGATGATATTATCTGTAAATAGAAGTTTCTACTATTTGACCAACAAACCCCTCCGATCCACTAAAAAGATTTCCATATGAGCCTCGAAAATAAACAATATTTCAAAGAAAGGAGTCTTATGCTATCATAAGGGCTGTTAATGAAACTGGTGGAGAAATGCAGCAGCAAAGATAAAATCATGGTTATGTGAGTGTGAGATGGGAAGGTGTATACCTTAAGGAAATTATAAACAAGAAAAAAGTACTGTGTAACTGAACTTCCAAGAAATAAAGGGAGAAAAATGAAGCTAATATTGCCTATACTTGGTTAAAAAGGCAATCTCAAAACCATTGTGGACTTTAAGTAAGGCATGTATTTGTAGGCAGCACTAGCTTGTAACATTTTCTACCAAAAGAGACCTTTTCTTTTTTAGGTGAATTATTATTATTTATAATTTATTCACTTTGTATCCTGGCTGCAGCACCCTTCCTGATCTCTTCCTGGACTTATATGCATATTCTGAAAAGCAACCAAAGGCAACAGCAATAGGCTATATTTGGGGTGGGACATCTCTTGGACTTGCACTAACAGCAACTCTACAAGATATTTCTGAAGCCTACTATTCTGTGTTTTCTTAGTCTATGACTCACTGGGGCAGCATCATCAGCCCACGTGGCATAAGTTCATATGTGTGTGTGTGTTTAAATGCACAGTTATAACAATTGTAGGTAAACACAAAATACAAATCTATTCAATTATCCCTAATATTAGTTACATCTCTCCCCCTTCCTTTCTCTTAGAATTGCACTCTCTGCCCTCAGACCAAAGTGTTTTGTTTGTTCCCCCCATCTGGTTCCTAGCCTACAGTTTCCCAATCTAGAGTTCTTTCTTTCCTCTTACCACATTGTTCACTTCCTGCTTTCTCTGTTTACTCATGTCTAAAGGCTTGAAGCTAGGAACCACAAATAACAGGGAAGAAAAAGACATTTGTATTTCCTCTGGATATCTTCCCCATTATATTTTTTTAGTTCCATACACTCTCCTGCAAAATTAATGATATTATTTTCATTTTCTTTTACAATTAAATAGTATCCAAGTGTCTATATGTACCACATAGCCATTATTCACTCTACAGATTAAGGATATTTATGTTGTTTCTATTTCCTAGCTATTGTAAATAGAATTTCAATGTGCATGGCTAAGAAAGATTCTGTGGAGTAGGATGTCAGCTTTGGGCAAATGTCAAGGAATCGTATATCTGAGTCATATAGTAGATTCACTTTTAGGTTTTGAGAATTCTCTATCCTTAATTCTAGTGTGCTGCCTAAATTTCTAATCCCAACAGTAGTGAAAGAGATACCCCAACCTCACCTCACCCTCACCCCCACCTCACCTCCACCCCTTGCATTTGTGTGTGTGCGCACGCGCACACACACACACACACACACACACAAATATTTTCTTCACATCCCTAAGAAGAAAAAAAGAATAGTGCTAGAGGGGTTATGCTCAAACTCCTCACACTGCTTTGATGCTAATTAATTAATGTGGGGATCTGATCATCACTATGCAATACTTTAGTGGTATACAGCTGACGTTTTTTTTTTAATTCTTTCTTTTGCCTGCTTTTTGGTTGGCAGCATTTAATGAACTAAAAGATTTCCTAGTAACTATCCATATATTGAAGTATGTTTTGAATAAATAAAACTATTTTAACAGTATCAATTTGTTCATTGAGTTCATTTGTGCAACTATTTTTAATATCTTGTCAAGAGACTAGATTCAGGTTACTATGTTATCCAATTTGTTTATTTTCTTTTCAATCTCATGGGTATGAAATATGAAAAGGCAGTTCAGATAAAGGTCAAACCAGTGATAAGAACAGGTAAGTGAGCCTCAGACAACTAAACAGACCAACTCCCTAGACTCGGTTCCCAAAGACCCATTCTACAGCTTCACCACTCCCACCTTACTGCTAGCCCATGACCAATCCCCTGCTCCTAATTCCAGAAGTTATAAGCTGCTCAGGACACACCAGTAAGAAGAACAGAGACGCTCTGCTACACCAAAGGTCAAGCAAGTGTCAAAAGCCTGGTCCACTCCCTAGTAGACTGGAGGTCAAAAAGCTACCAGTCATCCAGACCACAAAGTCCAGAAGACCAAACAGGAAACAGAATCCAAGGAATAAAAATACCCATCCAACAAAGGCAAAATCATAAATCCTCCCAAATCCAGATTCCTAATTGCCAGTGTAAGAACACAATCAACTGGATGTTGAGGTAGAGCTATGCCCAGTTTTCTGAGAAAGCATGAGATAGATTTCCAAAGCGGTATACAAGCTGTACTCCCACCAACAATGGGGGAATGTTCTCCTATCTCCACATCCTAGCCAGCATGTGCTGTCACTTGAGTTTCTGAGTCATTTCAGAATAGCTAACATTCTGAAGGGTTTAAGATAATATCTCAGATTCATTTTGATTTGCATTTTCTTGATGACTGTGGACTGTGGGCATTTTTTAAAGTGCTTCTCTGGGATTCAAGATTCCTTTGTTGAGAATTCTCTATTTAGCTCTGCACCCCATTTTTGAAAATTATTTATTTAATTAGTTTATTCACTTTGTATCCGAGCTGTAGAACCTTTCATAGTCCTCTCCCAATCCTACGCTCCCTCCCTCCTCTCCTCCCATGCCTTTCTCCATGTCCACTGATAGTTGAGGTCTTCCTTCCCTTTGCCCTGACCCTAGCCTATATGGTGTCATCAGGACTGGATACATTGTCTCCTTCTGTGCCCTGGTAAGGCTGTACCCTTACCAGCGGGAGGGGAGATCAAAGAGCCAGCCACTGAGTTCATGTAAGAGACAGTCCCTGTTCCCCTTACTAGGGTACCTACTTGGATACTGAGTTGCCACAGGCTACATCTGTGCAGGGGTTCTAGGTTATCTCCATTAGTGGTCCTTGATTGGAGTATCAGTCTCAGAAAGGACCCCTGTGCATAGAATTTTTTGTTATTCTCCTGTGGAGCTCCTGTCCCCTCAAGATCTTTCTATCTCTCCCTTCTTTCATAAGTTTCCCTGCACTCTGTCCAAAGTTTGGACCACAGAGGGACTCTGAATGGCTCTACCATGCAAGGTATCAAAGCAGAAGCTGAGACTAATTGCACCCCATTTTTAATTTGATTATTTGTTTTGCTGGTATTTAATTTCTTGCGTTCTTTATGTATTTTAGGCATTAGCCTTTTGTCGGGTTGATGAAGATCTTTTCCCAATCTGTAGACTGTCCTTTTGTTCTATTGACAGTGTCTTTTGTCTTACAGAAGCTTTTCAGTTTCATTCCATCCCATTTATTAATTGTACGCATTAGAGCTTAAGCCGGAGTCTATGTCTGTTCCCACTGAGTCCAGCCTGCCTTACGTGCATGGTACCACCCCCAGATCTCCTGGCTACTCTGAAGGCAATTCAGTACTCCTTTTATGAGGAATAGGGTTGGCGGCAGGGCTTGAAGAAGAGGGAGGAGGAGTGGGATTGAGAGTAGAGGAAGGAGGGGTCTACATTTGGGATATAAAGTGAATAAACAAACAAAGTAATTAAAAGAAAAAGAAATAGTGGGAATGGCGAACCGGTGACTGGTCTGGCTTGACACCCATGCTATGACATGGAGCCCACACTGACACTGCTTGGAGGTCCAGACACCAGAGGCTAGATTGCCCAAAGACTCATGATAGCACCAAACCAGAATGGAAAGAAATAAAATAATATAATATATATAAATAAGTCAATGAAATGATTCCTAATTATAACCTTCAGTACACATATATTGGCATCTAGCCAAATTGTCATGAGAGAGGCTTCCTTCAGCAACTGACAGGAACAGGTGCAGGGACTCACAGCCACACATTCGGTGGAGCTTGGGGAATACTGAGGAAAAGAGGAAATAAACGATTGTAGGAGTCAGAGGGGTCAAGGTATCACAAGAAAAACTATAGAATCGCCCCAGTTGGGCTCAAAAAGACTAAACAACAGGCAGGGAGCCTGAATGGGACTGACCTAGGCCTTGCACAACTTTGTCCTTGTTGTGTAGCTTGGTCTTCCTGTGGGACCCCTAACAGTGAGGGCAGGAGGTATCTCTAACTCTTTTTCCTGACTTTGGGACCCTTTCCTCCTGGTAGTTGCCTTGTTTAGTCTTGAGAGGAAAGAAGGTGCCTAGTATTACTTTAACTTGATATGCCATCACAGGTTGATAGGCATGGGAGGCTGACTCTTTCTGAAGAGAAACTGAGGAGGAGTGGATGACTGTAGGGAAGTAAGAGAAGATACGGGGGAAGGGACTGGGAGGAGAAACTGAGAAGGTCAGTATGTAAAATTAAGTACATGAATAAATAAATAAATGAATAAATAAATAATAAATAATAAGAAAGTGTAGGTAAGTTCATTTTATTAGGCTTTGCAAAAAAAATAATAGCAATAACCTTTTGATAAAACATTTCCATAAACTATCAAAAATTAATCCTGATATGAGGGGTCCAGCAATGTATATGGTTTTCTATGGCAGATTTAAAAGCGTATTTGTAACTATTATTGAATATGTCCACAGTGTATTCTAGAAAAGTGACTATATTAAAAGTGACTGTATTATACTTTTTATAAGAATTACACATGGTGGCTCATGCCTTTTATTCCAGCACTCAGGATGGACAGTCAGGATGATATCTGACTGTGAGGCCAGCCTGATCTGCATGGAAAGCCAGGGCTAAAAACCAGAGAGAGACTCAATAGTTATAAAAATAATCCAGTATTCAGATTTGTGTAAATGATTATTTCCTCAAACACATATTTGTATTGTTTAATGCTGTGTTCAGTAGTAACAAAGTTATGGATGATCCAAGCATAGAAGCTATTGCATTATTTAAAAATATTCATTTATAAATTAAAGTTTAAAACAGCTCATATCATCTTTAGGCCTGTTTAACTTCACAAACAACATGCTTTCATTTACTTTCTTAGAAATTTGTGTCTATACTATAGCATAAACATTGCATTACAATTACCTGAACAGTAAATATAAGTTGTTCATAACAGATAGTGAATTTCCTGAGGTCAGAGAAATTGATTAGATTTATTTTGCTTCTCTACAGCTGGACAAATAGTTAACCTTTAAAAAATGTTTCTTTTTTTTTCTAAAGTGTTTTCCTGTTGGTAAAAGTGAGTGATATTTACTTTATAAAATACAAATTTCTAAAAAAATAAAATACAAATTTCTAAGAAAACAAATCATTAAAACATAGCATGGCAATTGCAACTGTATTAAATTCCACCTTTTCTTTTCTATAGTGTCAAAATAAAGAAGAATATCTGTTTGATCTTTGTTCTTTTTAAAATATTTGTTGCCATGACAATATGAATCATGATGCCATGGCAGAGGCTAAGTGTGGATGACAATTCAGTTTAATTTACTGAGACCATTCCCTGTGTCTCTTCATTCCCTTTTGCATAGCCAGAATTGACTATGGTACATTTAAGCAAAGATTAGTTGATGCCTGGGGGTGAATATGCTCAGATATTAGGCTGGCAGTAATAATACACTTGACAGTACTTGGCAAGTCATGGATTTCAAAGTGTCATTGTTTCACTCATTGCTCCAACAAGAATTGATTTTGCTGAAAACTATATCGTAGAGGAAGTCTGTTGTCCATTACCATTCATCACACATCCCGTATTGTGCAGGTTATTGTCTTTGTCCTTCAATCAGGGTCTGCCTCACTTGCATGACATCACTTGTTTCTTCATTATTGCTGTCTGCAACAAGCAACATCTATTATAAAACATTTTAGGACCACATTAAAATTAAATAATAGTTTACACTGCCAATTTTAACTGCAAGAGAATCTTAATCTAAATGAATAAACTCTTAATGTCAGGATTCCAGGCACCTCTCACTGTAATAGAAGAACATTAGAGAGGCTGCTGGCCTTGATAGTGCTCCTGAATTCAAAGTACCTATACAAGAACACATTCTGCTAACAAACTTAAGAATCCCCAACTAAATCAAACTGCATATTCACTAAATTCTTATGAAATATGTATATATATATATATATATATATATATGAGGGAGGGCATGTGTGTGCTGCAGCTATAAGTTGTTGGGGATGGATCATAGGATAACTTTCAGAAATGATTTTTGTCCCCTCACAATGGTTTCCTGGACTTAAATACAAGTCATTAGAGTTTATTTGAGTAGCAAATACTTTTACCTACCATCATCTTACTAGCTTCTTTTTAGGATTTTTTTAGTTCCCCTTTTATTTTATTTTATTCTTTTATTAATTACACTTTATTCACTTTGTATCCCCCCATAAACCCCTCCCTCCTCCCCTCCCAATCCCACCTTTCCTCCCCCTTCTCCACACATGCCCCTCCCCAAGTCCACTGATAGGGGAAATCTCCCTTTCCGTCCTTCTGACCCTAGTCTATGAGCTCTCACCAGGAGTGGTTTAAGATTTTGTTTTTTAATATTTGTAGTGTAAGGATAATGCTACCACAAAATGCAGGAGTCACAACTTTATGAAGAAAGATGTAATTAAGTTCACAGTCTATGGTAGAAAAATTCGAAAACAGGTATTTGTTGACAGACTCAGGCTACACCATAACTATAAGATGCCATTTCATGTTAAGAATGTGCACAAAAGGACAGAAAAATATTGGGCTCTATTTGAATTTAAATGTGTGTGTGTGTATGTGTGTGTGTGTGTGTGTGTGTGTGAGAGAGAGAGAGAGAGAGTTGTTCTTCCCTTGGCTTATAAGAACAACATGTCAAGTAAGTTCTGTAATTCCACCATATACGTTCCCAGGATCAATCTCAGGCTTGGTATCAAAGGCTTTTAACCTCTGAGCCCTCTCACTAGCCCCGCATTTGCTTGATGACATTGTAAAGTAGAAGGCAAAATTTCTGCATTCTGATTTTAATATAATTTGTTGCAACAATAATTGTATCTTATGTTATCTAAAACAGTTAATTTGTCTTTTCTTAAATGTGGATCCTAGACACGTTAAACATTAATGTGACTGGGAGCATTTATATTGATTTAGGCTGGATAAGAGACCATCCTGCTACAAAGCAATGTGGGTTTTTTGCCTAGTATATCTGAATGTTATACTTTGTGCCTGTGCCTGTGTGTGTGTGTGTGTGTGTGTGACTGAGAGAGAGGGAGAGAGACAGAAAGAGAAAGAAAGAAACATTCACCAGTACACCAGAAGATAACAATGCAGTCCTTAGACATTGTCTGCAATTTTTTTCCATAATGTCTTTTACTGGCTTGGAGTTCATCAAGCAAGTTAGGTTGGCTGGCCAGCATTCCCTGGGATCCATCTACCTCTGTCATCTGAGTGCTGAGATTAGAATCATACTCCATCACACCTGGCTTTTCCCCTGGAGCCTGGGGTTTGATTTCAGGTCCTCCTGCTTACAAGGAAAACACTTTCCTCTCTGAGCCTTCTCCCCAACCCTAAACATCATTCTTTATTAAATGGAATTTTAAAATGGGTATACAGCACATTCTTTATTTCAATCAGTTTTTTCATGAACAAATATATTCATCTACAAAACAAAGAAATCTTGCCAAGAATAAGTTATTGATAGCATGTATGTTGAAAATGTGTCATTTACTTATCATCTCTTCCCACTCACATGTAACATTTGAATACTAAATGGTTTTAATTCTGTTGATAGTACAACCAATGTAGGAGATCTAGGTTTTTGATAACCTTCTAATTCACTGAGAATATTTATTTCTATTTTAGGAAGGGTAATGTATTTCTACTATTTTCCCACTGTAGTTTTATTTATTTAGCCAGAAGTAATCTAAAAGGGCTGATCCTGCCATACTTTATCACCAGGATCCTTGTTTTCCTGCTTCCAATTTGGTTTGAATGGTAAGGATGCTGGTAGGAATTAGAGGAAGAGAAAGTAGGAATCTGGTATTTATTTTGTTTTTATCAGTCTTCACTATGGTTTAACCTTGGCTCTGTTTTCCTGCCTAAAACCATAATTGTTGAAAACCAACCCATGTTTTCCACCTACAGTTCTCTCATAGGGCTCTAGCACAGAGTGTGGCTGGCTGACCATTGCTACTTCATCATTTTTCCTCCCTTAACCTTGACTACCAATTGTAATGTATCTCTGTATTAAATTTTATTCAGTATCCTATTTGAATACACCATCTGTTTTCTGCCAGAACCTTGATTGACAAATAGAGTCTCCCAAGCCTTCTAAGACCATTATTTTTGCAGCACATACCCCTAAGTATTTTTGGTGTGTTGAGGAATAACTCAGAGGGGATTAATCTAAAGTGTAAGAGTTTGGAATTTGTTCTTAATCAATTTTAAAAGGTTCCTCAGGAGTTTTTTTTATTCAATATTTTTCTAGCTTCCTAATTCCTTTGTAAGGAATTAGCAAAATGTATATCTTCTTTTCTTAAGCTTTATTTTCTCAAAGATAGTGTGCCTGGCCAAACTGGCAGTATTTTGAATTTTCTGTTGTTTTTGAACATCATGATGTTGAACATATATGATCATGAGATATTTTTCAGTGCTCTGCTGAGTTTCCTGTCCATACTGTCTCACTCTTTGTAACCCAGTTAGGCCAGGCAGTAGGGGTGCTGGCATACAGATCTCCAAGTCTAGAGCTGCTATGGTTTCCTGCAGGCTTCCTGGAGCCCTTGAACAATGGGGCTTGGGTTCCACACCTAGCTGAGCTCTGTTGGGTTCACTGTCTCTCCTGGGCTTGCTGTTTCTGAACCAGGTGGGCCAGGCAGGTGGAGAGCAGGAAGAAAGATCGAGAAGCCTAGAGATGCTCCAGCTTCCCACAGGCCTCCATGGAAGGAAGGACAGTGTGGCATACCCAACTCACGTCCTCTGGATTCACTGTCTCTCTTGCCTCACTGTGACCCAAGTAAGCCAAAGAGCTGGCACACAGGCAGAAAGATCTCTGAGAGTAGAACTCCTCCAGTGTCCCCACCAGGCTTCCTCGAGATGGTGGACAATGGGACCTCGGTCCTTTGCCTAACTCAGCTCTCCTGGGTTCACTTTCTCTGCTGGGCTCTCTGCTTCTGACCCAGGTAGGCTAGGCAGATGAGGAGCAGGCAGAAATATCTCTGAACTGAGAGCTCAGGGATCCCATGGGCTTCCTCTGCTGTGTTCACTGTCTCTGCTGGGCTCACAGATTCTGACCGAGGTAGCCAGGCAGATGGGGATCAGACAGAAAAGGCTCTGAGCTAAGAGCTTCTCTGGAGTCCTCAGTCCTCCTTCAGAATGCGAGACAAGAGGGGTGTATTGCACCATACTCAGCTCTTCACCTCTGCTGGGTTCACTGTCTCTGCGGGGCTCACTCTTTCTGATTTTCATAACTAGGCCACCATGAGTATAACATGTTGTGACTTTGGAACTCATCTGACATGCCCTCAGCAGCTGCACTCACCATATCACACCAACCTGAAAGCCTGCGCAGTTACAGAGCTGAGCCTTCACCCAGTTTAATACTTTGGATAAATAATCACTGAACATTATAAAGTGAAATTTTATAACTGTCAACCTAGTCTTTAATGAAGGAAATGTACATTTCTTGTCTCAGTTTTTCTGAGTCTATAGAGGACTATTATTTTGGGCTAAAAAATGTTAATTCTTTCTTATTTTGCTATGAATATTTTCTTGTGTCTAAATATTCAATGACATAAATTATTTATGAGAATAAGAAATTTGTATCATCTTTGTCGCTTAATTTTTAACAATTTTAATTATTAAAGCCTGTGGTAAGCTTGGAATGAGGGGCCTGAGGTATTAGAATTAGGGAGACCATCAAACCAACAAATCCCTAAGAGAAACAGAAAGTCTTTCATCACAGTAATGGTGTTGAGAAGAGTCTAATCTAAGAAAGAGGATCAGCCACCTTACTCTACTGAACAGCAAATCAACAGGCAAGAAAATGAGGGAACTGAAGATCCCTCACTTCTAAGGAATCACAGAGAATGATAGACAGTTCTATGGACTTTAATTTGGAAAGTAAATGCCAGGGGAACTACAATGAAAAAGTAAGAGTGGACGAGGGATCTTTACAGTTTGCTTCTTGTCCTCTTAGCAAGCACAAGCCCCTGTGTTTGGTATTCAGCTCCTGAAAAAAAAAAGTTAAAATACCTTTAACAGCACCGAAATACTTAACTATAAAACTATATAATGACAGGAGTTGGTGAAAATTATCAATAAACCTAATTGAAGTCATTTACTGAGACTGTAGAGAAACTAAGTAAGCATGTATTCATTGTATATATTTCAAAAAAGACAATGAGTAAGAACTGGCTATATTGATTATAAACATTACTAAGCAGAACAGATCATTATACAAAAGAGAACCTAAAACATAGTGAGAGAGAGTTAATTGTAAACTCATGAAGGGCTATTATATCCTGTGGTATCCATGACTACTCGAAAACATAATGTAGAAACAAAAGAAATGCTGAATGATACAATACCATAATTCCATTTTATGTATATTCATATATGAATATATATAAACACATAAATATACATTTATATATGTATATATATTCAGCACATGAAGGCATGAGCATTTACTAATGCAGTTATTATACAGGTACATAAGGACATAATCAGAACAAAAATTACCTTGGTGTACTGGCAGACAGAAGTAGAAAGATTACAGACATAGCAATAAAATTTCAACATTTTCTAATTTCAATTACTTTCTGTTTTTTGAACTGGCCATTAGAAACTTGCTATTGGCTATATCATTTTGTGTAACATTTTAGAAGTGTTTTCAAATGGGGCGCCCTTTGGGAGAGAAGTATATGGAAGGGACTATATAGCATTAATAGGGAGAAAAGAGCAGGATGAGGACAAATAAAGGGCTGATATTGCATAAGTGAGAGTAGGTTTCTGGGAGGATATGAGAGTGAACTTTAGCTGAGACTCCTAGTAGCAGGGATCCTGGGGTCTGCAGAGAACACCCTGTAACTAGACAGGACTCTTAGTCAATGGAAGGGAACACCAATCCACCCACAAAAACTTTGACCCAAAATTTACCTTGCCTAAAAATGTGCAGGGTAAAAGATAGAGCAGAGGTTGATGGAATGACAAACCAATGCCTGGCCCAACCTGAGACCTACCCCATAGGAGATAGCCAACCCCTGACACTATTAACTCTACTCTGGTAGGCTTGCAGACAAGAGCCTAGCATAGCTGTTCTTTGGGAAACTTCATGTAGCAGGAGGTTGGAACAGATGTTGAGATTCACAGCCAAACCTGGTGGAAAGTGTGGGGAGTCTTGTGGAAAAATGGGGGAAAGAATAGAACGACCTGGAGGTAACAGCAGCTCTACAAGACCAACAGAACCAACTAACCAGGCCTAAGAGGGACTTGCTGAGACTGAAGCACACAACCAAGGACCATGCATAGACTGGACCTAGACTCCATATACAGATACAGCCAATGGGAACCTCTGGCTTCATGTAAGATCCTTAGGAAGGAGAGTGGGTGGTGGTGGTATTGGTGGCGGTGGTGGTAGTGGTGGTGGTGGTACCTGTCTTTGGCACAGACCGTGTTGCATGCTTTTTGATCACAATTTCCTGCCAGGGCTGCCTTGTCAGGCCACTATGTAAGAGAATGCACTGTCCTGATGTAACTAGATGTGCTGAGGTGGGTTGGTGGTGGTAAAGGGGGTTCCCCTTTTCTGAGGAGTAGGGAAGTGCAACTATGGGAAGAGGAAGGGAGGGTGGGAGTGGGGATGGAGAAAGAGGGAGATATGGTGGGGACAGGAGGAGAGGAGAGGTGCAACAATTGGGATCTAATGTAAATAGATACGTTTAGTTAATTTTTAAAAGAATAGAAATGAAGCATCACAAAAACAACAACAACAAAAGAAACAACCCACAATTGAATAGAAAGAAAGGTCTTCTACAAGACTGGGATGACTTTTCTAGTGATTCAAATTTTGTTTCCTAGTTCAAAAACTGTATATTCAAACTTGGAAATTGCGAATTTTTATAATGAGTACACTACACAGCTGTTTTCAAATACCAGCATGTTACATATATCTATTCCATCAAACAAATCTTTCTCATTGGCCAGCCAAAGTAAGTGTTAAAAAGTATCTATAAAAATTTGTACCATCACTCTCAGGATATGATATAGTTTGGCACTTAAAATTATTAGCCAATGGGTGTTTTTAGCAATATTAGTGAATCATATATAAAGAGAATTTAAAGCATATGTTGTCAATCTTAATAAGCTACTTTGACCTCACTACCAGGAATGTTTCATTATCTAACAACTTTCATGCCAAATTGGTGTTCTATATCTAAGTAAGAATTTGTGGATGTTGAAGGGGAAATAATATACATTATATTCATTATTGCAAAAAACATTAAACTATTCATAGTGAAAAACCAGAATGACATTTCCAAAACCAATAAAATAAACTCTATATTAAACTTATTTGGTATGATCAATGCTTGTTTGAATGAACAAATGGGATGGACATTGAGCGGAGGAGAAAACAAGCAACAGAACAGGAGCATGCCAAAGAGGACCTATGGGGGGGGGGGTCAATGTAGCGATGTATCAGAGCAGATATTAAGACTCGAGATCAAGCCTCTGACAAAGGGCGAGAGTAATGATAGATCTGGGGGAGGTTGTTGAGACC
>CM053745.1:31319901-31359550 GCA_028658305.1 Pachyuromys duprasi | reverse complement strand
AACTCATGCTGGAGAGGCTGTGGAGAAAGAGGAACCCTCCTCCATTGCTGGTGGGAATGCAAACTTGTACAACCACTCTGGAAATCAATTTGGCGCTTTCTTAGACAATAAGGAATAGTGATTCCTCAAGACCCAGCTTTCTGTATGTTTAGCAGAGCGTCTTTCATAGCCTCTAATATTGACATTTTCCCATAGGGTGGGTCTCTGGTTGGGCAAGATATTGGTTGGGCATTCCCTCAATCTCTGCTCTATTTTTATCCCTCCACATCTTGTAGGTAGGGTAAATTTTGGGTCAAAGTTTTTGTGAGTGGGTTAGTGTTCCCCTCCCTCTGCTAGGAGACTAGTCTAGTTGTTGGACGTCTTCTTCAGTATGTATGACCTCTGCTACTAGGAGTCCCTGCTTGACTACCCTTCATATCACCCCAGGAGCCTACCCTGACTTAGGTCTCCAACTTGTCACCCTTGCCCTCTCTAGGTCTGCTCTCCACACTCTTACCCCTTTTCACCACCTCTCCTGCCTTGTTCCCTCTCTTTACCACTACCTCTCTCTATTCTATCTCCCCTTCAAGTGAGATGTCTAGCATCCTCCCTTGAATCCTGTTACTTATCTTCTTTAAGACTGTGCCTCATTAGTATGCTTATCCTGTAATATATGGCTAAAATCCCCTTATTAGTGACTACATACCATATGTGTCTTCCACGGTCTAGGTTACCTCACTCAGGATGATCTTTTCTAGTTTCATCCATTTGCCTGCAAAATTCATGATGCCTTTATTTTAAATAGCTAAGCAATATTCCATTGTGTAAATGTGCCACAGTTTTTTTATCCATTCTTTAGTTGAGGGACATCTAGGCTGTTTCCAGATTCTGGCTATTATGCATAAAGCTGCTATGAACACAATTGTGCAAGTGTCCTAGTTGTATGGTTGTGTGTCCTTTAGGTACACCCAAGAGAGGTATAGCTGTATCTTGAGGTTAAATTGTTCCCAATTTTCTGAGGAAGTTCAAGATTTATTTCCAAAGTGGTTGTACAAGTTTATACTCCCACCAGCAATGTGGGATTGTTCTCCTTTCTCTACACCATTGCCAGCATGTGCTGTTGTTTGAGATTTTGTTGAGATTCTGAATGGTGTGAGATGAAACCTCAGAGTTGATTTGCTTTGCATTTCTCTGCTGACTAAGGAAGTTGAACATTTCTTTAAGTGTTTCTCTGCCATTCAAGATTCCTCTATTGAGAAGTCTGTGTTTAATCTGTGCCTGTATTTTAATTTTGTTTACTGGTATTTGATTTATTGTGTTTATTATATATTTTGGTTATTAGCCCTTTGTTGGATGTAGGATTAGTGAGGATTCCCAATCTGTAGACTGTTATTTCATTCAATTGAGAGTGTCCTTTGCCTTACAGAAGCCTTTCAGTTTCAAGAGGTCCCATTTATTAAGTGTTGTTCTTAGAGTCTGAGTTGTTGGTGTTCTGTTCAGGAAGTTGTCTCCTGTACCAAAGTGTTTGAGGCTTTTGCCCACTATCTCTTCTAATAGATTTTATGTATCTGGTGTTATATTGACATCTTTGATTCACTTAGATTTGGGTTTTGTATTGGAAGAAAAAATACATTTTTCTACATGAATACATCCAGTTAGACCAGCAGCATTTGTTGAAGATGTCTTTTTTTCATTGTATGGTTTTGGCTCCTTTATTATATGGTGGGCACTTTGACCTCTCCGTCCCCTGAGGGAGGAACAGTCCTGCTAGGCCATAGAGGAGGACTTTGCAGCCAGTCCTGAAGATACCTGATAAACCAGGGTCAGATGAAAGGGGAGGAGGTCCTCCCCTATTGGTGGACTTGGAAAGGGGCAGGGAAGAGATGAGGGAGGGAGGGTGGGATTGGGAGGGAATGAGGGAGCAGGATACTTCTGGGCTACAAAGTTAATAAACTGTAACAAATATTAAAAATAATAAAAAAGTAAAAAATAAAATGATCATAAGTATGTGAGTTAAGTTCTGAGTCTTCAATTTGATTCCATTGATCAACCTATTTCCATGACAGTACCATGAAGTTATTATTTTTGTTGTTCTGTAGTACAGTGCAAAGTTAAGGATGATATCCAGAAGTTCTTTTATTGTATACAATTGGTTTTTCTATTCTGGTTTTATTTTTGTTTTTTATATGAAGTTAACAATTGTTCTTTCAAGTTCTGTAAAGAACTGTGTTGGTATTTTGAGGGGGATTGCACTGAATCTGTAGATTGCTTTTTGTAAAATGGAGATTTTCACTATGTTAATCCTACTGACCCTCAAGCATAGGATGGCCTTCCATGTTCTGATATCTTCTTCAGACACTTGAAGTTATTGTCATACAGATCATTCACTTGCCTGGTTTACAGTTACACCGAGATATATTATATTATCTGTGGCTATTATGAAGAATGTTGTCCCCTAATTTCTTTTTCAGCTCATTTGTCCTTTATGTACAGGAGAGCTACTATTTTTTTTAAGTAATCTTGTATCCAGCTACTTTGCTAGTGCATTTTATCAACTGCAGGAGTTCTCTGGTGGAATTTTGCAGTAAAACCATCTGGACCTGTTTTTTTGTTTGTTTGTTGGTTGGTTGGTTGGTTGGTTGGTTGGTTGGTTGGTTGGTTGGTTGGTTGGGAGAATTTTGATGACTGCTTCTACTTTCTTATTGGTTATGGGACTGTTTAAGCTGTTTACCTGATCTTGATTTAGCTTTGGTAGGGAAATGTATACAGAATACTGCATTTTCTTTATTTCCCAGCTTTGTAGAATACAGCTTTTTGATATAGGACCTAATGATTTTTTTGGATTTCCTCATTGTCTTTTGTTATGTTCCCTTTTTCATTTCTGATATTGTTCATTTGATTACTCTCCCTCTGCCTTTTAGTTAGTTTGGCTAAGAGTTTGTCTATCCTGTTGATTTTCTCAAAGAACCATCCTTGGTTTTATTGATTCTATCATTCTCTTTGTTTCCAATTTATAGATTTCACCCCTGATTTATTTCCTGTTTCTTACTCCTCTTTGGTGCATTTGCTTCCTTCCATTCTAGAACTTTCAGGTGTGCTGCTAAGTTACTAGTATTGGATCTCTCCACTGTCTTTATGATGGTGTTTATGCTAAGAATTTTACTCTTAGCACTGTTTTTATTGTGTTCCATAAGTTTAGGTATGTTGTGCCTTCATTTTCATTAAATTCTAGAAAGTCTTTAATTTCTTTATTTATTTCTTCCCTGATCCAGTTATCACTGAGTAGGGAATTGTTCAATTTCCATGAGTTTGTGGGTTTTCTCCTGTTTCTGTTGTTGTTTAGTTCCAGCTTTAATCTATGGTGTGCTGATAAGACGCAAGGGTTTATTTCAGTCCTCCCATATATGTTGAGGTTTGCTTTGTGATCAGGTGTATGGTAAATTTTGAGGAAGGTCCTCTGAGATGATGAGAAGAAAGTATATTCTCTTGTGTTTGGGTAAAATGTTCTGTAGTGATCTGTTAGGTCCATTTGACTCATGTCATCTGATTGTTTCTTTATTTCCATATTTAGTTTCTGTCTTAATGATCTGTCCATTGGAGACAGTGAGGGGTTGAAGTCTCCCACTATTATTGTGTTGTGTTAAATGTGTGATTTATGCTTTAGTAATAACTGTCTAGACCCTTCTGGCCAGAGTTTTTGTTGAGAAGTGAGGTATAATTATGATAGGTCTGCCTTTATTTGTAACTTGCCCTTTTTTTTTTCTTGCACCTTTTATTTTCTCTCCTCATTCTGTACATTTAGTGTTTTGATTATTACGTGGCAATTTGATTTTCTTTTATAGTCTGATCTGTTTGCTGTTCTGTATGCTTCTTTTATGTTTATAGGCTTTTCCTTCTTTAGGTTAGGAAAGTAATATTCTATGAATTGGTTAAAATGTTTTCTGGATTTTAGAGCTGGGAGTCTTTTCTTTCTTCCATTCCTATTATTCTTTACATAGGTCCCAGATATCTTGGATGTTCTGTGCCAGGGACTTTTTCAATTTAACATTTTCATTTATTGATATTTTGATTTCTTCAATTGTACCATTTACCCCTGAAATTCTCTCTTCTAACTCCAGTATCTTCTTGATGACGCTTGTGTCTGTAATCCCTGTCTTCTTCCCTAGATTTTCCATCTCCAGGATTGCATCAGATTATGTTTTCTTTACTGTTTCTAGTTACATTTTTAGGTCTTGAACAACTGTATTCATGTCCTTCTTTTTGATTGTAGTTTCCTGTATTTCTTTAATTTCTTTAAAGAATTTGTGCAAAATTTCTACCTGTTTGATTATTATTTTTCCAGTGCTATTTTGATAGCTTTATTTTCCTATTTTAAGGAATCCATCATTTTCAAAGCCTCAGCTTTCAATTCTTTTTCTTACACTTCAGGTATGATAGTATCTCCATGGCTTGCTGCGATAGGACTGCTGATTTCCTGTGATGTCATATGGCCCTGAGTTTTATTGTGGTGTTTTTATGCTTGCCTCTAACCATCTGGTTGTCCCTGTTGTTCGCCAGCCTGGTGGCCTCTGCTGGGTTCACTGTCTTCACTGAGTTTGCTGTCTTTGCTGGGTTCAGTGTCTATGACCCAGGTGGGCCAGGCAGATGGAAAGCAGGGGAAATATCTCCTAGCAGATATCTGGTAAGGCTATATGGCCCTCCTCTGGATGAGACAATATAGGGCTTTGCCCACGCCCCCAGCTCACCTCTACTGAGTTCTCTGTCTCTGCTGTGCTTAGGCAAGGCAGATGGGGAGCAGGAAGAAAAGATCTCCAAGCAGAAGTTTGGTCTGGAGCCATGCAGTCCCTCTTGGGAGGGGAGACAATATTATGAGGGGGATGGGTGGCAATAAGAAATGAATGCATGTGTGCTACTACTAAATTCAACTTTTCCACTCTTCTGTAATCTAGGGTTTTCTACCTAGGGAATGGGGCCATCAATAATGGGCTTATCTTCTACATCAAGTAGCCTAATTAAAAAATACCATACATATTTCCAGAATTACAATACCCAGCTGATTCCAACATCAGTCATTTTCAGTCATGTTGAAAACTGGCATTATTCATTACAACAAATATAAGCTATGGGTGGAATCCATGGTAATGAAAAAAATACTCCTTTCTTGTATAAAATATGTCAGATAATATGGTAAGTTTCTTGAAAGAGCTGAAAAATTAAATTGAAGTTATTTCATCTCTTAAGATTTTACTTTTCTCTAGGAAAACTTTTTTTTTAAGTTTTAAGTGCTAAGAAAAATATCTGGAAAAAAGGTATAGAGTATGGGCAAATTAAGAGGAAAAATGAGAAAATGAGGACTTTATTTAGGTGTCAACAAAGTCCTCAAAGCAGATAAGCAGCTATAAATGAATTTTGAAAACAATAAGTAAGAAAATATCAGGAAGACATTTCTTAGAAAAACATCAAAGGTGCAATTCTGGAGATATTGGGAAAATATTACTTATTACTTATAAGATGTAATGCATATGATAGAAAAAAAGAGAAAAATGAAACAGCATAAATAATTATGAGAAAATATGAGGCCAAAAATGTAGTAACTATGTTGCACCACTAAATTTAGAATTTTTTAAATCAGGAGTTCAAAAGCAGACTGGCAAAATGGATCAAAAGGTCAAATCATCTAATGTCAAGCCTGACCACTCATGCTGGATCACAGGGGTCCATATGGTTGATGAAAAGAACCAACTTTTCCATCTATCTCTATAAGCACCACACAGCAGGAATACTTGTAAAAGGTTAGGGGAAAAGATGTAAATATAGCAAGATAGACTCATTATCTGATTTTATTTTCCAATGATTGCTCTAGAACAGTGGTTCTCAACCTTCCTAATGTTGTGACCCTTTAATACAGTTACTCAGGTTGCGGTGACCCCAAACCATGAAATTATTTTCATTGCCAGTTCAGAACTGTAATTTTGCTAGTTATGCATTGTCATGTCAATATGTAATATTTCAGAGTGCCTTTGGTGACTCCCTGCAAAAAGGTCCTTTGACTCCAAAGGGGACACAACCAACAGGTTGAGAACTACTGGTCTAGAAGCACACTAGAGAAAGACCAGAAGAAATTCAAACAGAAGTAAGGAGACTAATCAGGTGTGTGAGTTTCTGCAGAAGTCTTTATTAATTTGCCTCATTAATAATTTTCAGAGCACTAGTCAACAATAAAAGAAATAAAAAGGCAAAGAATATATGACATACATGAAGATGAATCGAAGTACAATATTGTATTAATCTAGAGAAAATTAAAGAGCTTCCATAGGACTTAGCTGGAAATTACATCTGTTCTCTGTGTTTTTTAATCAAAATAAAATAAGGAGAAAGAGAAGCTTTATTTATAATTTATTTCATAACAATTTAGTTATTTAATTTAAAAACCTCATAAATGTTTTCCTCATAGGTAACACACAATTATGATCTTCATGTTTACATTTAGAAGTCATAATTACATGACAATAGAAGATACAAGTTATTTGTTTTAGCCAGGGAAATCATAATTATAAGACACAAAAATTATATCACATTCAATGAGTTAATAGAAAGCTTACTTATTTTAATCAAATGTATATATTAAGACTTCAGGAAGGGTGATAACATTATCTGTAAATTTTAACATACTATTATTGGTCTGTGTGGACATGGCCTTTCATATTTGAACAATAATCAAAACATTAGAGATTGAAACAATCAATAGCTGATTTTAAAAACCTCAGTGAGTTGCAGATTAGACGCTGTTGAGCAAAGAATTAAATACATAGAATGTATGTCAGAAACAATTACTCAAAATAAAATGCAGAGCAATGTTTAAAAAGAAAATTGAAGAGATTATAACTATTGAAAACAAAGGAAGATAGCCTCAGAAATTACATATGACTTATTAGAAGACATAATAGACAAAAGATAAAATTGATTTATGAAAATATTCTAAAACTGAAAAACAACACCTAATTCAGTTAGGCACTTATTTACTCAACTTTTATGTTTTAATAAAAACAAAAGCACACTGAGTTCATATCAGAGATAGCCCCTCTCAGTGGCTTGTGCTTTGATTAGGGGGTAGCCTTAACAGGCCACAGAGGAAGACAATGAAGCCAGTCCTGATGAGACCTGATAAGCTAGGGTCAGGTGGAAGGGGAGGAGGACCTCCCGTATCAGTGGACTTCGGGAGGGCCATGGAAGAAGAATAGGGAGAGAGGATGGCACTGGGGAGGACTAGGGTGGGAGCCAGAGCTGGGATACAAAGTGAATAAATTGTAATAAATGAAAAAATAAAAAATATAAAACAAAACCACAGAAAGTCTAAATATCAAAGATAAAACAAAAGTACATTGAACTTGATAATACCCAAAAAAGTATAATATAAAATATATAATATACAATATACAATCTCGTTTGGTTATATCAAAAGAAGTGACAGCCTGACAACTGTCTTCTCAACAAACAGGAAGAAAATGAATGTATCAATACAGTAGCAAAATATAGAATTCGAACTCAAAGTGCTGGGATTAATACAAGAGTTGACATAGCAGATAGATTGGGTAGACTATTGGGTCTTGGAGGGACCTGGGGGATAAATATGTCATTAAAGATGTTGGAGTAGTTAATACCTTAGTCTAAATGCGGATGTGTGTGGAAAATCAATTATATACTATGAATTACACATTTTATGAGATTAAATCTCTCACTGGCCTTCAAGCTAGTTCACCAATTCAGCCAGGGTAGATTCCCTGTCAGCCATAGGGATCTTCCTGTCTTTACCCTAGGACTAAGGGTCTACTACCGTAACCAGCTTTTTTTTATAGGTACTGGCATTGAACTCAGGTCTTCATGCTTGTACACTGAACACTTTACCCACTGAGTAATCACTTGTTAAGGCACTTAAAAATTATGTCTCTCTCCCTGTATTGTTTTCCAAACATTACATCATATATTTATCATTGCGTGTATCCACAGAATAACAATCTTAGGAAGGCGCAATCACACAAAATAGAGTGGAGAATTTTAATAGATATTCTAAACAAATCTGATTATTATCCTATTGTGTCAGAATGAATACATAAATGATTTAGCATAGTATAATTAGATTGGAATATTTAGTAAGATGGTCACAATATTATCAAGTGTTTAAATTTTAAAATTAAAAATTTAACTTAAAATGATCGACATTATTTGAAGTTTCATTAACAGGTATAAGAATAATAAATTTTATTGAAAAGACAATAATTTAACAATGTGGTTTTTGTAAAAGCAGAATTGTTGGTAAAATTTATGTGTATCTTACACAACTCAGGACTAGACAGCACATGTGAATGAGATAGTCTAATTCACACGCTGAAGCCTCTTTTTAGCTAATATCCCTCCACACTTAATGGAAAATAGTACAAAGATTCTGAGTTTTCTTGGACAAGAAGTTGAAGCCTCAAAATTTTTGTAGATCAACACCATGTGATGTGTAATAACACTGAGAATATTTAACTATTATTTAAAAATTAAAGTTTAATATTTAATATTTTATGAAAAGGGAAACACTCAAAAGTCATTTAAATAACATTAAGGTGATGTAAGACTGTATGTGTTTTCAAACTGGGACTCTCATATTGTTAGGACTGAATAGTTTGTTTCCACACTTGTTGCCTTTAAAGAGGAGTTCTTCCCAGCATTATTTTCATAATATTTTTTCTTTTTAATTGTTTTTAGTTTTAAAGAATTAAACCAATTTACTGAAAGCATTGAAAGGCAGTCCCAAAGAATTTCTGCGGCTGCTCTGGGGCTTTGGGTTACCTGAGAGGCCCACACCCATTCAACATCCAGATGGCCCAAACTGAAGAAATCTGTGTTTATCAAACAGCTTGACTACCTGTCACATGTGAGATACATATAATGAACATAGCAATTTAAGTTACAGCTGTAACTATTGTCAAGTAATAATATGCTCCTTATGTGAGGCTGGGTAGAACGCACACCCACAAAATGCTATTTACCATAATGAATTGCTTTTTGAATAAGTATTTTAAAATGTTTTAGTATTGTTTAATTATTGGCCTGCGTTAATAGTATAGTTTTAAAAAAACACAAGTAACTTGTCATCTTTTATGGAAATTTCTGTGCTTTGAGACAAAATCAGCTGATTTTGTCAGTTTATGAGTCTTTATGTATTTCAACGATGTGGGAAATTCAGAAAAAGCCACATCTGCAAGGTTTCATGTTTCTGAACAGTGGGTGTAATTTTAGAATAGACAGCTAAAGTGAATGTCTGAACAAAGGTTGAATTTCAAAGTGAATAACGGATCAAAAGCAGGTTTGAAACCAAATAACAGATTAAACACAGGGCTTGTTTTCAAAAAATATCATATGAATGGCTAGAGAGTAAGCTGTCAGATTTTCTCTAAGGTTTCAGATGAATACTCATTTGGTTGTTTATTTCTTTCTTCTCTTTCCTTCTTCTCAGGCTTGTAGTTAGCTGATTCAAATATTTTCTTTTTTTGCCCAGTAATAACACAGAAAATATGCACAGCTTCATTTTTAAACATCCAAAATAAGTCCTCTAATAAAATACTTTTATTATTTTTGAGAATTTTATACAATGTGTTTTTGACAATATTCACCCACAACATTTTCCCTAACTTTTCTTAGACCAACCCCAACCTCGCTATCTCCCAATGTCATCTTCTATATAGTTTTTTCGTTTTAACAACCCATTAATTCCACTTTGTGAGGTCCACATACTCGTGGTTATGGGCTAATCCACTGCTGTTTTGCCAACATACCAGGAGCTACACTGTTAAAGAAAATTGACTCTCTTTTCCAAAAGCCATCAATAGTATGTTAGTTAGAGATAGGGACTTGGAAACCCCTACCCATTCTATATTAAGTTGTTAGCTGACCCTGACCTTGTGCAAGTCATTCATGCAGTCAATCATAGCTGCTGTGAGTTCAGGAGCTTATTGGTCCTGTAACTCCCAGCAGACACTGTTTTACCCCTATTCTTCCACCACGGCTCTTACATTATTTCTGCACCACTTTCACAATGCTCTCTGAGCCTAGGAGAGGAGTTGTGATATACATGTCATGTTTGTGGCTGAGCACTTCACTGTCATTTATTCTCTGTACTTTGGCCAGCTTCTGAGTTTGCTAACATGCACACCTCACAGTGAAACTTCTCTGAAGTAGTCTGAGAGTAGAACTACTCTATAGATAGAGATATGAATTTTAAAGGTAATTTGATACTGTGTCGGTTTAGTAGAAAAACATTAGTATATTTACCTTTGGATGCTTTGATCTCCTGAGTTGTTGGCCACATCTGCAATACCAAGCAAGTTTTCTTTTCTTATGGGGTGTTTCTTAAATCAAATTTAAAAGTGCCTGGTAACACCCTCAAAGTCCATCCCACTGTTAAACCCATGGGCACATGTTGCCATGCTGGTCATTTTTACAGTTCACAATGTTCACAACTGGATAATACTGTGGATGACTGTTTCCCCATGTAGGCTACATAGCAACGTCCAGTACTGTGAGAGCTAACCAGCAGGGAAGAATGCTCCTTGTTAGTACCAAATTGATTTTTCCATGTACTGTACTCAATATGTGTGGCATCTGTGGCAATAACATCTTATTAATGACAATAGGCTCTATGGTTTTGATGTCCTCTTGGACAGCTCTAACTAACAGTTCAAGGGATGTATATGGTAGTTGGTACTAGACATTTTATGTATTTATAATCCTAAGCCTACTGTGATGAGCATAGTCCCATGTGTAGAATAACTGCAATTGAACACTTTTATGTAAAGTAATGGGTTTCCTTACGGCTTTTCCAAACACCCTTACTGCTGGGTATCTCTCTTTAAACTCTACTCTGCCCTTCCAGCTTTCTCTCCACTTAAACTTATTTCTCATTCACCCCCTTTTCCCTTCATGTCACATGTCTTCTACTATTCCTGCTGTATTGTCTTTCTTCCCCATCCACACTGATGGTTGCCTCCCTAGATGTCATGGATGCTCCAAGTTAAACAAACGAATATAAACATTAGTCACTAAAATCCATTCCTGAATAAGAGCATGTGACATTTGTACTTTGAGGTCCATGTCACTTTGCTCCCCATAATGCTTACTAGCTCCAGCATTTTACTTATATACTCTAGAAATGTATGGAGCTGCAAACAAAATTAATCTTAAATTCAGTTTAAAAAGGACATAAGTTCAGAAAAGTAATTGAGGTAAACGGTAGAAAAAGCCTTAGAATTATGTATTTCATAACATGTATGCATAAATTATACTGTGAGCAAAAGAAAGTGCATTAGTACAGCTTTGAGTAATTGTACTCAATGTAGTAAATAGATCTTTTGAAAACAATGTATTCAGAGGTAAGAATATCAGGTTTCTTTTTACACCATGAATACAAAATTTTATTTGCCTATTAAAATAATTTTTTGTGGTACAGGAAATTTATTCAGCCATGAGGGAAAAGAGAAAGAGACAGGGACACAGAAGGACAGGGGGAGTGTAGGAAAAGAGAGAAAGGGACATGGGTGGGACATTCCAGGAGAGAAAGTCAGAGAGAAAATAATTTTATTTTTAACATGACATATTTCATTGATTACAGAACAGATTAAATAAAATGTTTGATTCCCAACTTCTGGGAGGTTCTTGATAATCTATTTGAGAATATATAAAGCACTGTAGAAGTATCAGATTTATAACCTTTCTGCACTACAGTTTATTATGTTAAAATCATATATATTGAACACTATAGTTTTAAAGGCAACAAACTAAAGCAAGTATATAAATAATTCTACAGTTTAATGGAGAAGATGAAAAGTCATATGCCATATAATATCTGTGCTTTATACATCCCAACAAAATATATTTATATGAGAAAAATAATGGGAATTTAAAATCTATAAACCTAGTGTGGAGTTGGTTCCTCTTTGTGCCATGTAGCCAGATGCAGAATCAGGAAGATATGGCCAATTTCTTTCTTGTATTCATGCCAATCAGAAAAAAAGGACACATTACGAGAATTAACGTACTGTATGACTTTGTGAATGCCCCTGCAAGCTGTCAGTCTTCTTGCCAGTAGTAAAGCAGTAGCATTAACCAACAGGAGTATGGACCTATTTCAAGCCCAGGTGTCGAGCAATTTGAAATGCATGAGTTCCTTGTTGTGAAACAATCATTTCCTCTGAGGCTCGTATTGTCCTCAGCACTTCATGAACTATGCACACAGTGAGTATGCATTCACTTGCTTTCCTACATGGAAATTTCCAAGAACACTAGAATAGTGCTGTCTCCTGCTCTTTCTCCAGATTCTGGCAGTAGGGATCTATAGAAAAACAGTGAGACAAATGAACTGGATCTGAACTGCACTTATGTATAGTACAATTATTACACTCCTTTAAGTAATATTAGTCCACAATTATACTGTGACTTTAACAGACAATTATGCAATTGAGCATTCTGTGAGAAATATTTACAAACGAAATAAACTAAGATCTTTCAACTAAAAACAAAAAAATATATAACTGCTAGATTGTCTTTCCTTGGGTGTTTCTCTTTCTGTGCCAGTTGCATTATTGCATAATTTCATCCTCCATAGAAAAAAGATGGTAGTTATGAACAAAGCTTCAATGTGCTTCATTCATATTTATCTGGAAACAAGGCTTGTAAAATAATTCCTCCTTTTCTTCATATCTGTTAGTAGACTCCAAAGCTGTCTTTTAGAGGAGATAAAATGTTGTTTCTACATATATTAGTTCCCACAAATGATGAGTTCATAATCATTCCCTATTGTGGTACCAGTATAATGGTAAGACGTTTTAAGTTAGATTTAGCATTGTTATCATCAGTCATGACAAATATATTAGGAAGATGAAAACTGATCACTCAGAGTTGATTTGAAAATAATATTTTCCTATTTAAGAATGAGCAACTTCTATTTGTAAAAAAAAGAAAGAGTAACCTTTGAAAAATCAACCAAATTATTAATGTGACAAGCTTGCTATAGCGCATTGTAAGATTGGAGCTGTCATAGCCTCAAAAACTCAAAAATATGCCATCTACTGTCTAGGTGCACAGATGTTAGTGAGTGAGTGAGTGTGTGTGTGTGTGTGTGTGTGTGTGTGTGTGTGCATATGTATTTCTATGTGAGTGTGTGTTTCAGTGTACTAGGATTGAATCAGGACCTTCTTCATTCTAAACAAGACCTCTACCAGTAAGCTGCCTCACAATTACGCTGTATGGTTTTGAACACGTGCTGTCTTCCCTTTTCAATCTATAGCATGAAAATAACAATATACTATAAAAATATACTGTATACTATGAGAGAATGACAATAGATCTTGTTAATATTCTCAATGAAACAAAACTGATACCTGGAAGATTTGTAAATGATCCATAGATAGGAATGTTGTAATTAAGCAGCAATTTGTTTAATTCAAATGAGATGTAAATTTATCACATTTACAGAACATAGAGTAGAAAATTACTATAATTGCTATTAGAGAAACTGAGGTTCGTTCCTTTTGGGGGTTATTTTTCCCATCACTGAAGTAATTTTAAATAGACTGAGGAAGAAGCTTGAGGACATTTGGATATAAACAACAGAACATTTTAATGCAACAATAATGAAAGGAAATGAGACCATGGATTTGAAAGAGAGCAGGAGAGGATGCATGAAAATGGTTGGAGGGAGTAAAGGAAGTGGGAAAATACATAATTGTAACTGAGAAAATAAAGACATTATTTTTAAAACAGAGTCCAGGCAAGCTAAGAGTACAAGTAGTTGCCCCAAGGAAAGGAAGATGGAGGAAAACTCATGTTTTTATGTAAGGCCTGGAAATCAGGGAAAAAGTGAGAATATTGAAAACATTGGAAAAAGCATCCTAAGGAATGTCAAGTAGATCAGTAGAGGTTCATATGTCACCTAACTGTAGGCTTTTGCATCTCATGACAAAGGATTGCATCAGGCACACATGGTTAGAAATAAAAAAAATAAAATAAAATAAATAAAAAAAGAGACAGCTTGGTAAGAAGATAAAAGCCCACCCAAGAACCGGAAGAGGAAACAGAGCTTGATAAAGAGCCCAAAAAGGTAACGACCCCTGATAGGACATTTACATACTATATACCTCTTCTAGGTTTATACATGGCACTGGCTTTCCCCTTCCATGCTCTGTTCCTTACAAGATACTCAAGTAAGGAATGACTTCCAATCCTGTCCTGGAATGTGTATCTTCCATTTGTTAATTTTGATGTAAAAGTCCAGGCCCTATTTTTGTTCTACAAAAGGCTCTTTTGTAAAGCTATCTTTTATTATGATTTAATAGTTTATTGTAAAACTCCAACCATAAAACATAATGGGGTTCTAAAAAATATAAAAATAATATAAAATATTTAAAAATCCATGAACCGCATACATTTAAAACTCTCTGATGTTGTTCATTTAAATATTTGACTGAAAACAACTTGAAAAAAGTGCCCCATGACTTCCAGTAAGATGTTTTAAAAAAATATGTTGAACACATTTCTGTATGCATAGGTATATAAATAAAATATGCCCAAAAGCTTTTTTGGATAGCTGTATGCTAAAACTGTGGCCATGAGATGAGACTCTGGAGTGAATATTTTTATGGTTTAGGTATAAGCGCTATACCTTAATTATAGAACCAGGAATAATGCTGGGCTCATGAATTTCATAAACACTCTTCCTGGAACAGCATTCATCAGCTTAAAAGAAACAGATGTGTGTTAAAAGGTACATAGTCCTATGAAAATATGGTGCTAACAAAATTTTCTATGAGCATTAAGGTCATTCTAAAACAACGATGAATGAGGAGCACACTTACAAGGATAAAGGTGTTGTTACCAATTTCAACAACCCCCTATTAGGAAAGGCATTGTGACCTTGTGACCTCTGAACTCAGACTAGAGTTAAAGGCAAAAAGAAAGAAAAAAAAATCAACCCACAAAAATCAAAAGAAATGACTACTACGTATACAGATTCTTTTTATGTCCTCCCCACCACCACCACCACACTCTACCCGCTGAAGGAGGAGCAGCCTTGCTAGGCCACAGAAGAGGACAATGCAGCCAGCCCTGATAAGACCTGATAAACTAGGGTCAGAGGAAGGGGAGAAGGTCCTCACCCATTAGTGGACTTAGATAGGGGCAGGGAGGAGATGACGCAGGGTGGGTGGGGATTGGGATGGAATGAGGGAGGAGACTATAACTGTGATACAAAGTGCATAAATTGTAATTAATATAAAAATAAAAATTTGGGAAAAATATTTTTATTCAATTTACATTCTTATTTCCACCCAGCTCCCTCCTCTCCTCCTAGTCCCACCCTCCCTCTAGTCCCCCTACACCCATTTCCTATTCACATGGCTACCAACTGCTCCTGGTACATCAAGTCACAGCAGGACTAACTGTATTCTCTTGCTCTGAGACAAGAGGAGGCAGCCCAGCTAAGGCAGGGAAGAGAATCAATGACAGGCTCCCCATTCCAATTGTTAGGGGACCCACATGTTGATCACACTGCATATCTGTTACATATGTGTAGAGGCCCTAGATCCAGCCATGCCTTCTCTTAATAGGTGGTTCAGTCTCTGTGAGCACCCATAGGCCCATGTTAGCTTACTCTGTAGGTCTACTTGTGGTGTCCTTAATCCCTCAGGCTTCCTTAATCCTTCCCCCAACTCTTGCACAATACACCCCCTCCAAACTTCATCTATTGTTTGGCCATGGGTCTCTGCATCTGTTTCCACCAGCTATTGGATGCAGACTCTCAGAAGACAGTTATGTTTGGCTCCTGTCTGAAAGGAAAGCAGTGACATTGATAGTGTAAAGGATTGGCTCTCTCCCACAGAGTGGTTCTTAAGTGAATATACATATACCCCAACTGGAAATATGTATAACACGCTACAATCAGTAGAAGATTCTTCTCTCAAAGCATACTCTGAGAATTTCCATGAATTGTTGAGGATGAGATTATGGACTCTCTACCCCAAGTAACTTTTTCTACTCTTTAAAAATGTGCTTTTTGAAATAAAATTGTATCACTACTTGTTTACTCCCTCCTCCCTCCCAAGCCAACATTCCTTCAACTCTCACTAATGTCCTCCCCAATATCAAACTGTTCTCTTTTCCTTTGATTATTCGTTATACATATGCTATATACATGCACAGATACAACCTATTGTGTTTGTTTATGTTGTTTGTGTATATGGCTTAAGTGTCTATCACTCTCTTTTGGCCAACTAATAAGGGAGCTCATCCCTGGGATAGCTAATTCAATCTCACCAGAATGGTGTGTGTGCATTCCTGCGCGCTCGCACACACACTTACTTTTATGGGGTGACCACAGATCTCAGACTCTTAATAATTCAGTGATAATTAGTATGTTTATCTTATATGTGTGTCTTTCTGCTTCTGGGATACTTCACTCAGTATGATATTTTTCTAGTTCCCACCATTTGCCTGCAAATTTCATTATTTCCTTTTTTTAAATTGCTGAGTAGTATTCCATTGTGTAAATGTACCACAATTTCTTTATCCATTCCTTGAGAGACATCTGGGTTGTTTCCAGATTCTGATTATTATGAATAAAGCTGCTACGAACATATTTGAGCAAATGTCCTTGTATACTTCAGTATATTTTAGATATATGCCTAGGAGTGCTACAGCTGGAACTTGAGGTGGTACTATTCCTAATTTTCTAAAATCTGTACACCAAAAGAAGCTAAGCAAGGGGGAGAACCTAGTGTAAAATGATTAATCCTCATTCACAAAGGCAAACAGGATGGACATCAGATGAGGAAGAAAACAGGGAACAGTTCAGGAGCCTTCCACAGAGGGACTCTGAAAGACTCTACCCAGCAGGGTATCCAAGCTGATACTGAGACTCATAGACAAACTTTGTGCAGAGTGCAGGGAATCTTATGAAAGAAGGGGGAGATGAAATACCTAGAGTGGACAGGAGATCCACAAGAAGAGCAACAGACTAAAAAATCTGGGCACAAGGCTCTTTTCTGAGACTGATACTCCAACCATGGACCATGCATGGAGATAACCTGGAACCTCTGTAACAGATGTAGCCCATGACATCTCATTATCCAAGTAAATACCCTAGTAAGAGGAACAGAGGCTGTTTCTGACATGAACTTAGTGGCTGACTCTTTGATCACCTCCCCCTGAGGGGTGAACAGCCTTACCATGCCACAAAGGAAGACAAGGCAGCCAGTCTTGATGAGACCTCATATACTAGGGTCAGATGGAAGGCAAAGAGGAATGCCCCTATTAGTGGACTTGAGGAGGGCAAGGGAAGATAAGAGGGAGGGTACGATTTGGAGGGGATAAGGGAGGGAGCTGTGGGATACGAAGTGAATAAATAAAATATAAATAAAAAATAAAATACAAAAAATGATGATTCACTGATTTTCAGCCTATTGTAGCAAATTCTGCTAAAATAGATTCTTATTAATTTGTTAAATGATTGTAATTTGTACAACAAACTCTAGGTTAATAGTTTTTGGGGTTTTTTTCCCATGCATTGCACTTGGTTGGGGGTATTAATTTGTTCAAGGAACCCAGGGCTCAGTTCTTTTGGCTCCGTTGGTCTTCTTCTGGAACTCTTATCCCTTCCTGATCTTTCTATATCTCCCTTCTTTCTTAAGACTCTCTGTCCTCTGCCCAAAGTTTGGCTCTGGGTCTCAGCCTCTGCTTCAATACCTCTCTCAGTAGAGATTTTCATAGGTTGTCTGTGATAGGCTCCTGTCCTGTTCTCTGTCTTCTGCTTCCAATGTCTATTGCATTTGTCCTTGTGAATGAAGATTGAGCATCTTTCCTAGAATCTTCCTTACTGTTTAGCTTCTTTAAGAGTATATATTTTATATATCTAATATCCATGTATGAGTGAGTGTATACCCTGTGTATCTTTCTCCTTCTGGAATACCTCATTTAGAATGATCTTTTCCCATTCCCACCACTTGCCTGCAAATTTCATTATTTCCTTGCTTTTTATTGCTGAATAATATTCCATTGTGTAGATATAACAAAATTTCTGTATCCATTCCTCAACTGAGGGGCATCTGGGTTGTTTCCAGTTTCTGGCTATTACAAATAAAGCTGCTGCAAACATGGTTGAGAAAATATCCTTGTTGTGTACTTGAGCATCTTTTGGATATATGCCTAGGAGTGGTAAAGATGGATCTAAGGAAATGCTATTCCTAGTTGTTAGAGAAAGTTACAGATTGATATAATATAGGATAAACATACTAAAATCTGTACACATAAAGAAACTAATCAAGAAGGAGGACTCTGGCTAAGATGCTCAATCCCCATTCAGAAAGGCATAGAAGATGGACAGAAGAAGAGGGGAAAACAGGGAACAGGTCAAGAGCCTACCACAGAGGGCCTGTGAAAGGCTCTGCCTTGCAGGGTATCAAAGCAGATGCTGAGACTTTGGGCAGAGTGTAGGGAATCTTATGAAAGAACACATAGATAGTAAGACCTGGAAAGAACAGGAGATCCACAAGGAGAGCAACAGACCAAAAAAATCTGGGCACAGGGGTCTTTTCTGAGACTGATACTCCAACCAAGGACCATTCATGGAAATAACCTAAAACCCCTCCTCAAATGTAGCCCATGACAGTTCAGGGTCCAAGTGGATTCTATAGTAATGGGAACAGGGGCTCTGACATGAACTGATTGGCCTGTTCTTTGATCACATCCCCCTGAGGTGGGAGCAGCCTTACCAGGCCACAGAGGACGACAATGCAGCCACTCCTGATGAGACCTGATAGACTAGGATCAGAAGGAAGGAGAGGAAGACCTCTCCCATCAGTATACTTGGGGAGGGAGATGGGTGGAGAAGGGGGGTGAAGGTGGGATTGGGAGGGGAGGAAGGAGGGAGCTACAGGGGGGATACAAAGTGAATAAACTGTAATTAATAAAAAAATAAAAGTACAAATTTTAGTATGCCTATCCTATATAATATGGCTAATATCTACTTATAAGTGAATATATGCCATGTGTATCTTTTTTACTTCTGGGACATAAAGCTCAGTCTCAGATGTAGCCAATTGACTCAGTATCTAAGTGGGGTCCCTATTATGGGGGAGCATGGACTTTCTTTGACATGAAATCAGTGACAGCCTCTTTGATCGCCTCCCCTTGTGGCATGCAGCCATGCCAGGCCACAGAGGAAGACAATGCAAGGAGTCCTGAGGAGACCTCATAGGCTAGGGTCAAATAGAAGGGGAAAAGGACCTCCCCTATCAGTGGGCTAGGGGAGGGGCATAGGGGGAGAAGAGAAAGGGATGGTGGGATAGGGAGGGGGACACTGCTGGGTTAGAAATTGAATAAATTGTAATAAATGGCAATAATAAACAAAATTTAATTTTTTCTTCCTATATATAGCCTTTTAAACATATATAGGACTTGGCTATGGTGAGTATCATATTTTGTAAGGAATCCTCTTCCATTTTGCATAATGAAACTTAACTTCAAGTTCATCAGCAAATTCTGATGAGCCAATCTGGGTCCTTTTATTTTTCTCTTTTGAGAGATTATTTGCAATGGTCTATCTCACCTAAATCCTGTAAGAAGAGGGCTAGGGCATACTCAAAATTCATAACTATAATTGCTGCCACTCTTTCCTCACCCCCTTGTCAATTAGCTGTTCAACAGGGAATTAACCATCTGTTACATAAATATGTATAAAAAAGGAATATCTTTAACTTGGGATTATCACTAATCAATTTAAAACAAATACTAATAGAAACACAGAATTTGATGTAGCAAGCTAAAAATACTCGCTTAAATGTTACTCCAAGAATTTCGTGTGGTTTACCTGCAAAGGACTCATAGCTTTCTTCGCAGATTACAATCACAGGAAAAAATAACAACACAATATTAAATGGGAAAGATGAAAAATTCACTGATATAATTGAAATACACAAGCCACTACTTTATTTACTCATAAATACCACAAAATCTCAAACTTTCATCAAAGTATATGCAATCCATATGGATTATGCTAATGCTCATTTAGATGTTACATTGTGATTATATGTAATTCTGAAATAAACAAAAAAACAAATTTAAAAGTAGGGACCAAATTCCATCACCATGAAAACCATCTCATGCTGTATACTTTTTTACGGTAAGATATTTAATATCTTTACCAAAAAAGGACTTTGAAAATCATGCATGTGATTTTATTCCAACACAATTAGAATGTATAAAACATACTGTGTTTGAACTAATGTAGATCACTTATGTTTCATAAGGAGAAAAACACATAATTTTGAAAATCCCATATTTAACTTTACTATACTACATAAATAGATTAGTACAATAATAAGTATGGAAGTTGCCAGGCTAACGAGGTAAGGTATGAACTTGTCAGGTGCTTTGAAAGGTGACAGATGGATATTTAAACTTTTCTGTAAATCCTAAGTATGACAGATTAAGAATAAAAATGCTGATTTCAAGAGAAAAAATAGTTTTCTCTTTTTGTCCTTTTGTTCTTTTGTGTTTGTTGTTGTTGTTGTTGTTTTGTTTTTGGAGATAGGGTCTCTCTGTGTGTCCTTGGCTACTGTGGAACACACTCTGAAGACCAGGCAAGCCTTAAACTCGGAGATCCATCTGCCTTTGCCTCCCAAGTGCTAGGATTAAAGGCGTGTTTCACCACTGTCCAGCATTCTACTTTTCTTGCTATCAAAATATCCATTAGCTCATGTGTCAATATTATAAAAATTAAAAGTAAAGTCAACCAATATAACCAATATTTAACCAATATTTAAACCACTATTTAACCAAAAATAAAATCCCTTTATTAAGAACTGTAGTGGTTAAATTTCAATATTTTAAGAGTAATAATGAATATATAGAATATGTTTTGGCTTACAGTTTTAGACATCCCAAATCATGAACTGTTGGACCAATTTCTTTGGGGCCCTGTTGATGCAAGAATTATAGCAGGAGAATAAAAGAAGAAATTGCCTTATATCGTGAGCCAGGAAGCAAATTGAGAAAAATATGTGGAGTTTCCATTAGACCTATTCCTTCAAGGACTATGCTCAGCTAAAATAAGGACTGCGCAAAGACCTGATCTCAATAGATTTGCCACTTGCTATAGCACGACCCTATGCCCAGGCCTTTTAAACACATAAGTTCTGGGTAACACCTGAACCATATCTATCATTCTACCTCTGTCTGTCAAAATCCCATCCTCATTTCATCATGAAAAGTTTATTTTGTCCAACTCCAACACTCACTATAGTCGCAACTGTTCCTATATCATTAAAAATCCAAACCTGAAGGTCCTACAGTATTCATTTGTGGATTTTTTAAAACACTTATAAATACATTAAACACTTACATGATGATAGTGACAGGATATGCACAAACTAAAGACAACCATTGTAGAAGGAACTAATTGTAAAAGAGGATTGACACAGATAAGGACTAGATCCCAATAAGGTGACAATAGCCACCACAGGGACACATTTTTGGGGGGAAGTGGGCTCCCTAGAGCTTATTCAGCCTGGCTTTAATGATCATGTTGATTGCATTTTACACACTAATTCTCCCAGGCTGGCTTTGTTTGCTAGACACAGCTTATCCTGATGAGCAGTTCATGTTGCTAACACCTCTACATCTTTGATGTCTCCACTGCAGCCTCAGCATGACTTCTGCAACAACACACGTTTTCCTTTTGGGGACTGCTTTCAGGAACTCCAAAAACAGAACAGGCCTGGTATCCTAGGCTTTCATTTGAAAACTCAGAGGAAGCCTTTATGGTATCGTAAGTCTTGGATTCTCCATGCCAGCAAAACCAGCATACCTGGAGCATGCCAGTATTTGCTACTCGCATGAGCTGTACCTGGGCCCATTTGAACAGCAGCTGCAGCATCTCTGAGTATATGGCAGTTAAACAACAGAAAATAAATTCTAGTTAAAGGATTCCTGTGGCAACGGGTGAGTTATATACTATGGACCCTTTCCTCCAAAGACTGCCTTGCAAAGTTTTTAAAACATTTTTTGTGAATTTATCTTTCTGACTAGCTTATGGAATCTGTGGATAACTTGCAGAAACCTTTATAATTTTCCCATTGCAAAGAATTAGACTTCTTACCAGAGGAAGCAATCACAGTCACCTTAAATTAAACTTTGGAATGTTTCTTTTAAACCCAACCTTCAAATGTTCCAAATATTTCTCATTATCTTTCTACTGCCATATGAAATATTTCAGATACTCAGTTTATTCTTTAATTAAAAAATAATATCTATTCTGGCTGATAGCTTTGAAGATTCTGGTCTATGACTTATGACTTGTAGGTCCAGATGCATTGAGCCTGAGGAAATATGTAACATCAAAATTCCTCATATTACGAAAAAAGAAAAGAAAGAAAATAGTAACCTCTTCTATATCATGTCAGTTACTGACTGGCCACTTCCCCAAAAGTCACATTTTTGAAGGTTCTACCATCCCCCAGAAGCAGCACCATAGAAACAAAGCCATTCATTCATAACTGTCATTTGGTAGATTTCCAGATAAAAACTATAGCAGGAATGAAATTTAAAAGGACACAGCAATGATTTTACAATTGCTTAAAATGTAGGATAAACTCAATTACAATTCAAATGTAAGGAATAGTTTGGCAATCTTATGTCTATATTTACATCTATGGAGTAAGTTAATTAATTAATGTGCTTGTAATTACCGATAATGGAAAGTGAAGAAATTAGTATTACTTGAATATTCTTAGCCAAAGCACAATTGGTTAACAAAACTGAAAACAACAAAATAGTTAATTCCTTTATGTTTTTAATTTTTACTTCTCGATGGAATTGGAGAGATGTCTTGGTGCTTAAGAAATGACCCAAGTACTATTCATAGAACTCATGTAGTGCAACCACAAACAATGTACCTAAAGGTGTTGGACCTCTGATACCTGTGTATGGACTCTACAATATGTATGGACTCTACTCACATGCACAAATACACACATAAACACACACACACAACAAGAAAATAAAAATAAAATCTTTTAAACCTTTGTGATGAAAATATACGTATTTAGGATTCAGAAATAGATGCATAATGAAACTTAGAAATAATTAAATTATGTTCTTTTAAAAATTACTTAGAAAACATTCACTAGATTTCATTAAAGCCTCTAGCACTCTAAAATAAATAAAAGCTTGAAAACTTTATGTTATCCTAAATTCTTTTCTTTGTGTTATGTATTTGAACACGGTAACCAAAAAAAAAAAAAAAAAAAAAATCAGATGTTGAGCAACGGGTTTTGTTCCTGTCTTGGCTCCTGAACCACTCCAATTTCCTGCTTCTCATTTTCCATCTAAGCCCTTTCCCTATAAACTCATTTCACTGGCTTTTTTTATCTCCTGGGTGAGGGTTTTTACAGTTTCAAATTGCGGAAATTCTGTAAATTGCCTTACGTAAAGGAAGGGATTTACAGAATCATATAATTAACAAGAGAACCTAACTAGATATCTGAGTGTATTGTCTTTTTTCTAGTGCAAGTGGAAAATAGTATGAAATGGATTCAAACACAAAGTAGAAAGTGTGCTGATTGGCTGGAACCTTGTTTAAGGTAGCCTTGCTCTAGGGTCACCAAATTTGTCATCTTTGATGCTTTCAATAAATTAGAAATAAGTTATTGAATAATTTGTCAATAATTTTACATGCTGATATTTTTTCCTTTCAAAATTTGGATCTAGCTCGTAAAGATTTTAATAGCTAGGCTTTTTAAAAATTTTAATCAGTTCATGAGGAAATTTTATTTGGCTGCCTTCAACACCAGATCTAAAGCTCAACATTTAAGCTCAGGCACCAAAACAGGTAAAAACAAATTCAGTAATGGAGACGGTAATTCAAATTCTGTTGGTGCAACGTAGTTGTTATCTTGGTGTAAAACTCATTTAGTTGTGTGAAATTAGTTTTTCTCTCAGGCTAGCACGCAGGATTGGAGCTGTTCTCACAGAAATGTTTGAAGCACACCCACTGTCCCCCTTTGTTCCTTTCAGGCAGGTGATTTGACAGAGGAAGTCTTGTAATGCAACCAGGCTGCATAAGTGACAGTTGACACCTATTACCCAGCAGCTCCCTGACATCCCTCCCTCTACACTTGGCAGCCAACCATTGCTCCCCTCTTCTTGTAAGTGTGAGTGTGTGGGGTGTAAGTTTGCTCATGCTGTATGGTTCATTGTGAAGTCTGCTTACTCTACTTAGTGCAATGCCTTCAAATGCCTTCCAAGGTGCTGTTACCTATCCCGTCTGACAGGAATTTCTTTGTTGTAAAGAGAGAATGCTCTTTTGTATATACGTATGTAAGAAATTTTTGTTAATTCATACATCCAGAGTTAGGTATTTATGTTATATCTACTTCCTATCTGTCAATATAGATGTTAATTGAATCTATGGGAATGCTCATTATATATATATATATATATATATATATATATGACTAACTTAGGGTTTTTTGTTGTTGTTTTGTTTTTGTTTTTTTGAAGGCACTTATCAGTTTCGTTGACTAGCTTTTAAAGCCCTTTTAGCACAGTCCTAATGAACACTCTTAAACTTAAAGTGATTTGCCTCAACACAGGACATAGATATTTTGTTTTAAATCGAGTTAGATACACTCAATTTTGATTGATAAGCTTAATTTACCGAATGCTCAAGAATTTAAAAATTCCTCTTAAGGCTGATAAATCAAAATATGGTAGTAATATTTCTAAGTAAATGTGAAAAATGCCTGTATATTACATATTTAAATATACTTAATATTTAAGGTAATTTGACATGTTATGTTATCTAATATGTTTGTTAGCTTCGTAATCTTATGTTAATCAAGTGAGTAATTCATTTTTGTACTCTTAATTATTAAAAGTTAGAGTTAGTTTCATGCTATAAACAATGGGAGAATGGGTGAATTCATCATATTTAGATTTTTAATTTATTTGGTTTTGTGACTTATAATCCATGATTTTAAGTACAATATTTTAAATGCATAAATATTACTAAAATATTTTAAATGTATTTAAGTGTGGTATAAAAAGAAAATTTGGAGCCTTGTTTATAAAAAAAAAGAAAAGTTAAACTTATTTTTAAAAAGACATAAAATTGATATATGAATAAACTGGTAAAAGAATTGTAAATACATGTAATCTGTTTTATACTTTAAAATTATCCTCAATGACAGCAGGAATTTCATTGTAACAATGACCATAGTGAAGAAAAACATTAAAACAACTCAAGGGAGATTCATAAAGCCAAAAGAAAAAGAAGAGCAGCTTGAAACCCGAATATGTGTGTTTGTGTGAGTGTGTGTGTGTGTGTGTGTGTGTATGTATACACATAAAGCTACTGAAGAAAAGAAAGGGAGAAAGTGATGCCATTCTATTTCAGTTAAAAACATTTTAAAAAGTTGTTTTATTTGTTTCATTCATCACTTTTCTAGGAATATTTCTTTTTTTTCTTTTTAGATAATTGTTGTAATTCTTTAATATAAGATGAGAGTGACTGAATATCTCAAAACTACATGTCATAACTGGTGATTTATGTGAAAAATTTCACATTTCACTCTAATGTGTAATTTGCTTTTATCCTGAGAATTTATTATTAAATAACCTCATTTTCTCACAGATTCTTTGGGCAAAAAGAATCCCCTAGTGTGTAAACAATATTTTTATTCTCATGTACATATCATAAAACATATAATTTCATTAAAATTATAACCTATGTGATAATTAGAGTGTTTTTTAAAACTATCTCATGATGTATATTTGATTGGCCAGACAAGCGAGTTAATATGCAACTATAATGTATAATATTGTTTGGAATCTGATGCAGATAAATTGGTTTTAGAAGAGTTATTGGAAGAGAAATCAGAAGAATCACAAAGTACATCTTATCAGATAATGTTGAAGGCAATGTTTCTTTTAATGATCTAGTTATGTGTGTTTTAATGAGAAGCTGTTCTTGAATTTTCATGAAATGCTTTCTTTGTGACCACCAGTTGGGCTGCCATCAGTGGACCCTTAGCCCCCACCACCGTTTTTGCAGTTAACTGAGGATGCCCGACTCATCTTCTCTCAGTATTTTTGGTGCAAACTGGGTTTTGACTCCTCCAGATAAGGAATGGAGAAGGGAAATGTGGAGAAAGTGATAAAAAAGAAGAAACAACTTTATCTGTATCAAATAAACGGATGGGTAAGAGTGCTACTTTTACACTACTGTGACAAAATGCTAACACAACAACTAGATGAACAAGGGATTGATTTGGGCTCATTTTAGACTCTCATATCTGGGTGTCAATGAAAGCATTAACAGGTCTGAACAGGAGTCTGTAAAAATGGGTGTTCACATCTGGCTGACTAGGAAGCAGAAATTTTAAACTGGAACAAAGACCAGCTACAAATTTTAAGCCTTAAGCCTTTGCCCAACCAGACCTCATTTTATAAATATTTGATAACCTTCAAAATGGCAGCAGAGTCAGGGGCCACGTCTGGGAGGAAACTTTACATTCATGCCATGGCTGCGACATTCTACTTCAGTGGTTTGCAGCCTTTGTAGTCTTGTAACCTCAAGTTGCTCCTCAGGTTGTGGTGACCCCATCTGCAAAATTATTATTATTTTTTTTACTTTTTCATAGCTGTAATTTTGCTTCTGTTTTGAATCATAATGTAAATATCTATGGTTATGAATGCTCCCAGGTGTCCCTTGTGAAAGGGTCATTCAACTCCCCCAAAGGTGTTAGAAGCTACAGGTTGAGAGTCATTGTTCTGGTTTATCAAGTTATTTATCCATAAGTTAGGACATAAAATTCCCACATTGGCTCATACATTCCCGCCAGCATTGCCACAAATACTATAATATGTTGTCTTTGATTTTCCCTGTGTGTTGCTTACTACTTTTACCTCTGAACTTCCCTTTCTGTGTTTAGCTTTCCCTGTTTTAAGAAACACTTCATTATTGAATTACACACAGTGTGTGTGGAGGGAGGAGTACGAGCTAAGTGCACTGCATGTGAGGCATGTCAGAGAACAACTTTAAGTCAGGTCTTTTCTTCCACCTTTACCCGAGTTCAACCTGCATTTCCTGTAGCTTGTCAGTATTGATAGCAAGCAGCTTTTATCCACTAAGTCATCATGCTTGTATTTAGCCTTCTTTTATGAAACATTTTAACTCTCTATAGAAAAGCAGAGGTAATGAGATATACTGACATAAGTCTAAGCATGCCTCTCTTCAGTGATGGTTTGGAGTTGGAAATTCATTAGAAATGCTTTCTTACATTACCTCATGGTACGATCTTTATCAGCAGTCCCTCTACACACACAGGAAGTCTTTCAATATTTTCTGCTTGGGGAAGGCTTTACCTGCCAGGAACAACTCTGGACTTAACAGCTGGAACAGCGACTTCTTGGCTACACACAATGACGGTCCAACTGGCCCTGCATGTGTGTATTTTTGAGTGCATCATCACCCCAAATGTTCATGAACTGCCAGTTTGCTCAGGCACGGTAATAATGAGAAGCTAGCCAGCTAGAACTTCCATATTATGGCCTCATAGCAATCTCAGCACAACTTAGCCAGATTCAACATGGTTATTTAAAAAGATGTGTGAAAAGCTGAAAATAATTTTACAATTTAATAAGCACCAAGAATATATAATCACAGAAGTCTCAATGTTTATCACTTAAATTTGTTATAAGAAAATGTATTTTCTTAGTAGATAATCTCTCTTAGCTTTATCACTTCTTTTTTTCAGTCAGAAATCAAAACAAAGTTTGAACACAATAAGATGGAGGTGACCAAGAAAATGGAATAAGAGATTAGTGGAAGAGAGAAAGATAAGCAATGTTCATGTGAATATATGAAAGAAAACATTAAAGATGGATGATGTTAAAGGTAGAATTTGATAAAGGAGAAAAATAAAGGAAATATATGCATCAGTAGAGGAAAGAAAATAATAAATGTTCTAGGAATTGATGTATTCCTGCAGCTTTATCTTTCCCTATGTTTTTAACCCCTGGGTGGTCTGGGGACAGCTTGAATGAGTCATTATTTAATTTTGTGAAAAATCTCCCCATCATGGTTTTTTCATGTTAGTAGTTAAAAAACTTTGCTTACTACAAGCTTCATTTATAATAAAAAACGAATTGTACAACACTACAACAGTTAAGCATACTGTTGTAGGAATATTGTTAGTGAGCTATTGTTTAACAGAGAGTCACTTCATGGGCTGCTTGGGCACCATAATTGTATTGAAGCATTAGTTCAATAACGGAGTTTTCAACTCCACAGTGAGGGATGTCTTTTGAGACTCAATTGTTTTCTCTGGAATACAGTCTCTTACTAACTGCATAGAGAGTCCTTTGTAGACAATACAAAGTACATTATTTATATCACTCAACTGACCTCTTCAGTGACATACTTTATATTCATCATTTAAAAAATGGATCACAGTACTACTATTCTTTTCTGATTTTTTCGTAATTATCCACAGGCATAGTTCTGATAGGTGCGAATTTAGTTTAAGAACAAAACCAATAATAAGCTATAGCATATATAAGTAAATTAATGAGGTTATGATTCCTTTTTAAATTTAATTTTATTTACATATTTATTTATTACAATTTATACACTTTGCTACACTTCTTAATTTTTTAAAAAAACAATTTCAGTTGATCCTTGTAGGATCCTAGGTTTTAGTCACAGAAGCAAAAGTTCCTCACATTTTATGTGTTTGGTTCATTACAAATTACTTTTCTGTGAAAACAGATTTTCTTTGGTTAAAGAGAGAACTCACTAATTAAAGATATATTTAATAAGTAAAGCCTACTAAAGTTTCAAATCTCTGAACATGTTTTGTGGGGTTTGGTTTTTGTTTTGTTTTGTTTTGTTTTTACTTATTCAACAAATTGTCGATCTTTTCTTGGGACAGTTTTTATTACAAAAAAAGCTAATCTTTATCACGCAGTTTTGCAATAGAACCATAGACCCAGAAATTGAGAAATCATTTTAAGGAAGACAAGGAAAATCAGTCCTGAGAATTGTGGTAGGCTAATGTTCTGAGGGATAATTTTCAAAATGCCAGGCCTCCTGCTATGGGTGGGTATTGCTATCTCCTTGAAAAGCAAGCATCACCATTTCTGGTGGTATTAGACTGAGCAGGACATGGGAGAGACTGGAGGAAGGAAGGGAAGATGGAGAGTGATTTAATTATATTTTGATAAAAATGCGAAAAAAGTGTTTTGTATCCTAAATAAATAAATATATTTTTAAAAAGTTTTAAGTTCAGATGTAGTTTAAGCTTCTAAGTTAGCCAAGCATTAAAGGTGCTTTATATGAAGATCTAGCATTATTCACTAGATTTTTCCAAGCTGTCATGGAGAAGAAAAAATTATTTGCTGTATTTAAATATACAGAAAAAAAAAGATATTCATCGCTACTCCTTGCTTCTCAGACCTCTGTACTTTTTCCGGGAAGAAGAAACCACTACATTTTAATCTTAGCTTTTATTTATTTTATGAATTTTAAAGGCCAATATTCTTATCATGCAGGTGCTTTCCCTTAATTTACACTATAACTACCTATTTGGTAACCACTTACAAATTTACCAGGATAGCTACTTTTGTGTGAGAAAATACATAATAACATTGGTGATTTTTGTATGTATCTATTGACATACTTTAACCATGAAATGACTTTTCAGTCAGAGTTAACATTATATTTTATCAGACTATTGACATTTATACTGACCATCATCAGCAGTGGGATAATAAAGACAACATAGAATGTAAGTAAGATAAGTATCTCCTGCTTTCTATTTATTCACTGGTTGGAAATTAAAAAAAAAAAAAACATTTTCTGTATAAGGGCTAAAAGAGAAAGTATATTTTTCACTAAACAAATTAAATTGAAGAAAAAATATCTCAAACCCAAGAATGTAATTAATAAACAAATACTCCATGGAGCAAAGGCATAAGTGAATAGTATAAAGGCAGGGATATGATAAGCATTATTTTCTGGTCACCAAGGAAACAGAAGGAATGTCATATGCCCCACTGGAGACAACCACACAGAACAAATTTATTAGATGAATGTTATATTCAATCTCCTTCATAGGTCTCAATGAAACATGAAACATGAAACTCTGCTGCTGACATAAATTGGGCAATCTCTTTCCTGTCTCTTTGTAGCATAGGCTCTCTCTTCCCAGAAATGACCCTGAAATTCTCTTAAAAGAGCTGACCTTTAACTCTCCTTATGCATTTACAAGTAATTGAATATAGTGGTTACAGGCCTTATGGGAAAAAAAAACAATCACTGGATAAACCTTTTGAGGAAAGATTATTTTCTTTAAAAGAGTTTGGGGAGGACAAGATAGTTTCTTCAGCTAGCATTGGGATGAAGGAATTTTAGGTTCATGCTCCTTGTTTATCTTCCTACTTTGAATCCCTGTCTGAGAATAACTATACTCCCTAGTAACCATTGATTTTGGGACTAAATACTTAGTGCACTGAGCATTTAATTAGGATTTTAACTCTCAGGATAAGTTGAGACTTGTTACAAGTCTTAAGCACTCTCTCTTTTATAACTATACCAAACTTACACTTAAAAGACCCCTTCAAAAACGTCTGTGGCTTCATATGTTGATAACGTATATTACATATATATATATGTAGTTTCCCACAGACATCTGTCTATATTATTAGTTATGTACAAAGAGATCTACTAATAATTGTGTGTTTTATATGTCCTCATTTGTTATTATTTTGTTTCCATACTCATCAATATCCTTCCATTGGACTTCCTCACATCTTTTTACCTAAATCCAATTTCTTGATTAAAACTTCTGTAAAAATTAAAAATAAAATAGTAGTTTTGATTTGCATTTCCCTGATTACTAAGAAAGTTGAGCATTTCTTTAGGTGCTTACAGATGGGCAGCTTAAGTCCCATGTGAGTCCTCTAGTAAGAGAAGTGAGGACTGTGTTGGACATGGACTCACTTGCCAGGTTTTTTAATTTTTAATTTTTTATGTTAATTACAGTTTATTTACTCTGTATCCCAACTGTAGCCCCCCTCCCTCATTCTCTCCCAACCCCACCCTCCCTCCCTTATCTCCTCCCCTCTCTAAGTCCACTGATAGAGGCAGTCTTCCTCCCCTTTCATCAGTCCCTAGCTTATCAGGTCTCATCAGGACTGCCTGCAATGTCCTCTTCTGTGGCCTAACAAGGTTGCTCCCCCCTCGCGGGGTGGTGGAAGGGAAGATCAAAGAGCCAGCCGCTGAGTTCATGTCAGAGACAGTCCCTGTTCCCCTTACTAAGGTATCCACTTGGATACTGAGCTGCCATGGCCTACGTCCGAGCAGGGGTCCTAGGTTATATCCAAACATGGTCCTTGGTTGGAGAATCATTCTCAGAAAAAGACCCCTGTGCCAGATATATTTGATCCTTGTGGAGCTCCTGTCCTCTCCAAGTCTCACTAGACCTAAAAGATAGGATAAACATACTGAAATCTATACACCCAAAGAAGCTAAACAAGAAAGAGGACCCGGGGTAAGATGATCAATCCTTACTTAGAAAGACAAATGGGATGGACATTGGAAGTAGGAGAAAACAAGAAACAGGACAGGAGCCTACCATAGAAGGCCTCTGAAAGCCTCTGCCTAGCAGTGTATCAAAGCAGATGCGGAAATTCATAACCAAACCTTGTGCAAAGTGCAGGGAATCATATAAAAGAAGGGGGAGTTAGTAAGACTTGTCAGTTTTTTGATCACTTTCCCCTGGCAGGATTGCTTTGCCAGACCACAGGAGAAAAAAACAAACTCAGTCCTGATGCAATTTCTGAGGAAGGGGATGGGGGACAGAGAAAGAAAGCTGGAACTGGGAGGGGAGGAGGGATGGGGCTACAAAAATGATGTAAAGTGAATAAAAAACAAAACAAAACAATAAATCAATAAAAATAGGAGTTCTGTGATTGTCATAAGTACAAATGTTGAAATTAATGTTTATCATCTATCTATCATTTATCTATTATCCAACTATACCCATGAGTTCATCATCTATCATCTATAATCTTTGTATATATCTATCATCTATCTGTCTTCTATCTGTCTCATACTTAGTCTTTTTAGTAGTGCTAATCCTGTTCCAATACAACATTCCATGTCATAACTTGATAGGTTACATAAAATTTGGGTACTGCAACTCAGTCTCTGCAGTTGCAAAATTTTATACCCATCACCAAACATTTATGTCCATTATATTTGTGAGAAACCCAGTCCCACACCTTCACCTTATCAGTTTCTTTCTTGAGATTAGCTCTGATATCTTTCAGTTGCACAAATCAAAGTTTAATAGGAGAGATAATTTCATTCAAAATATTTTAATGGTAGCATTTTAATAATAGTACAGATATGCCTCCCAGTATATAAGAATTGAGAACATGTGCTAAGAAGCCCAGAGCTGAGCAATAACTGAAAGTCATTGTATCACCTCCAGGTTTTATTTTGGTCTTTGGACCAAAGGGATGAAGCTTTTCCTCCTTCTCTCATACAAAGACTTGGTTCCTTTCAGAATGCACAGCGTAGACACATGGGGGTGGAGGGAGAAGCAATACAATTCTTTCTTTCCCCCTGCTGTTTTGGTCTGAACTGTTGTTAGCAGGTAACCACAATCCACAGCCAAGGGAACAAAGATCTCAATAGTCAATGGACCAGAACAACATGCAAAGTGGATAATACAGAGGTAGATCTATTAGAGAAGATGGAGATTGTTTGATGCTAGTGTATTTGACATTACTTTCATTATCAGCAGACTTTGTCTTTCTCTACTGTTCTTATGACACTGATTAATCAGCCTTACAAATAAAAATAAAACTAATTCTGTATCATGAGACATAATGAGTTTTTATGACCTAAATATAACACCTTTCTTTTCTTTGGGTGTAAAGAATTAGGTTTCAATGCTTTATTTTTCTGTGATATCACCCTGTTGTTTTTAGACTACTTTTAAATCATGAATGAGAAAGTAAGTCATGTGTAACTTCAGTTATCACTGAACACTTTAAGAAGAATAATCTAGTATTATTCTGAGACCAAAACAAGTTAAAAAGTAACTTTTTTCTAGGAAATCAAAGTAAAGGGAAACATGAAAAAGAAGTGTGTATGCATCAAAAGAGAGGAGCTATGGAACTTAAGAGTTAATAGAAATGTGCTCTTTAGATAATAGAGAAGACAAGGGTTAAAACTTTGCCAAGTGTTTTTGAATTTTCTAATGTTTATTAGACAATGAATTTTGGAATTGTTATATATTAGTTTTCTTAAATTAATTTTAATAAATAAGAAAGCACTTAACCCCGCTCAGAAGTGGCCCATGGGAGCTCGGTGTCCAACTGAAGACCCTAGTAAGGGGAACAGGGACTGTTTCAGTCATGAACTCTATGGCTGGCTCTTTGACACTCCCTCCTACACACCAGGGAGTAACAGCCTGGCTAGATCCTAGGGGAGGACATTGTAGCCAGCCCTGAGGAGACAAGATGAACTGGGGTCAGATGGAAGGGGAGGAGATCCTCCCCTGTAGGTGGACTTGGTGGGGAGGAGATGACAGAGGGATGGGGAGAGTGGGAAGGAAAAAGGGAGGGGTCTATGCCTGGAATGCAAAGTACCTAACCTCTGATTGATGTAAAAATAAATAATAAAAAAGAAAACACTTAAAGGATAATATAGCTTTTATTTATGGCAGCAAAGTTAACTGTAGAATGAATGATCATATCTATATTCCAGCACTTAATTCCTTCTACAGTATAGAAAATAAAAATTTTAAAACATGATTATATAATGTTGTATAATGAATATATCTTTTTTTTTCTTTTAAATTGGTATTTTCTATTTTCTGTCTATGTATCTTAGGCTTTCCTCACTTAGAAATGACTTTAATAAAATCATTCATTTTTTCTGGTTCTGAATTTTAAATAATAAATCACAAGCTGAGGTGTGCTGTGTAGGTATGAAAAGAAAGGGCTTGCAGCAGCTTTCACTGCTGGTTAATGATAATTCCATGGTAGTTACAGCTGGAGACTATTCTAAAGCCTGTATCACTGAACCCTAGATGGTATTCACATCCTTGATATTGACTAAATCAGCTGTCTTATAAGTTGTGGGAGATTGATGACTGCTCCATATTCTTAAATAAAAGCTCTATTCTATAGAATTGTGATGTGTAGTTATCATCGTGTCATTGTGATACATTAAAAATCAGCAAGAATCAAGCAACTAGCTCATCAAACAAGTCGTATGAATAACTCCTTGCACATAATAGAGACATACTCTTCAGGCTTGGATCAGTGCGTTAAAGGCTCCCTCAGTATGCATTGACACAGTGGACCATAGCATTTCTGAAAGAGCCATTATAGTCCATCATGTCAATGGTCTGTGCACGAGGACTCCCTTAGTATGCATTGACACGATACACCATGATGGCTTCAGAACATATGATTATGATTTCAGTGGATGAACCATAATGGTTGCATTAAGATTTCAGTGAAATTTCAATGGAAGCATCTCATATACTTCTCATGAGATCATAATGAGTCAGATAGCTTTGTTATTGCCTCAATAGAAGCTGAGTGAGAGAAGGAGAGGGAGATGCAACCATCGGACTGTGATCTTTGAAAGCCATGTGCTTATACAACCTCTATGTAAAATATGCTATGTCCTGAAAACAGAAAATCAGAGATGAGCTTATAGACAGGTTTACAAAAGAAATTAAAAATAACAAGAAAGCAAACCGCAATGTGAAGAATTCCATGCACATTTAGGCATCTTTGCTGTCCCAGGTACAGTAATCTTCGAAAGAACAATGTCATCTTTTGTACTTTTAGCTCCAAACTTGTTCATGGTCTGATTTTTTCCTCTTTCAAAGATGAGACAATATGGGCTACAAAGCTACAAAGGTAAACTGGGTAAGACAAGATGCAAGGTGCAAGATTATTCTAAAATTTACAAAGATCTTCCTTTAAATGCAACTACCAGAAACTTCTATACAAAAGGAAAGAACAGAGCTACCCTGCTAAGCAGGAGGGAGCCCAGAAACCATATCTAGTTGTCATGACTTTTTCTGTGGGAATTCCTCAGGGTAAAAAATTCAGATATAATGCTCTAAATAATTTTTAACACTTAACAGCTTATGTCTTTGTTCAGAATATAAACTTTGTACTATACTTACTTTGAAAATATATTTAAATCCTGGAAAAGAGACAAAAACAAAACAAAACAAAATCAAAAACTAGCAAAAACCTACTCTGATCTCAAATAGAGCACTAACATTTACATCTATCCAAGAAGTCAGATCTTAAATTGAACTTTAGGAGGAGTAGACACTCATTCCCATCTAGGAAGAGTCAGTAGCAATAGCTTTAGCCTGTGTTAAACATTACGATGGTGGGTTAGTAGCATTTTTCCAGCACTTTATTTTGATATAGAAAAGGATGAGAGAACATTTTTATACTGTGAAGAATTATGATTTTTATTTGCCTCATATTGCTATAGCAGAGACCTTGAACCAGCCAATGATCCATGTCATTTTTTGAACATGTCACATTAGAACAGCAGACTAACTCACAGCCAGCAATAAATACTTGGGGCAGCTGTAAGCAGCCTTCACTATGATGTCCAAACAACCACAAATGACATTATGTATTAATATCGCCAAAACCAGCAGTAACCTTTTTTAACATATAATATATATATATATATATTAACAAGAGTCCTTTTACCCAGAAAGCAAATCACATGGAAATGTCATAATATTCCTGTAAATAAAAAGAAACCTGTACATGATTACAGGCATATATTGAGTGTGTTCACAACAAAAGGAAACTAGTTTGCCTTGAGTTGTCACCGTTGGTTAAAGTGGAAAAAGAAGGGCTTTTAGGAATGTGTTGAATGTGACTTTGTGTGTTTGGTCTGTATGGGGTTTAAATCTAAGGAAGCTGAGCATGTAAACCGTAAACGGAAAGCACATTAATTGGAAGCACATCTCTAGAGGGAAATGTTTTTTTTTTCTTAATAAGTGTTCCTAGTCCATACAACTTTAGAAAATATAAAGGACATGAACTGTGCTGAAAGAACAATTGCAGCCACAGGAGTGAGAACACTGCACCCAAGGTTATAATTGTTGTTTTAAGATCATGGTTATTTCCTTCGGGCACTGCCATGTTTCAGTAATTCAACCAAGGGCTTCAAATTTTTATCAAGGAGGAGAATGTCATTTTCTCTTTTTACTATCGCAGGGATATTGTGATGTTTCAAGATATGATGTCTGTTAAGTACGTGCTTAAAAAGCAAGACATTTATAAACATTGATCTTACAGAAGGAAACATAGGCTCTTGACAGTTGCAAGAAAATGTGATGGCAGCTCTTCCTATTTTCAAAGTGCTGCCCAATATATCTTTTACAGTTAGAAAATAGGAAGCTTGTATTTTTTTTTGATGAAATGTGCATTCCAAGAAGGAAAAGAATGAATTCTAAAGTATCATAAGCACCTTTAGCTATGTTTATTTTTTGAGATGTATGTGATTTTATTGTACAATTATTATACAACTTGCATGCATTTATAATTACATGTTCTTAAGTGCACACACATACACACATAGGAACATACATATAATGCAGGGAGACAAATCTGTGTATGCACATAGGAATACATTAAATATTATTTCTGTACATGAATACATATGGCGGGTAAATTATTTTTATGCCTTTTTATTTGAACAATTTTAGAATTTCATATCCTAGGCAAACTTTCTTGGAAATTTATATATATGGCTGAACCTTAAAATATTCACTAGTATAGCAAATATTATATGTAAAATCGAGTTCCTCCATGATAATACCTATAATTATTTCTTTAAAATTTATTTATGAATTTCTGTTTAGTAATTTCACTATGATTTCTCATAACCCATTCTTTTTTTTCCTAAATGGAATACAAGGCAACACTTTAATCCAGGTTTTGCGAAAGTCATCCTCTGCCTGTTAGTGGCTGCGTGTTTAGACAGCTAACTGTTCTAGGCCCGGGCAGATTGTTCTCAAAATCTTTGGGTTTTCTTTTGGCTTGGTTTGGTTTTTACTTAAGTGCCTTACATCTAAAATTCATATTTATTTTGTTTCAGTAGTTAGAATGTTGTCAAATGAACAAATTCTTCATTCATTGGAAAGCATAAAATGTTAGTATTGCCAAGAGAACAAGGTATGTATCATTTAAGAAAAGTGGTGTGAACTTATATGTTCTGATCTCCTTTGACCTTCACACTTATAAATTCTGATTTCTTAAAAGAATATTTTATTAATTCTTTGAAAATCTAATACTACGCATTTTTATCATAGTCAGACCCCAATGGCTCCTAGACACATCATAATAACCCTCATATCTGAATTCTCAGCTTTCTTTTTCTTTTGAAAAAAAGTTATTAAGTAAATTTGTATTGGCTGGCTACTCTTGGGGGTGAAGCCCTCCTTGGAGTATGATAGATTAAACAGGGTCATATCAGTGAAGAAAGCTGAGTCTCTCCCTGAAAGTATCAACTGTCAATACCTCTTCAGCTGATAGTGGGATTTCATGCTCACCTAGCCTGTTCATGATGGGATTTCATGTGGCTTAAACTTGCATGGAACTTGTGCATACTGTCACAGCTGTTGTGAGGTCATATGTGAAGTTAAAGGGTTATTTCCAAGAAAGATTGTGTACTTTAAGGTATCCCTCTCTTCTATGTCGGGGAGGATGTGGTATGGATTCCATGCTTAGGACTGGGGACTCCACAGTCTTTTATTCTTGACACATTGATCAGTTAAGGGCCTCCATGATGATTGCCACCACTGCAGAAAGAAACTTCTCTGATGTATGTTGAGAAATGTACTGAAATGAAGTTCTGGATTGGACTATACTTTAATTCTCATTGTATCGAAGGGTCCAATACCCACATCTTTCTTTCTTATTGAATATTCTACTGGTTTCAATATCATTAGAAGTCATATAATGCATTGACCATATATCCTAAATAGGTCACAAACTTGGTGATTTTATTTACTGAAGTAATTTACAGTGTCTCAGGACTCTTAAGAAAACAAAAGCATTGCATTATGTTTCTATGTCAACATCAAAACTGATATCAAAGATAATGTCCCAAACTTTCCATCAATTCTTTCAGTTGTAAAGCAAGGTAAGGTATATTCTTTCTAACAGCTGAAACTGCAGGTGCCCACAAAACCTAGGCAAGAAGAGGAATTGTTTCCACTTCCCATCCCTCCAGGGTGAGTTTTTCCAAAAATTAAAGGGAAAGTAAAAGTAAGGGAACTGACTCACTTACAAGTTTTCAGGAGTTTAGCACAGTTAATACATCAAGTCAGTGCTCTGAGCAAAAGGAATTGCTTGCCTTTTCGTTCACAGACAGGTCATGAAGTCAGGTATCCAAGACTCTGCAATTAACTTTTTCAGAACCCTGGGGTACCAGCTAGCCCATTGCAACAGCAATTTGCTAAATGGTACTCAAGTGATCAGAAAGAACAAGTGGAGTACCCCATGTGCTAGATTATTCCCAGGAAGTCATTAGCACTGTGGAAGAATCCAGCTGATTAGAGGCCATTTATCCCTGAATGTACTAGACATGGTGGAACACATACAGGCACTTAAATGGCTCAAAATCCAAGTCAAATAAACACAACAGAGAATTCAAAGTTAGAAGCCAGATAGGAAAGTATAGGAAAGATTTTTGTTGCTGTTTTTTTTTTTGTTTGTTTTTTTTGCAAGCTATGGTGTTCTATTCCAGCTATTAGACAATCAATTTTCTATTAGGAGCTATAAGTTTCCTGATGTTTGAGAAATATATCCACAAGTTTAACCAGTGCTCATAATTTAATATATAAGTGAGCAACATGTACAGTGGTACTCTACGTTCTTAATGATTGTAAGTTCAACAGAACTTACAATATTCAGAAATAGCCTGGATATCTACATGCAGAAAAATTGAAAATAGATCCATATTTATCACCCTGCACAAAGCTAAAGTCCAAGTGGATCAAAGACCTCAACGTAAAACCAGACACACTAAATCGGTTAGAAGAAAAAGTTTGGAAGACCATAGAACTCATTGGCACAGGAGATTACTTCCTGAATAGAACACCAACAGCACAGGCTCTAAGATCAACAATCAATAAATGGGACTTCATGAAACTGAAAAGCTTCTGTAAAGCAAAAGACTGTCATCAAAACAAAACGACAACCTACAGACTGGGAAAGGATCTTTACCAATCCTACTTCTGACAGAGGGCTAATATCCAGTATATAGAAAGAACTCAAGAAGTTAAAAATCAACAAATCAAGTAATCCAATTAAAAAATGGGGTATGGAGCTAAAAAGAGATCTGACTGTAGAGGATTATAGAATGGCAGAAAACACTTAAAAGAAATGCTCAATGTCCTTAGCCATCAGGGAGATGCAAATCAAGACGACCCTGAGATTTCACCTTACACCCACCAGAATGGCTAAGATCAAAAACTGTAATGACATGCTAGAGAGGTGGTGG
>CM053745.1:31309154-31319801 GCA_028658305.1 Pachyuromys duprasi | reverse complement strand
TTCCTCCATTGCTGGTGGGAATGCAAACTTGTACAACCACTCTGGAAATCAATTTGGCGCTTTCTTAGACAATTAGGAATAGTGATTCCTCAAGACCCAGCTGTACCAGTCTTAGGCATATATCCAAAAGATGCTCAAGTACACAACAAGGACATTTGCTCAACTATGTTCATAGCAGGTTTATTTGTAATAGCCAGAACCTGGAAACAACCCAGATGTCCCTCAGTTGAGGAATGGATACAGAAATTATGGTACTTTTACACAATGGAATACTACTCAGCAATTAAAAATGAGGAAATCATGAAATTTGAAGGCAAATGGTGGGACCTGGAAACGATCATCCTGAGTGAGGTATCCCAAAAGGAATGAAATATATGGCATATACTCACTTATATAGAGCTATAGGATAGGAGGTCATGCTGAAATCTATACACCTAGAGAAGATAAACAAGAAGGAAAACCCAGGTTGGGATGATCAATGCTGGCTTAAATGGACAAATGGGATTGACATTGAATGTAAGAGAAAACAAGCAACAGGACAGGAGCCTACCAAAGAGGGCCTCTGAAAGACTCTATATAGCAATGTATCAAAGCACATATTAAGACTCACAACCAAGCCTTTGGCAGAGAGCAGGAAATGATATAAAAATAGGGGGAGTTAGTAAGACTTGGGGAGAACAAGAGCTCCATAAAGACCAAATAGATCAGGACACAGGGGTCTTTTAGGAGACTGTTTCTACAACCAAGGACCATGTATAGATATAACCTAGAACCCTTGCTCAGATGTGGCCCATGGTAGCTCAGTATCCAACTGGAGACCCTAGTAAGGGGAACAGGGACTATTTCTGTCATGAACTCAATGGCTGGCTCTTTGACCCTCCCCCACACACACCAGGGAGGAACAGCCTAGCTAGATCCCTGAAGAGGACATTGCAAACAGCCCTGAAGAGACAAGATAAACTAGGGTCAGATGGAAGGGGAGAAGGTCCTCTCCCATCAGTGGACTTGGAGTGGGGCAGGGAGGAGATGAGGGAGGGAGGGGGAGAGTAGAAGGGGATGAGGGAGGGGGCTACGACTGGTATACAAAGTACCTAACCTGTGATTAATATAAAAATAAGTAAATTACATTAAAAAAAGAAAAAAAAATAAATAGCCCCACATAATATTGGGCTTTTCAAAGGAGTGTATATACCAATGATGTACCAAACTTGATAAGTAGCACTTGTGAAGTCACTTCTCCAACTCTGTTTTCTTGTTTTCCAATTTAAATCACACTATTTCTTTCATTCCTTTTTCTGTTTGTAGAAATCATTTGTAGAATATGTGTAGCTAGACTGGTAAAATTCTTCAATTTGACCAATTATCAGAAAACTAGACATACAGATATCATTTTACAATATATGTATCTACTGAAAACAACCTTGAATATTCCAAAAATTTCATCCATGACTCTCCATAGAGTGCTCATAAAAAGTGGAAATGTTGATTTTTAATAGAAAAGTATTTAAACTTAATTTTATTCTTAACAATTCAAATGAATTAGGTAAGAAATCCTAATTAATCGTGAGCTCTAAATTGAAAATTCTTACATTTACACTACATGAAAGGGAATATTCTGCTCTTTGTGTGCAGGTGATGAGAGGGCTCAATAATCCCTCTACAAAGCTTAATGACAGCCCACAGAGACAGAATGTTACTCTTCTGATACCTCTAAACATGGTTTTCAACCTGTTGGTTGACAGATTAACATTTCAAGTGGGGAGTAAGCAATTTTGCCATGTCCCCATATGTAAATTTATTGCTTCTTTCAATTCATGATATATCACTGCATATATATATATATGTATATATATAAACATTCAAGTGATCTGTGAAATTTTAGTTCAAGTAAATAAAATAGGTTAAATAATTGAACTCTGAATAACTTAAATGAAGTAAATATGAGTAGAAGAAACAAAAAATAACTATATCAGTGAAATAATTACAAACAAAAATTGCAACAACTAATTCCCTTACTGGATGTTTGTCTCTGTCTCTGCCTCTCTTTCTCTCTCTGTCTCTTTGTATGTGTGTGTGTGTTTTCCTAATTTGAATATCAGGGCAAGTCCTCTGGGAGAAAAAAGTGATAAATGCAGTACTATTTTTAAAAGATCTGATACTAGTAATTTAGAATGGGCTAAGAATTCCTAGAGCCTCAAAAGTATGGTCAAGGCTAGCAAAAGTTATAACTGCAAGGATATTATAACTGTAAGAATAAGATATGTTTTCCTTCCCATTATTAAAACAGAGAACCTTCTACAATTGAGGAATATTCTAGTTTTTAGTAGGCCAATGCAAAAGGTAGTTAAACAAAATAAACACAAAAAAAAAACAAACAAAAAACCCAAACCAAACACTAAGAACTTGACAGTGCTTCCAAGCAAAGTCCCAACCACATATTTATTTAAAGAATCATTCTAAGATAAGACAGATGTCACAGTAGATTTAAAATTAGGAAACATTTCTTGAACATGGAAGGGAATCTTATAGGACTGAAGTCACATTGCCTACCAAACATGGAGAGAAGGGCATCCGTGAGATATGAAGCCAACGTTCCCAACTCTTCCATTTGTGATGGTCACTGATGATGGTGACAATCGTGAACATACCGTGCTAGTGAAATCAGTTTCTCATAATAAATGCTACTCTGGTGAAATAGAAAAGGAAATAAGCCAGAGGAGACAAGTACCCACATGATGAGTGCTAGAAGACACTTTCAGTTTCATTGGTTGTCCAGTGTCATCCTGGAAAAGAACAGCTTGTTACAGGGTCACTTGGCATAACAGATATATATGCTGACCTCAGACCTGGGCAGCCTATTGCTCAGATTTACACAAGCAGGAAAGTTGTTAGCATAATAATGCCAACCACTCTTGTCTACAAGTCTCACTGTATGTCATGAGGAATCCTCGGAAAAAGCTGTGTAACCAACACTGCAGCACCTCTGAGGATCTCCAGCCCCAATGCCTCTAATCTGCTATAGTAGACACCAACCACTGGCCAGGCTTCCTCTAGTGGGTAGCAAGCGTTTGCACTGCTGGCATGCTCTGATCACTTTGACCTAAGTAGTTATTTGCTTGACTAGCTCTTAAAACTGCCTGGTGTCTTGGGATGATAACTCTTGCCATCTGGCACACTCAAATAGGAAGTTCATAGATGTTCAGGGCCTGTGACGGACAGACTGCCTTTCTCCACATCAGCATTAAAATGATGAGGGCCATTTTCTTTTCCCATGGAAAAAAAATGAACATATAAAATGAAATAAAACATAATGCCTACTTTATATTAGAAGGAGAAATAGACAAAAGTGCAATAACAATAAATAGGAAGCAAAAGCAGCTGACAGAGGCTGAACAGGACAGGATGAGGAACAAGGAAAAGGTCAGAGAATAGGACACAGTTCCATAGTGACCTGTCATTTTGACCCTGCATTGCCTGGTGGTTTTTGTTCACATAAACACTGTGTTGGAAGTTATCCGTTGCATTATAGGATGCCCCAAACTCATTAGTTGCCAGGAACTTTTCTCTCATATTTATGATAACCCAAAATTTGTTCAGACATTGTGAGCCGTTCCCAGGGGGCAATGTTGTCCCTGGCTGAGTCTCACTGGATTAGATGAAAAATAAAATAAAACAAACAAAACAGCAAAGTACAAGGAGCAGAATTAAAAAGAAAATAGGGCAAGAAGGTTTGACAACACAATCACAAATTGCTTACTTTCTGCCTGGCACTGTGATGAAGTGATTAAATGCATTATTTCACCTAATGCCTTTTGAGAGGCGTACTCTTACTATTATGTTTACTCAGAAAAACTACTCCTGTAATTTAAGTAATTTTCAAACGATGATGGATTTCTCTGACGCAGTTTTCTGACAGTTTTAAGTCTGGCTAGCAGGTAACAGTTTGGGAGCCGGCAGCAGCAGGGTGGGGCCACCAGGCATTCCTAATGTCCAGAGCTTGGCCTGTCTCTCTGCACAGGAAGTCCCCAGTCACAAAACAAAAGCTGAGGGTCTACATCCCTCTCCAACAGTCAGAAAAGATGTTCAAAGAGAAATGTATTTGTTTTTGAGTTTGTTTACTTTAAGAAACATGTCAAAGCCAACTCCTCAGTTTTATTTAGTTTTTTTTTTCTAAACTACATATTATTAAAGATAAAATTTTTAAAAGCTAAAAGAATAATTCTTTTGGAGCCTACTAGGGCAGTGTTTCTCAACCTTCCAAATAATAAAATCTTATAATACAGTTCCTCAGGTCATGGTGACCACCCAACTATAAAATTATTTTGTTGCTACTTGATAACTGTGATGTTGCTACTTTTTCTGAATTGTACTGTAAATATCTGTATTTTCTGATGTTCATAGACCCTACAAAGGGGATGTCATTCACTGGTTGAAAACTACTGTACTTGGGGAATGGTAGCATAGTAAAGACCAATCAAAAGGGCCAATATGAACCATGACTTCTTCAAAGCCTCCAAAATGTGTAGATATTTGAAAATATTTAAAAATTTTAATTAATTTTTCTCCAAGCACATTTATTAGAGTAATATAATAGAAGTAACCAGACTCTCCACCACTGTGATAACACTGTACCAACCTTTCAGAAAAAAAAGATACTCATTCATGAGAATAATGTGGTACACTCTCCATGAACATAATGGCATGTAGAGACCTGCACACTTGAACTCTGCTGTTCGATAATAAAACCATCCTTAATTTATTTTCAGGCAGAAGTAGGAAAACTGATTTGTTCAACATATAGTGAAGCTGAGACTCAAGCATAATTATTTTGGAAAAGCTATAATTTGGGGCTAATATACAGGCACACTACCTATATATTAAAACAATCTGTAGCACATATATCAGGAGATTAATAGAGTGAAGACAGAGAAATAATTGTGCTCACCTATTATAGTAGCCTGTGTATCTTTATGTAATTTATTTCATAAAAAACCTACAGGAAAAAGCTATCGGAATGTGTAATTGCATTAAAAAAACACTAATTGAAGTAGAGTTGTGTGTGATGCTATTCCATGCTCCAAATAAATTGAATGTTTCAAATTTTATTTATTATGGATAAAAATACAATCATTTTCATCTTCTGCACACATTAATCTAAAAATTCAGATCTTGACTGGGCATTTTCTCATGTAGAAAAGCAGTCTGAATGTTTCTGATTCCCTCCAAAATTTTTATTAGGTAGCTTGAGAGGGGCAAGAGATGTCTGAGTACCATCAGCATAGACAAGTTGTGTATTAGCGCTGGGGGTGGAGGTGAAGTAGGCTCTGGAACATGAAAGGGAAAGTGGGTCTTTGGTCAGAGTAGCAGCATATTTATTGTGTTCGTTCCAGTGACTTGGAGAAACCAGAGGGATGGAGCCAGAAGCCCATCACATCTGATTGGCTAGTGTTTTGTGCTCTTTTATTAAACACCCTTTACAGTGAAAGAAATGATAATATTGACCCAAACTGTGAAAACAATGGGGCTTAATTTTAACATGACCAGTCAGTGGTAATTATGATAAAAATAGGAAAGAAAAAGTGAAGACAGAGGTCCAAGTGGGGAAGTTGGGACTGCAATTAATTAAAAAAAAAAAAAACAAAGACACAAAGGAGGTCTAATGGGCTAAAACAAAGTGGAGAAGATCACGATAAGAAAGAATAACGTGATTGAAGAAATTCTATATTGGAATTAAGGTTGGACAAAAGATAATGAAACATTTCAGTACCCACCCTGAATGCTGACTCATATATGTTCATGTATTATCTGAGAAGCTCTTGTTATTTTAATGTTATTTACACTTAGAAAGGTAAACTTTAAAGAAAGTTCATTAAAGGTGTATAATGTTGAAACCAGTGTGACAAAGAGGCTAAACTATTTAACCAGTTAGGCAGCTAGGCAAAATGGATAAAGCATATTATGTTTACTTAAATAACTTCTTCAGAACAAAGGAAGTAGTCAACTGGATGAGGAAACAAACTACAGAATAGGAGAAAGTATTCCCAAGCTATATATCTGAGATGTTAACCCCCAAAATGGAACAAAAGCACCTCAAAAACAAATTACCTGAATTCTAAGACTAAGCAAAGTATCCATACTGACTTCTTAAAAGAAGATACATAGAAAAACTGCCTAATAAATAAATGTTTAACAACAATAATAATGAGTGTTACGTAAATTAGCTAGGTGTAGTGTATAGAATTCACAGTCACAAGTATTTAGAGATTGAAACAGGAAGTACATTTAAGCCAAAACTTCAAGATGAATGTCATTAGGAAGTTTTGAAAGTTAAGAGAATAGGTATTAATTAACTTGGTTTGATTATTATGAATTATCTACATAAATATTTAAGTTTGTTGCATAAATAATAAAAACAAAAATTACAATGACACTTTAAAAGCTATTAATGAAATTAGTGAAACACCCCTTTATCTCAAATTTCTTAAATTGATAAGAAAACGAAAATATCACAGCTAACTCAAAACAATATATTGAAGGAGAGAACATTATTAATGATGTAAAAAGACTGAATTCATCAAAGGTCATTTCAGAAAATTTATGTTTAGAGATATGGTCATTTTAATATTGATGTAGAAAAACATTTGAAGTATTTCAAGAAGGATGAGACATAAACAAATTTTTTATTTCAGAGAGTAATAGAATCTGTCAAATGGGATGGCTAAATTGATGACTACTCCAAAAAACAGTCTAAAGTTATGAGGTCTTGGAAGTAATGCTTGCTATAAAAGTCGGTTAATAATACAAATAAAATTAAAATGTGGTTTAGACAGACCAAACTGCACTTGGCAAGTGCTCACACTGAGGATGTAGAACAAACCACATGCCTAGTTTCAAAACTTGGTGAGTATCACTGACTGCTATAACAAAGAAATCAGTTAATGCAATATACGGCTCGATTCTGAAGTCTAGAGAAAGAAAGCTAAGGTTTAAACATGACAAGAAAAGCATGATACACAATTGAGTGAAGTAATAAACGGAGGTGGGTTTAGAGAATTATTTGTCACATGTTTTAGTTTGAAAATCAGTTTGTTTCATTGATCTCAAACATAAATGAGAATGTGTGGGAAAATAATTTGGGATGTTCAGAAATATGGGTGTCAAATAGTAACACTATTGTCTATTCAGGCAGAGATTTATGAAGGTAGAAAAACTACTTCATCTACTTCATGAATCAATCCAAATTCTTGCTTTCACATAAGTGTTCACAAGATGGTCAGACAAAATTTGTTGCACTGTTAAAGTTGAAGATTTTTCTAATTCCTGGGTGCTTTTAGACTTTCAAATATGAAATCTTCTGTGATTTATGGCATCCATTTACATGGAATAGGGTTATTGTTAAAATTTTAAAAGTACAGTCAAATAACATTTGATAAGGACTCCTACACAACATAGTAAAGAAAATATGTTTTATGTTGTACAGACAGCTAAATGTCTACATGTAACAAAATAAAATTCTTTAGAGCAGACAAAGGATCAAGTAGAATTAGGACAAAGTTTACATCTAAGATAGAAACATAAAATTACTAGAGAATAGACAGTGACTGACTTTGGAATAGTTTACGAACAATGTGTCAAAGAATAAGACTAAGAAGCAAAAAGAGAATTGAGCATTAGAACAAAGGTCTGTTTTTTGTTGTTGTTTCAACTAAATGAAATAGCAACATACAAATTATGGGAGAAATTTTTACAAACTCAACATATGACAATGGTGATTACCCATCCAGGATTTATGAAAAATTTGTACAACAAAATATTAGCAAAATAAATCGCATTGTTGAAAATGGACAAAAGAGCTGAACAGACATTACTACAAAATAAATATAAAAATCAATAGTGTATTTAGTGAGGTGATTAGCATTATAAATTGATAGGGAAACACATATACAAACCGCTGTGAAGTTATCAGCTCACATTCATTAGGATGGTTATTATCAAAATGTATAAAGATAAACTTTTGCTGCAATATAAGGGAAAGGAACTCTAAGGTATTTGGGGAACATAGATTCAAATAAGCACTATGAAAGACAGCATGGTGGTCTATTTAAATACAAGGGTAATAATTTTTATCTAACCAAGAATTTACTCAAGAGCCAATATAGAGAAACAACCTAAGAAAACTGTGGAATATTGGGAAAGTATGTTTGTACAAACAATAAAATTTTAATTGGTTCTGAAAGGGAAAGAGATCTTGTCTCTCACCACACATGAGTGATCCTGGAAGATATTCTGCTAAGTTATACAAAATGGTAAGGAAAGAAAACATCATGTGGTCTCACATGTAGACTCTAAGCAACAACAAGCACTCATGGATAAAGAGATGATGAGGAATGCAGTGTTTAAGAGGGTCTAGATACTGGAGGAAAGGAAGAGGTTAGATGAGAAGGTACAACACATTAGGTGAAGCAAAATGAGACTGTTTAGAGAACTGACGTGTAATTTGTGAAGTCTAAAAGAAAGGCATTCATAATATTTGGAAATTGTACTAAGTGAATAGATTTTAACTGTTGCAACTGTAAGAGTAAAATGATGTTGAGATAATAGACATGTTAATTTTCTTCACTATAATAAAGTTTTATTAGCCATTGGCAGCTTACAATATTACATTATGTTTCATAAATGTATACAACATTACATCTTTTTAATATTTAGAGGTGAACATTTTGAGATTTGTGTGTGTGTGTGTGTGTGTGTGTTTTGAAGATTGGTAGGTCAGGAGAATCAGATCCTTCCGAAGCTGTAATCAGAAATAGCTGTGAGTCCCCAATGAGGGTGCTGGAAAACAAACACTGTTTTATACAGTAGCACATGCAGTTTTGGCAACTGGTCCATTTCCCCAGCCTCAAAAAGATAAATTAAAAGTATCAATAAATCCTGGGAACTGGAGATGCAGCTTTGACAATCAGCTACTTAGGTAGCTAGGCAGAGGAACCATGCATTTTAGTATTGTCTGGGATCAGAGTAAGTTAAAAACAGTCTAGCCAGCTAGTGAGAACTTGTCTCAAAATAGAGTATAGAAATCTCCAGAGAATGCTCTGGATGGGCATTATTCTCAAGTACACACCAGGTCCTAGGCTCATAATTTCCACATTTCAAAACACAAACAATAAATTTAAAGAAGAGCACAGACAGTCATAAATACAAAACCATATTCTGTAAAATATAGTTATTGTGTTTGATAATATTCATTTCAAGTATGATATATCGAATTTTATAATTTTATACCAACTGCCATAGTATTTTTAGTAATTACAGTTGTGCCTGTAAAACTTGAGTAATCACTGCAAATCACCTGGCAATCTCATCAGTTCATGAACTGCTTAGATTTTTTTTTAATATTCAGCATTAGTAAAAAAGTCTCCATAATAAAGATGTTTTTGTCTTTCCTAAAATAGAAAAATGGATAGTATTATAAAATGATCATGGTGAAGACAGAAGACCCACCTTTTCTTCTTGTTTGATTATGATTGCTTTTGTTTCCTGTTTTCCATGTAAAAGATTACTTTTAATGTTTTCTAAGAAATTATAAATCATCTTTTAAACATGTTTAGTGGCCAACACATACTGGAATTTACCCAAAATTAATTAGTGCATGGTATTCCTGAATCTGTTATGATGATGTTTCTAGGAATGAGTAAATTAACATTTGAATTTCAAGGCATGAAAACTTGCTTTTGTTCTTTATGGAGTGCTTAGTGTCATTCTCCCTTTGTCAAAATGCAATTTAAAGAACTCAAGGAGGCTTTGTGCAGAAGTGCTTGCTCCTTTATTATGTTCTAGAAGCTTTGGATACAGATAAAGCTTTCTTTGCAAAGGGCTGTGTGACTGTGACAAGGGTTGATGCAAAGCAAACAGAAAGGGTTCAATGCAGATAAAATAGCCAAAGTCCTGGTTGGGAATTGCTAGCAAAAGTGTGAATACTGTGACCACACGCTTATAATTTTATTTCAATTATTTTTTTCAGATGGAGGAATATTTGATAGAGTTTCAGATTTGAAATCTGCTCTTCATTTGTCTCCTTCACTATTTAGAACTGGGCAGGCACACAGGATTTTTTTTTTTTTATGTCTTAAACCCTGCTTAATGATTTTTCAATGGCTGAACAAAGAGAAGCTTTGCGTTAATTCGTTAAGACCTTTTTGTTTCTTACCATAACAAATAAAAACCTTATAAGAAATTAACTGGAACAAATCCACTCCAGTTGCTTTATTTTCTGTTTAATCATGATGTAGTATGTGAACTCTGCAATATAAATGAAAAGTTTGGAGGAACTTACTCAAGTTTTGAGACTACAGATCTCCTCAACCAATTTTTTCTCCCACTTAACCATTTCATATTTTTCTTTACAGACAAAGTATCAAGCTACCAGACTGTATTCAGTTTTATAAATAAGGGAACACAGACCTATAAAAAAAATAACATTTTACATTTTAATCTTGCTAATAAGTGGTTGAATATTCTTACATTTTAGTATAGAATTAGTTCATTGCATATGAGTCATTTATTTTTATTATCGTAGAATCCTTAAATAATTGCAAATCTTGAAGAGTTAGAAGGATTTTTTGAATATTAAATATCATCTTGGGAGAT
>CM053745.1:31274012-31308654 GCA_028658305.1 Pachyuromys duprasi | reverse complement strand
GGAAGGAGGTCCTCCCCTGTTGGTGGACTTGGAGGGGGCGGGGAGGAGGGAGATGAGGGAGGGAGTGGGAGGGTAGGAGGGACTGAGGGAGGGGGCTACGCCTGGGATTCAAAGTACCTAACTTGTGATTGAGATAAAAATAAATAAATTAAAAAAATGGGGTATGGAGCTAAAAAGAGAACTGACTGTAGAGGATTATAGAATGGCAGAAAAACACTTAAAAGAAATGCTCAATGTCCTTAGCCATCAGGGAGATGCAAATCAAAAAGACCCTGAGATTTCACCTTAAAGCAGTCAGTATGGCTAAGATCAAAAACTCAAGTGACAATGAATGCTGGAGAGGTTGTGGAGAAAGAGGAACCCTCCTCCATTGCTGGTAGGAATGCAAACTTGTACAACCACTCTGGAAATCAATTTGGCGTTTTCTTAGACAATTAAGAGAAAACAAGTAGCAGGACAAGTGCCTACAACAGAGGGCCTCAGAAAGACTCTTCCTAGCAGGGTATCAAAGCAAAGATTAAGAATCATAACCAATGCTTTGGCAGAGTGCAGGGAATCATATGAAAGAAGGGGGAGTTAATATGACCTGGAGAGGTCAGGAGCTCTGCAAGGTCCAAATATATCAGGGCACAGGGATCTTTTATGAGATTGTCTCTCCAACCAAGGACCATGTAGGGATATAACCTAGAACCCCTGCTTGTATGTAGCAAATGGTAGTGCAATACCCAGGTGGGTATATGAGTAAGGGGAACAGGGACTATTTTGGACATGAACTCAATGGCTGACTCTGGCCTCCCTGCCCCCCAAGGGAGGAGCAGCCTTGCTAGACAGCAGAAGAGGACATTGCAGCCATTCCTGAAGAAACCTGATAAGCTAGAGTTAGATGGAAGGGGAGGAGGTCCTCCCCTATCAGTGGATTTGGAAAGGTACAGGGAGGAGATGAGGGAAGGAAGGAGGGGATGGGAAGGGAATGTGGGAGGGGGCTACGGCTGGGATACAAAGTATATAACCTAGGATTAATATGAAATAAAAATGTTAAAATTAAAAAAAAAATAAAGAAAAGAAAATATAGACCTGGCCTAGTAGTATGCTTCTCCTGCACTGTATGGCTAAAATCCGCTTATAAGTGAGTGCATACCATGTGTATCTTTCTGGGTCTGCATCAACCAAGGACCATGAATGAACTGGATCTACATAGGCCTCCTACAAAGATGTAGCAGATGGGCAGCTTAGGCTTCATGTGGGGACTCTAGTAAGGCAAGAGGGGATTGGATCAGACACAGACTCACTTGCCAGCTTTATGATCATTTTTTCCTGGTGGAACTGCCTTGCCAGGCCACAGGGCAAGAGGACATGATCAGCACTGATACAACTCGATGAGCTGGAGTGGACTGGAAAAGGAGCTCCTCTTTTCTGAGGAAAAGAGTAGGGGGGAAGTGGAGGGAGGGTGTGTGGGACTGGAAGGGGAAGAGGAATGGAGCTACAACAAGTTTATTTTATTTTTTTAATGTTATTTATTTATTTTTATATCAATCACAGGTTAGGTACTTTGCATCCCAGGCGTAGCCCCCTCCCTCATTCTCTCCCACTCTCCCCATCCCTCCCTCATCTCCTCCCCACCCACTCCAAGTCCACCAAAAGGGGAGGATCTCCTCCCCTTCCATCTGACCCCAGTTCATCTTGTCTCCTCAGGGCTGGCTACCATGTCTTCCCCTGGGATCTAGGGTTACTGTTACTCCCTGGCATGTAAGGGGGGGGGGGTCAAAGAGCCCGCCATTGAGTCCAATTTACATGAACATAGATAGCTATATATTCAGTTACACTTTGCCAAAGTCAAACATTATTACATTAAGTGAAATGAAGACCCTAACATTGTTCATTAAGATATATTCAAAACTATATGGTAACATACTTTAATTTTTCTAAGACCCTACAAATAGTTTTTTTAATATACCTTATTATAATATCAAGATCTTAATTTCATTCAATGCAATAATGTTGAACTGTAGCAAAGTAAAACTTAGTACTTACTGTATCAACAACTAGAAAAATACCAAATAAACTGGTTGGTTGGATTTATGCGATTTCTCTTATTCAGAATAAATATCCCCCTTTTTCTTTACCTTGACTGAAAGAAAGCTTCTAGTACATACTCTCTCTGCATATAATTTCTTTTTGAGGGAAAATAATTTTAGCTAAAAGAAAATTACATTTTATCGTCAAAGTTTGGAAGCTAAATTACTGACAAAATTTTAATTGGACTTTTGGTGATTGTTACTTCTGTGCTTTTAATTATAGTTGTCTTACCTGTTGAGCCTCTAAGATTTATATGTCCATTCTTACTTTGGATCACAGTAGTTGTTCTATAGTAAATTTTAAACACAGACTAAGGTACTGTGCTTAAGTCCTATTTTTCTACATTGACATATACTAGCCAGCTGAGCTTTGGAATCTATTCATTGCAAATCACAGTGGGAGGAAACGAATTCATCATTTTTGAAGAAATGACTTCATTTTTCTTACCTTTTTACTCAGAGTGAAAGAAATCTGACACTTCAAGCAACCTGTATGCACTGCAAACTTTCTAAGTGGTGTGTTTAAATTACTGGCTAAAGGACATCATAGTAGTATTTTTAAGATATATATTTGCTAACTATTTTGTTGATGAATTCAGGAAGTATTCACTTACTATGTACTTGCTTTTTCATATAAATAGGTTATGTTGTTCTCCAACAAAATTACTCTGAGCCACCTAGCATATGCCTACTTGTTCTTCTATATACATCTACTTTCTTGGGTCTACTTGAAGCTTCTTTACATTGAAGAGAGTTCATCTTCTTGCTGCTATGTAAAGTTTTCTACACTCAGTGACCCCTCTTACACTATTAGTGTAAATTTGATTTATCAACATTGATGCATTATCCAGGTAATGAAAATAATATTTAATATTTTAAATATATACAGGCACCACTTCAAGTCTTTTACATAAACAATTTCACTTCATCTAACATTTCTTTAATGAGGATGGTAATTTTATTCCCATGTTATGAGTATAAAAACCCAAACAAAATAGCGTATTAGAAGATGTCTTCTAAATACTTAACGTCCTTAGCCATTAGGGAAATGCAAATCAAAACGACCCCGAGATTTCAACTTACACCCATCAGAATGGCTAAGATCAAAAACTCAAGTGACAACACATGCTGGAGAAGTTGTGGAGAAAGGAGAACCCTCCTCCATTGCTGGTGGGAATGCAAACTTGTACTACCACTCTGGAAATCAATTTGGTGATTTCTTAGACAATTAGGAATAGTGATTCCTCAAGATCCAGCTATACCACTCCTAGGCATATATCCAAAAGATGCTCAAGCACATAACGAGGACATTTGCTCAACCATGTTCTAAGCAGCTCTATTCGTAATAGCCAGAACCTGGAAACAACCCAGATATCCCTCAGTTGAGGAATGGATAGAGAAATTGTAGTACTTTTACACGGAATACTACTCAGCAATTAAAAACAAGGAAATCATGAAATGCACAGGCAAATGGTGGGACCTAGAAATGATCATCCAGAGTGAGGTATCCCAAAAGCAGAAAGAAACATATGGTATATGCTCACTTATATAGACCTATAAGGTAGGCTAAACATACTGAAATCTATACACCTAAAGAAAATAAACAAGAAAGAGGAGCCAGGGTAAGATGATCAATCCTCACTTAGATAAACAAATGGGATGGACATTGAATGTAGGAAAAAAAAAACAAACAACAGGACAGGAGCCTACCACAGAGGTCCTCTGAAAGACTCTACCTAGCAGTGTTTCAAAGCAGATATGAAGGAAGGGGAGTTAGTAAGAACTGGAGAGGACAGGAGCTCCACAAAGACCAAATATATCAGGGCACACAGGTCTTTTATGAGACTCTTTCTCCAACCAAGGACCATGTACGGATATAACCTAGAACCTCTGCTCAGATATAGCCCATGGTAGCTCAGTACCCAACTGAATACCCTAGTAAGGGGAACAGGGAATATTTCTGACATGAACTCAATGGCTGGCTCTTCGACCTCCCCACTCCCTGAGGGAGGAGCAGCCTTGCTAGACATCAGAAGAGGACATTGCAGCCAGCCCTGAAGAGACCTGATAAGCTAGGGTCAGATGGAAGGGGAGGATATCCTCCCCTATCAGTGGACTTGGAATGGGGCAGGGAGGAGATCAGGGAGGGATGGAGGAAGTGGGAGACAATGAGTGAGGGGGCTACAGATGAGATACAAAGTACATAACCTAGATTAATTTAAACATAAATTAAAAATTAAAAACATGTCTTCTGTATACTACACTTTTTTTAAAAGTTCAGCAGAGTATTTCCTTTGGTTAAATGACATTCAGTTTCATCATCATTTTCTACTATATTCCTTGAAATTGCAGGTAGAAGTGAATATGAGGACAGTAACATCGTTTTTGGGGGGTGAGGTTTGGGAGTAGAAGTAAAGGAGCATCCTACCTCTTGAAATGCCTGTAGATATGATATACCTGACATCCTACAGGTGCACTGTCCCTCAACATTTGCTTTGTCAAATCCTGCCATACAGAATTGGCTTCAGGGGTCAATTGTCACTTTTGTAACAAGGGAATATGTTTAACATCTTCCGCAACTGTTCTGATGTCTGCACTTATGGAGACACATTGAGTTCTAAATGTCCAAAACTGAGTGCAACATTTTCCTTAAGCAAGCAACAAAAACAAGCAAAAGGTTCACCTCTGTATTCATATCAGCATGACATACACAAGCTTTCCACATAAGGAGAATTGGAATTTTACATGTTGTGTTTTTCTGCCTCTTTTCTCATCATTGAATTGTTCAATAATTCATTTCACTAAAATTATTCCCATATTTTATATTCTCATTATCTAGATATTAGATAATACAATTACAAGTGCTTCCTGGGTGACTTTAAACGTTTTTAACTCTCATTTTTACCAGATTTTCTCCCAGTTTCATGCATACTGTCCACACTGGTATATTTTGCAAGGATATGTCTGCACCTCTTAAGCTGTGCCCTCAATGACACTCTAAATCCTTGCCACATTTTTTTTAACTTGAGAAAACTTTATTCTTCTTTCAAGCAGAAAATGCTTAAGAGTATTTTCAACTTCATCCTGTGATATCGACAATCTCCCTTCGCCTTTGTGAAATCACTGTAGGTTATGCTTATAAAATCTAAGCTGTATTGTAATTGCCTACATAAAAGATTAAATAGACCCTGCCACTTCTTCACATGTGAGTTAAAATAGTGAAAACAAGAACTATGGAGGCAGGTAATGTGTAGAAAACATTATTGGCTTAGAAGTTTGTGTTTGGAATCCCTACAAGTGAAAGCACAATGCATATGAAGAGTCTGAGTAATTCTGCAAGGACCTACTTTGCACTAAGCCTGAATATGCATGTATTTTACAAAGAAGTGACTTGTTTTCAATGAAAGATGACCAGACTTAGATAAGATGGGGTCTAAATTGATTTTGATTCAAAACTAAAAAGTATCTGAGCATTGATGCAACAATTGTTTTGGTGGTACAAAATAAACTCTCTCCCTAAGGCATGTTCAGTAGGTTCTACAGGCGTATGCACAGTAATGTGCATATTATATAAATATGCAGAAGTATTGCTTTCAAGTTTGTAGTACAAGTGAGCGTTGGCCTGCTTTTCCTCTCTTCCTATCTCTGTGGCTAAAAGAGAAAAATCAAACCTATCACAAATTCTTCTTTGTTTATGTTAACAGAATATAGTAATTTCAAGTACATGGGAAATATAACTAAGTCATGAACTCTAATGGGTTTTGTAGCAGTTCCTGTGTATAATTTTGATAGAGAAAAACCAATCTGAATATGTCAGAATTTATATTGGTTAATATTCCAAAGTTTGATAAAAAAGACTAATAATTAATTCTATCATTTATGGACTCATATACATACATATGTAAAATAGTAACACATATTAACTGCCAAATATTTATAAATCTCACAAAGTGAGATAATTTCTACTTTTTTCTCCCTAATGTATTTATTTATTCACGTTACATACTGATAGCAGCCCCCCTCCCTTCTTTTCTCTCAGTCCCAACCTCTCACCCATTCCCTCTTCTCATTCTTCTCAGAGAAGCAAGCTTTGCGACCATTGTTCCCCATCACTTCAGGGCCCATCAGGACTAATTTGTCCTCTTCCACTGAGGCTAAACAAGACTGCCCATCTAGGAGAAAGTGGTCCAGTAGCAGGCAACTGCATCCATGTCAATGACAGCCTCCCACCCCCCAAGTTGCTAAGGGAAGACTGAGTCTATCAACTCCATAAGTATAGCACACATAGGTCCAGTCCAAGCAAGCACTTAGGTTGATGGTTCAGTCTCTGAGAGCCCTCATGGGCCTAGATTAGCTGTTGCTGTTGGTCTTCTTGAGGAGTTTATCCACTTTGGGTCCTTCTAGCACTCTCCCAAGTCTATCACAAGATTCACAGATCTTCAGCTAATGTCTGCTATGGGTCTCAGCATCTGTTTTGATTGGTTGCTAGGTGGAGCCTCTCAGAAGACAGATTGGTTCATGTCTGCAAGCATAGAAGAGTATAATTAATAGTGACAGGGGTTAGTGTTCTCCCATGGGGTAAGTCTCAAGTTGGACCAGTCATTAGTTAGCCATTTCCACAAACTTGTAATTCTTTTAAAATAAGGTAATTCAAAGTAAAATAAATATTATACAAGAACATAAATCATAATGTAGGAATTTTATTATATTTTTTCCCTAAGAGTCAGGCATGGTATATAGTACTGAAATCCTAGCAGTAAGGAGAATCTGAAGTATGTTTATCTCATGATCAAGGTAATTTGAGCTCCAAAGCAAGCCCTTGCCACAAACAAACTAACAAACAAACAACAAACAAAGGAAAAGACAGATAAATGAAAAGAAAAAGATAGTATAATAAAGAGAATAGTTCTTCTTGCTCTACCATACAATAAGGACGTTTGATCAACTATGTTCATAGCAGTTTTATTTGTAATAGGCAGAAACTGGAAATGACCTATATGTCCCTCAACCAAAGAATGGATAAAGAAATTGTGATACGTTTACACAATGCAATACTACTCAGCTATTGAAAATAAGGAGATCATGAAGTTTACAGACTAATGGAATGAAATAGAAAAAAAATCATCCTGAGTGAGGTAACCAGACCCAGAAAGACACACATGGTATATACTCACTTATAAGTGGATATTATACCTATAGTACATAATAACCATACTAAAAGTTACAGACCTAAGCAAGCTAAATAACAAGGAGGGCCCAAGGTGGGATGCTGAATGTCACTCAGAAGGAGAAATAAAATAGACAGCAGAAGTGGATGAGGAGAGAGAACTGGACAGGAGATGGAATGGGGAGGGAAACAAGGATGGAAATTAGATGTGGGAAGAATGAGAAATAAGGTTGAAGGTGAGAGGGCTGGGAACAAGTTGGGAAACCATCTATTTGAAAATCTGGAGGCCTGTGAACAGGGTAGGCTTCTTGGAAGGATATGGGTGTGACACTAGCTGAGACTCCTAACTTTGGGGAGGCGGGAAGTGGCAGGGATGAAGACTGAAGTGACCACCTCCTAGCAGGCAGGACTAGTAAAGGGAGGGGAACAACAACTGACCCACAAAACCTTTGATTCAAAAATTATCCCACCTATAAGAAGTGCAGGGATAGAGAGGGGACAGTGATTGAGGGAATGTCCAACAAATGATTGGTCCAACCTGAGACACACCCCAAGTAGAGAGTCAGCCCCTGGCATTATTAATGACGCTCTGCTATGCCTGCAGACAGGCGCCTAACTTGACTGTAATTTGGGAGGCTCCAGCCAGCAGAGGATTGAGACATATGCTGGGACTTGTAGCCAAGAACAGGGAGGAGCTCTCGGGGTCCTGTGAAACTGTTGAAGGAAAGATGAAAGGATCTGGAGGAGACAGGAATCTTACAAGAAGACCAACAGAAACAACTAACCCAGACCTATGGGCTTACAGAGACTGAAACATCATCTAAAGAGCATGCATGTTCTGGATCTAGGCTCCTTGCACAAATATGACATGTGGACATCTTGGTCTTAATGTGGGTTTTCTGGGAAGTGAAGGTGGGCAGTGCTGTTTCTAACATGGACTCTAATGTCTGCTTTTGTATCACTTGCCCTTGGCAGGACTGCCTTCTCTGGCCTCAGGGGATGAGGATATATTCAGTCCTGATGTGACTTGGTGTGCTGTGGAGGTTTGATGTGTGGTGGGAGGAGTTCCCCTTTTCTGGGGAGAAAGGAAGAGGAGAAGTGGAGAGAAGAAGGAAGGGGGCTGGGAGAAGAGGAGAGAGAGGGCACCCTTCGAATGTAAAGTAAGTAAATTTAAATAAAATAAAAATAAAGTTTGTCTAGTTCTTTTGTTACACTTTCAATTATCACCAGCACAGAAAAATATTATTTATGCATTACTTAAGTTAAATTATAACTGTATTAAAGTATATCACAAAATTTTTTATTTGGAAATACAGCAAATTCTGGAAGGCAGTATCAATAATAAAGCTAAGCCAATTTTTTTTTGAAGAACAAAAACACTGCTAATATGATAGGCCTTTATAGTGACCTATGTAAAATGATTGCACTATAACTGTTATTTGTGTTCTCACTGATTTGTGAATTTGTATCTCTCCCTCCCTTTGCACCAGACTTTTTAACTGTATTTCAAGAGTAGCACCATGGTGCAAGGTGTTTCTCAAAGAAAATCAACCACAGTCAAGCCCAGGCAGCACTCCAAGCTTAAGAAAATAGGAATAACTTTTTACTACTGACTCAACTGAGCCCACTTCCTGTAACCGGTAATGATGAAATTCTATGACTTAAATCTAGTCCTTTACAACCATTATTATTAAGTATAATATAAGTTACAGCTGCTATGGTTACTGCTTCATATTTAATTACAGGTTTACTATGAGAAAGCAGTGAAATAGGTGCTAAACAATAATTCAAAGTGACACTGTGACATTTAGGGTAACACTTAGAGTGTCCTAGAATTCCTTCTTTGTTTTCCAATAATATGGGAACCCATTTTACAATCCTGCCAGGAAAAATAATTGCTTAAGTTATGTGGTTTTGTTGACACAGCCTTCAAGATAATTATACAGAAACCAAGTATGATAAACATGGAAGTGAACACTATTCCAAAATGGGCAATATTAGTAACAAGGGTCATGCAACCAGAAATATATCTAGTGCCCCAGGCGACATTTTCTCCAAACATTATTAACCACTAATGTGCCCAAGTACTTACTGAGTGGAAAACTACATTGATATTCATAAGAAGAAAAGGAAAGTGATTTACAAACTCAAGACTACAGTTTGGGTGTTGTTGCTGCTGTTGCTGAAGTGTCTCCCTTTGTACACTACAGTGGCCTGTAACTCACTGTGTATCCCAAGCTGACCTCACATGCATGATAATCTTCCATCATAGTGTTGGGATTAAAACTGTGAACCATCTCATTGCATTGAATTTCTTTGTTTTTTGAAGTTAAAATGCCTTTTATAGACATACAACAGCATACAATATGACATATCCAATGGTGTGTATAAGCAGACAGTAATGTTCTAAGGAGATAATAATCAGTCAGTCTTTAAGGATGATGGATGATCAAAAAAGGAAACCTGAGGCTATATCTGAGCTGATGTTTTAGGTCCTCTCCATGCACTATCCTTGGTTGAGTATCAGTCTCTGCAGGGACCCTGAGGCCTCAGGTTTTTTTTTTTTTTTTTTGGCTTGGTTGATCTCCTTTCTTAATTTCAAAATACACATTTGGAGCCAGGATTATTTTTTTATTCATCATCATCATCATCATCATCATCATCATCATCATCATATCATCATTACTAATTTCAGCTTTAAGTATTCTATATGTAAGAACTGGTATTTTGTGACATTTTATTACAGATTTCATAAAACTAATATATTTGGATTACAGAAGAACACCATGTAGATTTCTTTTTTTCAACTTAACACAAGCACATTTGGGTAGAGGAATCTCCAGTGAGCCGCTGTTGCGGTGTCTAGAAGCAATCCATGTAAATCAAGCCAATAAGCAGCTTTCCTCTACAGTCTCTAAGTCCAGGTTTGACCTCAAGTTTCTGCCTTGACTCTTGCTCTAACGGCCTGAACATTTTAAGGTTAAACAAACACTTTCCTGTCTGAGTTGCATTTGGTCATGATGATTTATCACAGCAATAGAAACTGCAAAATGACAGACGTGGTTCTGTCTTACCAATAAAAATCATCCTTGTTAAATTAAAAACAACTCACTCAGGTTCTTTGTGTGAATGTATGTGGCTGGATGCTGCATGTGTGTGCTTGCTTTCATTAGAAGCAAAGCTTCTGTACACTCACACACACAATGCCAAGATTCGTGACACCATGGAGACCGTGTTATCAAGCTAACATGCTACGAGACACAGACTATATCTTGTTCATCACCATGTGATGATTGACGTGGTTCAGTGCCTGGCTCGCAGATGCTCAAGAAATGACAATTGTATTGAATTTGTGAATGAGGAAATTGAAACTCAGCAAAGAAACAATTTACTCAAGATCTTGTAAGCAATGTTGAAAAGAGCCAGAAGCAGACCTTGGACATTGGAATAATAGTTTATTATGATTCTCTACAAACATTAGCAGGCACACATAAATCTTAATAAGACCAAGTAACTGTTTTGTATTACTATTTGAAAGATATTATTTACTTGTGAGAAAATGTAAATGGATACCAAAATGAATGTCTCAGTAGATTATACAATTTTCAGGTTTAAACAGTGGGAGGTCTAGTTCTCTAAATACCATCCTATTTTCATTTTGTCTAACAGGCAAGAATGAACAAAAGACAAACACCATTCCCCTACATGATGTTTGTGATTGCCAAAGTAAAATTATTTCATGTGCACACATCAATAGCTACTGAAACTTTCTAGAATTATCATGTGGATAACCACAATAAATAGAATTCTCCTTAAAAATACTAACTAAATTGGAATTTTAATTAAAAGAGACTGAAAATGTGCCTGCTTCTATCAGGTAGAAACTAGCACATATAAAAATGAGGTTTTTGAGTTGCTAGCCTTTAATGCTATAGATAAATGACTGCTGGATGCTTTAAAAAAGTCTCTAGTAAACAAATTAAAGGGTAACGTTTTGGGAAGGAAGATAAAAAATGCTTTATTGTTTAAAAAGAAAGTTTTCAGTTGCATGAAAATAGCAACGTAAATACCATTGACCATTCCTTTGTTACGCTGGGGTTTTTTGTTTGTTTGTTTGCTTGCTTGCTTTTTTGTTTGTTTATTTTTATTTATTTTGTTATTTTTGTTGTTTTGTCTTTCTTATTTTCAGAACTTAGGAAAGAACCAAGTACCTTGAGCTTGATATGCAAGCTCTGTACCCGCTGAATCTTCAACCACTTGACTGTCCTTCTGGGGTGTGGCTGATATCAAATAAAGCAGCTAGCGCTGCAGCTTTATTGATGTTGCCTTTGGGGTAGTTGAGAGGATTTTGGAAAAATTACCCCAATGGCATGTGTTGATTACACTTTATTTTGAAATGAATACTATAAATTACAGTTCCATAGTTAAAAGTATGTGACTATTACTCAATATGCTAATTTATTACAGTCAGTCTTATGCACCTGCCAAAATAAAGCATAATTATTTTGTGCAAATTATTGTTCTATTACAAAGAAAACTTCTCATTGTCCAGGCATCTGCAATTAAATCTACACTCTGATGCAAAAGTGTAGTTCTTAGAAATAAATTAATATCTATTTAACTTTAGAATGTAGAATATATGGAGTATATTGAGAACAACATTATTAAAAGGTTTAAAAAGAAACATACTTAGTTTTTAAAAATGCATGAGTTCTACTGCTGGTCATAACAAAGTGCTTTTATATATCTGAAATGTGCTCAACTATACAACAAGGACATCTGTTCAACCATGTTCGTGGCAGCTCTGTTCATAATAGCCAAAAACTGGAAACAACCTAAATGTCTCTTCAACGGAGGAATAGATGCAGAGATTGTGGTACATTTACACAATGGAACACTACACAGCAATTAAAAACAAGGAAATCATGAAATTTGCAGGCAAATTATAGAAACTAGAAAAGATCATCTTGAGTGAGATAACCCAGAAACAGAAAGACACATGGTATATATTCGCTCATAAGTGATTATTAGACATATAATATAGGATAAACATACTAAAATCTATAGTTCTTAAGAAGCTAAACAAGAAGGAAGACCCTTGGGAAGATACTCAGTCATCATTGAGAAGGGCAAACGTGATAGACATCGGAAACAGAAGACAGGGAACAGGCGAGGCATCTACTCTAAAGGGCTTCTGAAAGATTCTACTGATCGAGGTATGGAAACAGAGGTTGAAGCTCGTAGCCAAACTTTTAGGCATAATGCATGGAATTTTATAAAAGAGGGCGTGGAGGGATAGAAAGGCCCAGAATGTCCGGTCGTGCCACAAATCGATCAACAGAGCCACAAAAATCTGGGCCCAGGGGTCCTGAAGAGACAGATACTCCAGCCAAGGACCATGTATGGAGATTGCCTAGACCCCCTGCTCAGATGTAGCCCATAGGCAGCTCAGTCTGAAAGTGGTTTCCCTAGTAAGTGGAGCAGTGGTTTTCTGTGGCATGAACTCAGTGGCAGGCTCTCCCTAACCCTAACCTCACCCTGAAAAGGGGAGGGCAGCTTTACCAGGACACAGAGGAAGACAATGCAGCCAATCCTGATGAGACCTGATAGGCTAGGGTGAAATAGAAGGGGAGGAGGATCTCCACTACAGTGGACTACGGGAGGGATATACATGTAGAAGACAGAGGAAGGGTGGGTTTAGGAAGAGATAAGGGAGGGGGGTGACAGCCAGAATAAAAATGGAATAAATTGTAATAAATGATAGTAATAATGTCAAAAATGCCTTTTGAAGTATATAAAATAAAGTATATAAAATACTTTAACGTCTCTGTTATTATGATTATAACTGAAGTCATTAAACATTAAAAGAAAAAATAAATGTCAAAAATCTTTTAGCAGATTGTGTTTGTATTTTCATGAATGAGATAACAAAATGATACCATGGGGAAAGACACAAAATTATTTAAAATACATATTGCAAGCTATCCATATACCTGGTTAATCCCAGTAGGCTGTAATAACACAATAAAATAGTATTTCAAGTTCTACGAATGATTTCTATAAATCTTTTTCTGGGTGTTCATTGGGTAGAGGGACTGCTCCATAAAATAGAATATACTTGGGTTAACTCTAGTCTTTCTTTTTCATTATTTTTTCTACAGTAGATAGTGTGAAATGAATTATTCTTTTCAGTTTGTGTTAAATAAGAATATTTATTTTCCATTAGCCACAGTCAGCTTATCTTAGTGTTCTCCTTAATGCTCTGGTCAAATTTTTATAAATACTTCATGTACTTTGTGAAAACTGTCATGAATTTAACTTCTTTGCAATTTTTGTTATTCAGAGTATTATAATTTCACTCCATATAATATTTTTTCTGAACACTGTTTTTCTCTCTCTGGAGCCCACCTTGGACATTCATTTACCTACATCCCATAACCATTCAGATTGATATAAGAAATTTTTTTCTAATAAATGTCTAAGATTTTATACGTTTCCAACTTATGTTTGCAATACTATTTCTTTGTTTTGCTTCTCTGTCCCGTTTTATATCAGAAAGCTTGTTCATCCCATGTCATAATGATGAGCTCTGTGTTTTCAAAGTAGGTGTGAAACACAACAGTCATTTCTACTCCACAGCTGAACAGACCACTTTCTAAGGAGAATGAATGAGCACACTCTCAGATATCTTTGTAGTGAGATTATTACATATCACATACTACATGCTCTGCTTTTTTAGCCTTAAACTATACCCAGGCTTTTACTGTACATAGAAGCCACTTAGATTGATTCCACTCTAAGACCATCTGAATGTCACAATTCCAGAAAGACAGTTTCTTGGATCCAATTTTCTTGGTTGACCTGCCTTTAAAAAAAATTGTAATATTTTGTTGCAGTATCACACTGTCCAATATAATTTTCTGCAGGAAAGACAATGTCCCTTGTCTGCACTGCCACATATGGTAATTTGTAGATACATGTAGTTTCTATACATTGGGAAGATTATTTTTACCATTAAGGGGATGAATTTTTACTTTCAAGAAGTTTGAATCAATTTAAACTTAAGCAGTCATGTGTAGCTACTGACCAGTAGAATAGGCTACTCTCTCAGGTATAAAGTCTTAGAAAAAAAATGTACTTGTGCTTTCTTGAAATAGATTAAAATATTCTCCTCATGCTGACTCATACTAAAACAAAGTAACTTATTAATTAAATATTTTCCTGAAAAAAATCTGTAGTAAAGTGTACTAAACACATACCAACACCCACTTTAATTTACTTATTTACTTATTTTTACAAGCTCATATTCTGGAATTGTTCACTCTCAACTCAAACCTCTTGTCATAGAATATACGCAGCTTACTGGTTTTGGAATGACTTTCCTGTAATTAACTCCTCCTTGAGGATATTATTATCATTAATTCACTTTGTATCCTTTCTGTAGCCCCCTCCCTCATCTCCCCAGCTACCTCTGCTAAGTTCCTCCCCTAGTCCACTGATATTGGAGGTCCACCTCCCTACTATCTATCAGGTCTCACCGATCCTGTACTAAAGCCTAACTACTGAATGAAAATGTCTTTTAATTTAATGTGTAAAGAAAGAATAGATGATGCTTTCTTTTGGATCTCTCAATGGTTAGTTTTTTGTTTGTTTTGTTAGTTAAGTTGCTTATATTTAAAAGGCCTTGTTTGGATTAAGGCAACTTTTATTCTAGTGTAAGAAGTTCATATAAACTTAATGTAAACAATGATAAACATGTTTTTTTCCAAAACTGTAATAGTTAATGGGTATATTTCCTTGCAGGTCTTGAAAATATGAATAAATTTTAATATTAAATATTAAACATTTAATATTAATTTTTCAAATATTTTAAAAAGAAATTGATAAATATATTTATTTCTTAATAAAAGAAATCAGACTCAATTAATGCAAAGCCTCTTTATCATGAGAATGATAGCAGAGACAAATGAACAGTTGTCCCTGCTTATTTTCTTATTTTTGTGGTAAATTTGACTTACATATCAGCTTGGACAATATTCCATTTGTAACTTTTATGAGTCAGATAACATTCTTCTAACCATCCATCTACCCATTAATTATCACAGTCCTGCAGTCATCATTTATGCATCTGGTGTGTATTTTGAGCTTCTATAAATGTGCTACTGGAAAATTATGTATGCCACATTTTAGCCTGTACGCTGAATTTTTCTAATCTAAACACTATGTTTTCATGTCGAAGAAGTGAGACATATTATTTTTTTTCTTTCTGTGATCTTCTTTTTCTAGGTTAGTTTTACTTTCTACGGTTACACCTAAGCTGTATAGAAAAAAAAAGACAATGTGCAATTTTCACTTAATTTGGAATCCAGTAACTGCAGTTTTAAAATGTGTTTATGAATAAGTATTAGAGATCATCCAAGTCTATTACAATAGTATCAAACAAAATCAACATGTAAAACAGACCATAAATGTTGTTGAGTGTGTGGAGAAAGGGGAAACTTAGAATGTATGGATAAGAACATAAGTTGATATAGTCATTAGAAAACACAATGGGAAAGCCTCTATAGTAATTGAAAATCCTGCAATTAAAAAAAAAAAACAATAATTGCTCCTCTGAGTTATCTGCAAGATAGATAAAAAACAACTTCATAAAAATATGTTGACTCAGGGCCACTGCCTTATCTGTCACAATTTCCAATAGTACAGATAATCTTGATGTCCTTCAATACATGAATGTAAAAAGCAAAAAAATTGTACAACATATTGATTTACATATACATAACATGCACACATAGAAGGGATTATAGTCTTTACAAAAGGAATCCTGCTGTGTTTTATAACATGAAAAGACCAGGATATTTTAAATGAAATATGTAAAACACAGAAAGGAAATTGTAGCATGGTCTCACACTTGCAATGAAACAAATAAAATGTAGAATATACAAAAATAGAGTCACAATATATAGGCACAGTTGTAAAGTATTAGATCTGTATAATGAAAGTCTAGAAAGCTGATATACCACATAGAGACTACAATTATTAAAGCAGCACACAAATAGAATTCCCCCATTCACCAAATTAAAATTGTGAGACAATAGGCAAGATAATTTTATTAACTATGATAATCACTTTACTATCAACATGTATCACATACTGTATAGTTCAAATACAGTTATAGATTCTCTTTTAATTAATTTTAAAAATTATATGTAAATAATAAAACTTGTATTCAAACATGGTGACAGAGTTCATTAACTATATGACTTTGTGTAAGTTGTTCTCTGAAGTGCAGAAAACTGTATTGGATGCTTGTAATAGACTAAGAAGAAGAAGAAGAAGAAATAAACCCACACCTATGGATATTGATTTTGGACAAAGAAACAAACAAACAAAAAAAGACAGCATCTTCAACAAATGGTGCTGTTCTAAATGGATGTCTGAAAACTGTAAATAGATCCACATTTATCAGCCTGCACAAAACTAATGTCAATGTGGATCAAAGACCTCAACATAACACCAGAAACATCTGTGAGATGAAAAAGTAGGGAAGAGCCTAGAACTCATTGGCACAAGATACAACTTCCTGAAAGAACAGCAACAGCACAGGTTCTAAGATCAACAATCAAAATGGGACCTCATGAAACTGAAAAGCTTCTGTAAAGCAAAGGACACTGTTGTCAGAACAAAATGACAGCCTGCAGACTGTGAAAAGCTCTTCACCAACCCTATATCTTACAGAGGGCTGTTATTCATAATATATAAAGAACAAAAGGAGTCAAAAAGCAACAAATCAATTAATCCAATTAAAAATGGGGTGCAGGGCTAAACAGAGAATTCTCTGTAGAGGAATATAGAATAGAAGAAAAACACTTAAAGAAATGCTCAATGTCCTTAGTCATCAGGGAAATGCAAATCCAAACGACCCTGAGATTTAACCTTAATTCCACCAGAATGGCTAAGATCAAAAGTTAAAGAAAAAATACATGCTGTAGAGGATGTGGAGAAAGAGGAACCCTCCTCCATTGCTGGTGGGAATGTAAACTTGTACAAACACTTTGGAATTCAATCTGGTGCTTTCTCAGACAATTAGTAAAAGCACTTCTTCAAGACCCAGCTATACCACTCTTAGGCATATATCCAAAAGATGCTCAAGTCCACAACAAGGACATTTGCTCCAATATGTTCATAGCACCTTTATTCTTAATAGCCAGAATATGAAAACAACCCAGATGTCCCTCAACTGAGGAAATGATAAAAATTGTTCTACATTTACACAATGGAATACTAAGCAGCAATTAAAAACAAGGAAATCATGAAATTTTCAGGCAAATGGTGGGCTCTAGAAAAGATCATCCTAAGTGAGGTATCCCGGAAGCAGAAAGACACATGGTATATATTCACTAATAAGTGGATATTAGACATGCAATATAGGATAAACATACTAAAATCTGAATACCTAAAGAAACTAAGCAAGAAGGAGGACCCTTGGTAAGATGATCAATCCTCACTTAGAAAGGCAAATATGATGGGCATTGGAGGAAGAAGAAGACAGGAAACAGGTCAGAACCCTACCACAGAGGGGCTCTGAAAGACTCTACCCAGAAGTGTATCAAAGCAGATGCTGAGGTTCATAACCAATCTTTGGGCAGAGAGCAGGGAATACAATGAAAGAAGGGGGAGACAGAAAGATCTCGAAGGGACAGGAGCTCTACAAGGATAGCAACAGAACCAAAAAATCTGGGCCCAGGGGTATTTTCTAAGACTGATACTCCTACCACAGACCATTCATGGAAAAAAAAAACAAAAAAACCTAGAACCCCTGCTCAAATGTAGCCGATGGCAGCTCAGTATCCAAGTGGGTGTCTTAGTAAGGGGAGCAAAGACTGTCTTTGACATGAACTCAGTGGCTGGCTCTTTGATCACCTCCATCTTAGGGGGGGGAGGGGAGCAGCCTTATCAGGCCACAGGGGAGAAGGCAATGTAGCCAGTTCTGATAAGACATGATAGGCTAGGTTCAGATGGAAGGTGAGGAGGACCTCCCTTATTAGTGGACTTGGTGAGGGACATGGGAGGAGATGAGGAAGGGAGGACGGGAATGGGAGGGAAAAAGGGTGGGGGTTACAGCTGGGATACAAAGTGAATAAACTGTAATTAATATCTGAAATAAAAATAAAAATTAACACAAAAAGATTAATGCATTCCTAGAGTTTCTAGGAGGTTTCCAATCTTTTCCTCTTAATCATTGCATTCTTTTATTAAGTGTGTAGTTTTCCAGTTACTGAATGAAGTGTATGAAAAAATATACCTCACTGATTTCTGAACACATGGTAGACAAGCACAGCAACATAATTTATTACTTATTCTTCTTCCTCCAGATATGCCATTAGTAATATAAGTAACTGTGGAAACAACAGGACAGGCTGATTCACTTCCCAGCCAAATTAATTTAGGTACAGTATGAAAACTTTCTTCCTATTCTCTTCACACCCACAGCAAAAACTATAAAGAACACCTTTCTCTTAAGATATTATGAAAATCAAACTGGATAATGCATCTAAGATGACTAAGACATCTTGCACAATACACATATTCAATAATCACCTTCTATTAGTTCATCACCATTATCATCATCATCAAAGTAGTCTTATCATTTCTAAATCATCATTTTCATGAGTTGATAATTAAGTAATAATATATATGTTTTAATCATATAAATGCATATCAAATATGTTATTTAGCCTAAACAATTCTAATCCTTCAATCCAGAAGATTTGGACTTTGAAGCAAAATGAGGTCAGTATTACAGAATAACTGTACAAATTGTTACTTCTTTGATGCTTAAATTTATCATCTATGAAAAGAACAGCATTATTCTTGTTTAAAGAATTACTCTTCATCATAAAAGTTTGCGAAGGATGTGACATATGATGTCATATTACAAGTCCTTTATAGATTTTTAAATCTTCTTTATACTAAATTTGGCTATATTTTTCAATGAATTTTGAGGTAATCATACATACTTGATTAATAGGTAACAATGACTGTCCACATGGTTTTCTGTTTTTTTAATATGTAGCATAATAGTAGTTACTTAACAGCTGTCAAGATCATATTTTCCAATAGAAAAGTGTTATCAACCGATGAGGGATCCATGAATTACATACAGGTTCTTTCTTTGATTAACCTAAAGTATTTTTCTTACTGCTATGACATATCTGAAATACTGGTCTATTATGCAACTTTGGTAACATGCCAGCATTACAGCCAGAGTCTGCACTTCAGGGGGAATCTGGGCTACTTTGTGGCTCCCTCAAATGACCACATTATATATTTTGCAAATGCATTATGTGTCTTTTCCACATTTCACTCTCAGCCAAGTAGAGATCTAATGATTTTTTCTAGGGTCAGCTTAAATGTCAACTCCTCTTTGAAGGTCTTGCCAAAACCCATTGGCTTTGCTCCACAGACTGGATGTCTCTATCCATCCTTTATAATTCTATAGCACTTAATTCAAGTAATTAGGATAATATAGGATATTGAGCACATTTTATTACAGGGTGGTTATTTACATGCCTGTCTCCCATCCCAGACAGCGACTCCCGGGTCAGAAGAAGTGTTTCATTTGCTTATGAATTTGTTTAAATTAGCAGACAGTCTGGAATGCAGTTGAGTATGCAGGTTGGGGCAAAGTCACCATTTTGTAAATTTTGCTTGAACTAAACAAGAGATAATCTTTACCTTATTGATATTTCCACTAAACTGTTTACCCCATTAAACTAAAAATCTTCACTACATGAATGTATTTCTGAAAAATACCAAATTATTATTTTGCTGTTTGATGTAATTTGGTTTTTCAAACAGTATTCTGTGGTAAACTGATGATCATAAAATCACTGAGGCAAATTTTTTTCTAAATTATTACTCTATTAATAATTGTTAACTTTCTGCATCTCTTTTTGGGTAGATAGGGGAATGTTCACAGAGGTACACCTAAACTCAGAGATATGCAAACATGCATGGATTTATTATATTTCAAAAACTTCAATTTGAAATACGTTTTCATGACTTGATCCATAGAAAAGTAAACTGGTTCTACCAGTGAATAAAGCCACTGAATCAAATTTTGCTATGTATATGGAAAATATCAGTCTATGAAATGATCCTATAATATAAAGTTTTCATACACCAATTGTTAGTTCTACGAAGGGATTATTAGGTTGGACACTTAATAGTTATGCACACTAATTAGTTTCAATTTGCATGTTTAAGTTGAATGAGCATTAAGCTAAAATATTCTAATCAGTAAACTACAACTTTTTTTTTTCCTTCAAAAATCACACCAAAGATTTTGGCTGATTTTTTTTTTCTGAACAACAGGAAGCCAATCTGAAGACTAAAGATTTTGAAATGTTAATTGGGAGGAACAGACACATTTCAGAAAATCAGCTGCCTAATGATCTTGGCTGGGCTGCTCTCCAATTAGTGCTGGGTCACCAATTAATTCTTTTGCAGGTGCCCAAGTATCCTGGGTACCAATGCTGGGCTGAGTCCTCCTGAACCTTGCACTCAGGGCTCCAGTTGGACTAATGGCTTTGACCTTGGTCATATTTGGAAAGCAGTTTTCTCAGTTAAAGGGAAATATCCTTTCTAGTATTCAGAGAATGATAAAAATCGCAGTAAATCAAAACAGTGTCATTGCTGTTCATTGCTATTTGTGTTCCAACAATTTTCACTGGGATGCTTGTTTCTGTCCATGATTACACTTGTGTTTTCACATCTACATGCTTTGCTACAACTTATTTGGCTTTTTGTCCCACAAATATCTTATTCTTCTCGCTCCTCTCCCCAGTTTTGCACAATCTGTTTAAATTACTAGTTTTCTTACATTACTCATGTAGTACCATCTATAATAAGCAAAAGTCTATCTCTCAGGTTGCCTAGCCCTAAAAATACTATTTATATGAGCTAGAGAGATGGCTGTACAATTAATAGGAATGACTACCATTCCGGAGGACCCAGATACCTATGACTGATCCCCACATGGCAGCTCACAGTTCCAGGCAATGGGGAATCCTCTTCACTCTTCCTAGGGCACCATTTATATATGTAGTGCACAAATATACATTCAGGCAAACACTTAAACACATAATAAAATCCTATTTAAAAATTTTAATAACGTTTTTGGCCTTAACAGCTACATGTTTTCCATGTCTCTATATATGCAGTGTGCTTGTGTATATACGTGTCTACGTATAGTCCTATTTTTTTCTCTTTTGCAGTGATAAAACACTGAGATAAAAATGCATGGAGAAAGAAAGGGTTGTTACATCTTACAGGCGATAATGTATCATCCAACCATCCATGGATGCAAGGACAGAAATAGAGACAGAAACTACTGGGCAATACTGATTGCTGGCTTGCTTACAGGCTCATATTAGCAACATTTCTTATATAACTTAGGACCAGGTGCCCAAGATTGACACTCACCACAATGGGCTATGACCTCTTTCATTAATTATCAATGAAGAAGATGTCCAACAGACATTCCACTCTCCAATAGAGTTGAGGAACATCCTCAGTTGATGTGCTTACTTCCCAAGAGTTTCCAATTTGTATGAGTTGACAAAAACTGACCAGCACAAAAGTGTATAGGCCCACAGTATGTGCAAGTGTGCATATAATTGTGTGGTGCATGTACTTATGCTCAATGTATTTGGAGATGTATGTATATAAACTTCCTAAATAATCCTCTATGTTGTTCTTTTTGAGTTAGGATCTCTTTTTCAGTCAGACCCTGAACTTGCCAATACATTTAATTTTGGGGGCCAACTTTTTTCTGAGGATTCTTTCTTCTCTGCACCCTGAGGTTGAAACTACACACAATATTGCACTCTGACCCTGCTTTCATGTGGTCTCCAGATATAAAATCTCTGGCTGTTTTTTGTTTTTTGTTTTTGTTTTGCATGTTTAGCAAGTGAGTTAACTTCTACGTCATCTCCGCAGCCATTCCTGTAGATTTTTAGAGAATAATTGTTATTCATTTCTTTTTAATGTAGGGTTACTTCCCACTTCCCACTATTATAGCTCAGATATAATAAAGGAATACTACTATATTTAAGGCATGCACCCCAGCTAATCTCAGCAGAGTTTCTTCAAGTAAAACTCATGTTACTTCTTTGTCGTTTCTGTCTTTGTTCCCCTAAGACTTATGATCATGGGAGTTCATTTAGTCATTGTATACATGCTACCTTTGCTACTTCCTTGTCAACTAATTTATGAAAGTTACATAAACCTTGGCCTCAAATTCCTTATGAATAAATTTAAAATGATATATAAACCCTACAGAAGACATTACCCACTAGTTTCTGTTTAATTTTTACTGTGTCTTTAACATCTGTTAAATTGTGATTGTGACTCCATCGTGCACCATAAATAAGATAGGTATGGGAGTAATTGCGTAAATACAGCCGTGTTTTGAAGTAAAGAGCAAAATAACTCATAAATCCATTTGGACAACATGACTAGAACTAGAACTGAGTTAAAAAAACACTCCCTCTTCTCTGTGATCAACAAATATTTCACATTTCAAGCATTACCCACTCTGAGACAGAATTCTCTTACTCGTGGCTAGCAAATACTAATCTTTTGATTAGAGTAATGCCAAGATAAATGTCACAAAATATTAATCGAAAATTTCCTACAGTTATTATTTGATTTTAATGTCTTTATTAAACACAAATAAATAATATTAGTATACTTTATATTTTAAATTTATGTTAAATGTATTTATAAGGGTGATTTGCCTATATATATATATATGTTATCTATGTACCACATGCACATCATGTACCATGGAGGCCAGAAGAGGGCATGACATCATTTACAACTGAAATTATAGACATCATACAGATTGCTCAATTATTTTTCATGTTTTCCTTGATACATTCATGTTGTGTCAATAAATTTATGAATGAAATTCTCATGTATTTCAGACAAATCTTCCCTAAAGAGACACAACATACAAAACTACTCACCACAGATAAGAAACCCACTACAGAACATGGAAATTGATACCACCAAAGTATAAGGTGGAAAACTAATGAGCTTTCCTGAGTTGCTTATAAGAGTATGGGAAAAGGGTTACTTACAGGAGCAGAAATGACTCAAAGACAGCTGCATCAACAAGGATCACCCCAGCATGGGTGACTTCTCATAAAATCTGGGAAACCTGGTGCACATCATACAACCAACAGGAAGCTCAACATCTTGGAGACTGTCCTATAGAAGCGACTATGGTATAAACCTCTTCCAAGTATCTCAGTTGATTTCTGCGTTTTCATGAAATGGTTTCATGAGATGGTCTCAGATTCTGCAGAATTTTTCTTTGTAGCTCTTACAATATGAGAGGGACTCAATTTTTTTGCTTATTGTGCCAGTGAGGGAACTAGTTAATCTGATAAGTTTTAGGGACTTCCTGAAGGTGTTTTGAGTTGGTTGCCTTCATGCTTAAAAAGCTTCCTGCAGGATGAAATCTTTTATTATCAGAGGAAACTGTTCTACAACCTTCAGGCAATCCTGTGTATGTATGTATGCATGCATGTGCATGTAAGCACATGTATATGTCTATAATATATATGCAATATAAATATTTGTTTGTGAGAGGAAGAGAGAGAAAGGGGTAAAGGAAGAGAAAGAGAGAGCAGGCACGTTTTCACTAAGCATGAAGATACTATAGAGAGGGTTGGAAGGTCAGGGTGTAACTTTGGTGAAGTAGTTTTAACTTTCTGCCTCATTGTTACAGGGTGTCTCTAGTTTCTATTGACTTTCTCTATGTTCCAGGTTAACTGACCAAAGAGCTTATAGTTGGTTCTGTGTCTGTATTTCCAACTACCAGAAAAATGCTCAAATAACAATTCTTTGTGAAGGCATTTTGTTAATGTGAGTTCTAAGAACCAAACACTTATCATTAGGCTTATGGAACAAATGCCTTATCTATTGATTCATGTCCAAGGTCCATCTGATTTAACAACTGAACCAAAGGTTTGATGAAGTTTCCATCAATATTCCATAGGATACCCATAAAATTATGGGATAAAAGTAGTATAAAATCAATTTTAGGCCTGTATGTACTGTAGTTTATTAGTAACACAAAAATATTGTTATAGGTATTATAGACTTAAGAAATAAAAATGGTGGCAATAATATGATGATTCATGAAAAATTAATAAGGTTTTGAACTACCACGATTTTGTAATGTACATTAAGTGTAGATATGTGTTTAACACTGTAGATGCAGTGAGACCTGAAAGAATAGAGCCAACAAATGAGATAGATATCAGATGCAATAACCACTTTATTCAGAGCATCAGGCAACTTATACTCAGAGAGTTAAGAGGAGTCATATGAGTAAAGTATATAACCACAAGAGCAGGCCACAACTATTGTGCAAGTAAAATATGGCAAAACTATGGTTTTCCGTAGAGGCATATAAACATTTATTAATAGCAAGTTGTAATGAATAATCTGAAGTAAAGTCACTCCAATTTTGTTTTCAACTGCAAGGAACACAAAAACATGACCCAAGAATAATTCCTTGTTTTTTTCAAGAAACTGGTGTCACAAAACTCTTGTATTGTTTTCCTGGAGATTTTTTTTTAACAAACACTCATTATTCTCCTCATATGACTCCATTTTTGGACCATATTCTGAATAGGAATATATATATATTCCTTTTATTTGCTTATAACTCATATAAATTGACTATTACCTATTACTATTGCTTTCAACTACACATAAAGTTAAAAAGTATAATGTGAATGATTTTCTTAGTATGAAACATTCTGTGTATTACTCTGTATATTATTCAATATCAAACAAAATATCAACAAATACTACAAAATCAAAATATGAAAAAGATACAGTTATAAAATTATTGGAAACAAACATTTACCAATAAATTATGTATAATTCTGTAGACTACATTTAATAGAGTGTATAAGGATATTGTAATGCAAAGTGCATTTGTGTATTGTGTGTAGCAATGATCATTTGATATAGTTTAAATATAAGTGATAAACTATTTAAAACTAGATAATTTAATGATTGAAGGCTTATTAAAATGCTTAAAACATCAAGTAGGAAAAAGAAATTTGACAGTCAATTGACAAAGTAAGATAAGTAAAAGGATTTGGAAATACAGCACAAATGTAGACTGGAATAAAATTTGAAGGACTAAATCTTTTCTTACATAAGACACCAACACTTTAATTACAGAGGCAATTACAAATCAAGGTTTTCACAGTTATTTCTGGGGTAAATAAATGTCAGCATTCATTACAAAGATTTCTGGACCCTGAATGCTTCATTAAAATTTTCCTCCTGTCAGTTTTTTCCAGACAAGGATTCTATTATATGCATAATGGGCATGCAGAAATGATTTATTTGTCTAGTTTGTTCTCAGTGTTGTTTTTTTGTCTTGTGTATGCAAGAGAAGAAGCTAGGAGAGTAGGACATTAGCAACAGAAAAAAAAAAAACAGGATAGATAAGAACTGAGAAGTTCTACCCTTTTGTTTTTAGTTACCTGTATTCTTGAGTAGAGAAATAACATTCTTCCACTGACCTTTACATCATCTTCCACAGGAATGAACGAGCACTCAACTAAATATGCCCACCCAATTTCATCCTGCTGTATGATATTTTTTTCAGTGACTGATACTTGTTTTTAACGTTTTACATTCCAATATATTAAGTTTTCTTCAACATTATTAGACTTCAAGATATTATTGGTTGTTTCTACTTCATAGGTAACTAGGTGTCATCTTAAATTTAGCAAATATAGAGCAAAAATACATGATTTCTTCATCCTTATCAATTTCTTCCTTCAGTTTCTATGTTCTTGTTTAATCATTACATTGTCTTTCTACATGAGTACATGTTGTCAGTTGTATAAAGAACAGTAAAGCCACACTTATCTCCTGTTCTACCATCGTTATTTAGTTTTCATCTCACATTACAGTTCCCTTTCCTATTTGCTTTCCAAGATCTTACCCCCAAAGGCAATAACTATTCATTTTCCAAGTGATGTTTTCTATTGTAAGAAGGCAAACTCCTGTCTGTTCCCTGTTTTCTCCATCTTGAGATGGTCCATACCATCTGCCTTTCTGAATGAGGATTGATCATCTTACCCAGGATCCTCCTTCTTGCTTAGCTTCTTTAGGTGTACAGATTTAATATGCTTATCCTATATTATATGTCCAATATCCACTTATAAGTGAGTATATAAGATGTGTGTCTTTCTGCTTCTGGGTTACCACCTAAGATGATCTTTTCTAGTTCCTACCACTTTCCTGCAAATGTCATGATTTCTTTGTTTTTCATTGCTGAGCAGTATTCCATTGTGTAAGTGTACAACAATTTCTGTATCCATTCCTCAACTGAGGGACATCTGGGTTGTTTCAAAAATCTAGATATTACAAATAACGCTGCTCCAAATATGTTTGAGCAAATGTCCTTGATATATACTGGAGCATATTTTGGATATATGCCTAGGAGTGGTATAGCTGGATCTTGAGGAAGCACTATTCCTAATTGTCTGAGAAAGTGTCAGATTGATTTCCAAAGTAGTTGTACAAGTTTACATTCCCACCAGCAATGGAGAAGGATTCCCCTTTCTCCACATCCTCTCCAGCATGTGCTGTCATTTCAGTTTTTTGTTCTCAGCCATTCTTATGGGTGTAAGGTGAAATCTCAGGGTCATTTCACAGAGCAACTCTAAAAGACTCTGCCCTGCAGAGTATCAAAGCAGACGCTGAGACCCATAGCCAAACTTTGGGTGGAGTGCAGGGAATCCTTTGAAAGAACTGGGAGATAGAAAGGCCTGAGGAGGACAAGAGCTCCACAAGGAGATGAAAATAAGTTGGACACAGGCATTTTTCCTGAGACTGATACTCCAACCAAGGACCATTCATGGAGATAACCTAGAACCCCTGCACAGATGTTGCCAATGGTAGCTCAGTGTTCAAGTTGGTTCCCTAGTAAGGAGAACAGAGATTGTCTCTAACATGAACTCAGTGTCTTGCTCTTTGATCACCTCCCCCTAAGTTGGGTACAGCCTTACAAACCCACAGAGGAAGTCAATGCAGCCAGTCCTGACGAGATGTGATAGGCTAGGGTCAGATGGAAGGGGAGGAGAACCTCCCCTATTAGTGGACTGGAGGAGGGGTGTAGGGAGAGAAGAGGATGGGATGGTGGGGTGTGGAGGGGAAAAGAGAGGGGGCTACAGCTAGGATACAAAGTGAATAAACTATAATTAATTTTTAAAAAGAAGGCAAACTCCTTGAGCTTGTAATTCCAAACTGCATAGAAAAATGAATGTGAGCTATATATTGGAAAGATTCTAAACAACATTGATTTTAATGTACATTAAAGAATGTCACTTGTGATAATTCAGTTTAAAATTTAAACTAATAGCTATCTTACAATTATTGTATAATTTACTGCTTTTTTAATATCAATACCAACTAATTCTAGTTGTATAAGGAGAATTTTATGAGAATAGAGGCTAGAAAGGCTTAGAAACTAAGTAAAGAAAACAATATAAAGAACACAAATTAAGTTTGCCTTGATAATATGACTAATTTTTGACTATCATGTCTGAAAAACACATATTTTTGACTCATGGTTTTGCATGTTCTTGAAATTTTCTTTAACTTATGAGGTCACTATTTTGAGAAGGTGAACATAAACCTTATATTAACATTACCAATTTTACTTTCAATATATTTTCTGATTTTCATTGTGCTAATTAAATAAGACACTGTACAAAAATTATAGATTTTTAACTCATTTTATAAGTTTTACATTTATGATACTCTAACTTCATGAGTGTCAAATGGTATCCTGGTTTTTCCCTCCCAGGTAGTATTTCCTTCTAAACCTATTGAAAGAAGAGTTATTTTTTAAAATTCTTATAATAATAGTTCCTATTACTGTCCTCTGTGGCTAAGTAGATCAAAAGCGCCTTATTTGGTTTAGTTTTGGCTGTTAGTGTGATTTTCCCCATAGTTAGCTGATGTTCTTTTGTTAAATTTGTAAGTTTATATAGTCTGGGTAATTTCTGTGCTATATTATATAGCCATATTACAAATTTAGACTATTTCATGAATAGTTGTTTAAATAGCTTTATTTATATACCTTAACTTAGGTCAGTGTATAATGGTAAACATACACCCTACAGCTAAAATTTGAGGCTACCAATTCAAATAACTGTTTTCTTTTTCTATTTAAAATAGTTAGTTTTAGTAACTACTAATTTAATTCTGGAATTTCCTAAGTTTTCCTCCTTCTCCTCCTCCTTTTCTTCTTCTCTCCTTTATCTAACTGACAAATAGTTCTCCTCTGTTAAACTCTGAAATTATCGCTTTAGCATATTAAATTTCAAGAATAGTTTCCATGGTGGATGATATCTTTTACGTATTCTTGGATTCAGTTTGCAAATATTTTATTGAGTGTTTTCACATCAATGTTCATAGGAGAGATAGGTCTGAGTTTCTCTCTTTTGTTGGATCTTTGTGTGGTTTAGGTAGCAGGGTGACTGTGGTCTCATGAATTTGGTAATGTTAATTCTGTTTCCATTTTGTGAAATAGTTTGAAGAGTATCAGAATTACCTCTTCTTTGAAGGTCTAGTAGAATTTTGCACTGAAACCATCTGGCCCTTGGCTTTACTTAGATGGAAAATGTGTGATTACAGCTTCTATTTCCTTAGAGAACATTAGCCCTCTGTCAGATTTAGGTTTAGTGAAGACCCTTTCCCAGTCTGTAGGCTGTCATTTTGTTCTGTTTAAAGTGTCCTTTGCTTTGCAGAAACTTTTCATTTCATTGAGGTCCTATTTCATTGCATTGCATAGGCAATTTATTTCCTTTAACTACTATGTGAAAATATGATATTTGAAGTCTCTCTCTTCATATGTATACATGTAAGTATATATATATATATATATATATATACTGTTTGGTTTGTGGGAATGACTGTGATATGTTTAACAATCTCGTTAGTACTTCTTATATTTCACTATATATATATATATATATATATATCAAAATTTTATTAAATTTTTTTATCCAAATTTCTTCCCAGTTTTAATTTCAGCAATATGTTTTAACCATTAGGGCTTTTTAGACAACTACAGATAGTATGAAATAGCATTGTTTATTAAATAGTCATTAAATAACAAACAGTTCGGTGTATTTATTTTGCTCTTAATTTCAACATTTTTTTCTATGAAAGTAAATACCAGAGTGCTATTTTTAGAGGAGCAAATGGGAGTACTTGATATATGTATCTTCACAGATCATGAATCTCTATTATATTAAAAATGTATAGTCAGTGTTATTTATCTAGAGCTTTGAGGTTTCCTTACAAATACACCTTCCACTTATATGTATTTTCTACTAACATAGTGATTATGAATTTATGGAATAAACTTCAAATACACACATTTATAAATGATCCAGGTAGTCTGAGATTTGTTCATAGATAATTATGTAGCACATTAGCTGTCATGTATGGTGGAATAGTCAACATGACACAATTTAGAGTTACTGGGAAACAAGGGTACTGGCAGAATATGAGCACATTTTGAAAAAGAATAGTTTAAAAGGAAAGAAAAATGGTATAAAAAACTTTTTGTTATAACAGAAATCTTCACTGAGAGTTCTAAGAAGTGATTTAGAGAGAAATAAGCTAGAAGATTAATTCTATCATTAAAGTAAATTCTACTATATTTATATAAGTACTAACAAGAATTTGCTAAAAACAAAAAATCCAGTATTTAGGAATACAGGAATGAATTTTCACATAGATAGTGATGTTTATACATAATAGTATGTAAAACTTTTGGGCATTCTGATAATGTATCACAATCTTCTAAATGTTTTTTTTTTCTTTTAAAGCAAAAATTGAGTATGTCTAACTCTTAATATACATGAAAGTGTTGTACGTATTTGAAGGTTGACATCCTGATTCCCTTAGCTCTCTGTTCCTAAACCTTGCTACTCTGCATACATGGACTAATTTCTACAAGTAATTTTGTTCTATGTGTCTTTGTCTCTATCAGTTGTCCAAAATATTTCTTAACATGATATACAACATTGTCTAAAACACTATTTGCATTTTCTGATCCATAAATATTTCAAGTTAAACACAGTTCTTAGAATGCAAAACCATAAACTTATTTTATCCTTGCTTTGATTATAAGCAAAGAAAGTATCAGTAATAGGAAAGATGATCATGCAAAGCTCAAAACTGTGTAAAATTTTGGAAGAACATGAGTAAATATTGCTTTTATTTCCACTAAGGAAGGGATGAAATGCAAGCCATATTCTAGCTGTTAGAAAGCACAGCTTGGGCTGAGCTCAAAACATTTCTTTCTCTGTTCTAGCTATCCCTAGGCATAGGCCTAGAAGCTTCTAGTTTCCTTATAATCTAGTCTTCTGCAAGACTAGACACTGAAGGTGTCAGATTCCAGCCTCTTTCTTCTAACCAAGGCGTAGCGTTTTCAGCATCTGAGACTTACTGATGAATAAGATCACCCTTTCTTTCTTTCTTTCTTTTCTTTCTTTTTCCCCCTCTTATTTATTTATTTATTTATTTATTTATTTATTTATTTATTTATTTATTTATATTAGTTACACTTTATTAACTTTGTATCCCTGGTGTATCACACTCCCTCATTCCCTCCCTATCCTACCCTTCCTCTCTCATCTTTACCGTGCCCCTTTCCAACTTCACTGATAGGGGAGGTCCTCCTCCCCTTCCTTCTGAACCTATCTTATCAGGTATCTTCAGGACTGACTGCAATATCCTCCTCTGTGGCTTAGCAAGGCGGTTCCTCCCCTGGGGGGAGTCAAAGAGCCAGCCATTGAGTTCATGTCAGAAATAGTCCCTGTTTCCTTTACTAGGGAACCAACTTGTATAATGTAGCAATTTCTACAGAATATAAAAAATTCATTCTTCAAAATTAGGTATAATAAAGCATAAAGCCACATATGTTCTTTACATTATACCTTTACAACTCTTAAGTCCTGTAGATATGAGATAAGAGGAAATTCACTCTAAAGCACCAGTTGAATATTACACTCTAATAATGCTTCTACTGCTTAACATTAATGAGTAAGAGTGAGGTAATTACCTGTTCTAAATGATGATAGACCTGGTTTTTTTGATGTGATCCCTTGCTAGAGTAACCATGTTACTGGACCAAAATTCTTCTACAGACATTTTCAGCTATGATTGGTATACCTTAGAACAAGTGTATGCTCCATGTTCAACCATTTAACCAGAAAATGGTCTTCTTAATACATGGAAACATGCTATTTAAGAAAAAAAATATTATAGCCTCAAACTGAAAGAGAAACAATTCACTTTATTTTATACTGTCATGATGCCTATATCAAATTATTTTTGATTTTGATTTTGATTTATTATAATTTATTCACTTTGTATAAAGGTTGTAGCTCCCTCCCTCAGCCCTTCCCAATTTCAGCCTTTCTCATCTCCTTTTTTGCCTTTCTCCCAGTCCACTGATAGAGGAGGTCCTTCTCCCCTTCCATCTGACCCTAGCATATCAGGTCTCATCAGGACTGGCTGCATTGTCTTCCTTCTCTGGCCTGGTAAGTCTGTTTCCCTTTCAGGGGAAGGTATTCAGCCAGCCAGCTACAGAATTCATGTCAGAGACAGCCCTTGATCCCCTTACTAGGGCCCTACTTGGTGATGAGCTGCCATGGGTTACATCTATGCAGGGGTTCTAGGTTATCTCCATGCATAGTCCATGGTTGGATTATCAGTCTCAGATTAAAGCTACCAAATTAATATCAATGGATACTCACACTTCATTAAGGCCTGTTCCCCAAGATATGGATAAAAACAGCTCTGGACATTAAATGGGAAGAAAATAATAGTTGCTTGTCTGTTATCTTCATTCACATATTTATCTTTTCAAATTTGTTTTTATTAGAATTCAGTTCTACCTAGTCATGACAGACAATATCCATCAGGATAGGCATTTTTTCTCCAGTTTTTACATTTAAATTTTGAACATTGTTTACGGATGCATTTTAACAAATATATAAAATATATTTATTTTACCCGTTCTCCTCATCCAGCTTCTTTCAAATCTTATCCACATTCCTACTACAAACCACCCAATGCAACTACATTATCTTCTATCTTTTTCTCATGAAAAAAAATCTCAACACACACACACAAAAGTACTAACACAAAGAAAGCAAATAAAATAAATATGGAGTCCATTTCTGTGTCAGTCAATTCATCTGGGTATGTCCTGTGCCTAGAACTGTGGTTGATATTCCCAGTGAAACTGTTGGAAACACCTGATTCCGCTTTCCCAAATGGTATCAGTTATAAATATCCTCTTCATTAGTGGGAGGCTTTTTACAAATTCTCCTTCTCAATATTGGTATTTTTGTATACGTTGAAATTCCTCAGATCTTGTGTTTATTGCTATAGTCTCTCTGAGTACATCTGTGGCTCTTTCATGTTGACTAGAAGGTGTTTCCTTCAGGACTGGCTGCAATGTCCTCCTCTATGACATAGCAAGGCTGCTCCTCCCTCCGGGGTGGGGGTGGGGTCAAAGAGTCAGCCATTAAGTTCATGTCACAAACAGTCCCTGTTCCCTTTACTATATACTCAGTTATTAGAGAATATTAGTCATATAGTACAGGATTAGCATACTACAGTGGACAGAACCAAAGAAGCTAGGTAACAAGGAAGGCCCAAGGTAGAATGCTTGAATTTAACTTACAAGAGAAAAAAAGAATAGACATCAGAAGTGGATGAAGAGTGTTAACTTAGGAGCAAGAGGATGTGGGGAGGGGAATTAGTGTGGCAATCAGATGTGGGTAGAGTTGTGGGTGGGAACGGAGGCTACAGGGCTGTGAGATAGAAGGAAAATTGAGGGAATAGGACATCTCTGAGTATAAAAGAATATGAGTATAGGAGTAAAAGAGTATATGAGGATGAGCTCCAGTTGAGACTCCTAGTTGCGGGAGACATTGAGACTGAAGGGGTCACATCCTAGCCAGGTAGGCCTACCAGTGGTGAGAGGAGGACACAACCCTCCCAAAGAGCCTTAGACCCAAAATTCACCCTGCCTACAAGATGTGTAGGGATAAAGATGGAGCAGAAATTGAGGGAATGACCAAGCAATGGCTAACCCAAACTGAGACCCACCCCATAGGAGAGAGTCATCCCCTAACACTATTAAGGATACTCTGCTTGCAGATAGGAGCCTAGCATGACTGTGCTCTGAGAGGCTCCACCCAGCAGCAGATTGAAACAGATGCTGAAACCCCCAGCGAAACTTTCGGTGCAGCTCGGGAACTCTTTGGGTTGTCTTTGGCATGGATTCTGTTGCCTGCTTTCAGATCACTTTTCACTAACTGGGCTACCTTGTCTGGTCTCAGTGGAAGAGGATGTGATTAATTCTGATATGACTTCATGTGCAGGGATGGTTTTTAAGGCAGAGGCTCTCCTTTTCTAAGGGAAAAGGGTAGAGGGATAGGGGGATGAGTGTAGGAAGATGAAATCAGGTGGAGAGAAGGGCTGTGATCGGATACAAAATGAATAAATAATTTTAAAGTGTTTTCTGTTCTCTGACCTTGGCTTTTTCTTTTACTTATAAATGTTATCCATAGGTTTGGTCTTTTAATAATGTTTCGGACTCATGCTTTGTGCCTGGGAATGTTTTAGGTTAACATTTTTATTTCTATTACCTTTCTTGAAAATCTGAAATTCTCACTTCTATGTTGTTGCTGATGTTGTTGTTGTTGTTGTTGTTTCAATCTATTGGTGAGTCATAGCTCTGAGGTTTTTGCTTAACTTTCTAAATTTTATTTCTAGTTTTATTGCACTTTGGCTTTTCTTTTTATTTTTATTTTTATTTTTTTTCATTATTTTTTTAATTTATTTATTATTATCTCAATCACAGGTTGGGTACTTTGAATCCCAGGCGTAGCCCCCTCCCCCATTCCCTCTCACCCTCCCACTCCCTCCCTCATCTCCTTCTTCCCCGCCCCCTCCAAGTCCACCAACAGGGGAGGACCTCCTTCCCTTCCATCCAACCCCAACTTATCATGTCTCCTCAGGGCTGGCTGCAAAGTCCTCCCCTGGGATCTAGCCAGTCTGTCACTCCCTGGCTTATATGGGGGAGGGTCAAAGAGTCAGCAATCAAGATCATGACTGAAACAGTCCCTGTTTCCCTGAATAGGGTCTTCAGCCCTACACCAAGTTATCATGGGCCCTATCCGTGCGGGGGTTCCAGTCTACATCCACACATGGTCCTTGATTGTAGAAACCGTCTCTTACAAGACCCCTGTGCCCG
>CM053745.1:31238732-31273512 GCA_028658305.1 Pachyuromys duprasi | reverse complement strand
GAATGAGGGAGGAGGCTATGCCTGGGATACAAAGTACCTAACCTGTGATTGATATAAAAATAAATAAATTAATTAAAAAAAGAAAAAAAAAGAAAAGAAAATCTTTTTGCCTCAAAAAGCTGAGGGAGATGGGTCAACTCAGGGGGCAGGTGAACAACCATCTTGAATCCTAGACATGTAAATAACATTTTTACATAGTAACTTAAATTTGAAATGTAATCTGTACGTGAGATGGAAATGACAATTTCATAGTAATTTCTTGATATTGGCCATTTTACTCCAAATAAAGAAATCTTTCTTTAGGAGAAATACCAGTTCTGTGAATCTGTAAGTCGTTTTATTAATGAATAAAAGAGGTACAGCCAAGCTTTGGGTAATCCAGAGAATGGAGAACTGTAGAAACTTTGATTTTTCTGTACTATTCTATAAATGACTCTTCAAGACAAAACTTATTTTGAAACAAATATATGTACTTTGTAACCTCGAAAATACACGAATGAATAAATAACAGCCAAATGTTTTTATAAAAATTATTTCTAAATTTCAAAGTATCTGCCTCCCACTCCCTAATCTCAAGGTTATTGGATCCTTCTGCTTGCCACCCACACTCCTTGTAAAGCACTTCCATTGTATCTGTTATATATCTTGAGTTCATATGTTGTGTCGAATGCATATGTTTCCATTCCATTCTGTTATGAACCAGTTTCAGTATTCTGTTTTGTTAACATACAAAGCCTGTTTCAAGCTCTATTCACACTATTGTCGATCTAGTTCACCACTGTTTTTTTACTCTGACAGTAATTTTTCTACCAAAACAATATGTAACACTTTTTACTGAAAATACGTTATTTCCATATAGCTGTTCTGATCATGCTTTCTCCTCTCTCATCTCCTCCCTGATCCTTCCTATCACCACAGCCATCCAATGCTGTGCTTCGTTCTCTCTTTAGAAAACAAGAATACCAATAAAACAAACAAACCAGAATAAAAAAGTAAACACACAAATATCAAAAACAAAAATAAAGAAAAAGTACAAGAAACACACACACACATATACACACACAAAAAAATAAGAAACTAAAATAAGGTAAAAAGTGCCCAAAGCAAAGAATTATGAGAAAAATAACTTTGAGGTATGTATGTGCATGCAGAACATTTACTGCTGGTTACCAGATATCCATTAAATGTGGATAGAGCTGGTGAAAATGAATTCATCATTTGTGATCAGTTGTCAGGTGAAGATAGTGTCTGGGTTCAGAATTGGGGCTCAGCTCCTCTCTCAGCACTGATACCCCATCTGGTTTGAATATGAGCAGCTCTTGTGCATGCTGCAGTAGTCTCTAGGAGTTCATATGTAACATATGCAATATTCTTAAAACACATCCTTGTAGATGAGAACTAAGTGTATTTCAATTTCTTTCTGATAGAAAAGCTTTTGAAATGCCTTGTTTATATTCACTTAATTATTTGTGTAATAATTTGATTCTGGACATTGTGTTTCCTAAGTTATAAGATGCAAACATCATCATATCTGTAAATATTACAATATACCTACAATAGTTCCAATACATTATAAATATTGTTTCAGTATTCAATCTTACTACTTCTCAATCATGATTCACAAAGTACCCCCTTAATTTTATTATGTTTCTATTAATATCTATCTTTTATTTAAATGAAGCTCTGGTTTAGTTACTACAATTCCAGAATTTAAAAAATTACTTTCTTTATAATTTCTTTATTGTAAGCTACTATAATTAACGTTGCTATCTGAAATCATCCAAATGTCTTTTGTATACAATCAAAGTTCAATTTTTAATTCACATAGTGGGCCATTTTATTCATCTTTGTCTCTTGAAATCTGAAATTTTTGAAATAAAATCGTGGTGTGATTTATCAACAAAGACCAAAATGAATGTATTTCAACAAGGTAATAGCACTTAGAAGATTAAAACATTTGAAATAAAAATATATGTTCAAATTTATCCAAAGTAAAAATCATGAAAAAATTTACTAGAAACTCAATAATTGCTCTTAATTTGAAGGGAGATGTTGCTGTTCATGATAGACCGTTCTTTGCTTAGATCTGAAAGCCCTTATCATAAGATGCATACAACAGAAAGTATCAATATTCAATAAGGAAACTATTCTATTCAAAATTAATGTGATTTTATATATATGTGCATATACATATACATAAAGAAGTTATATCAATTGTAGTCAAACACTTGTGAAAACAAAAACCACTTAGTGAATTGATTGGCTATAAAATAAGTGTTCAGAGCCAGGAGATTTTACCTCTAGTTATAAAACTGAGCAATAGATCATGTAACAATATTCTTATCAAAAGAGAAGGCACAGAATAGCACTAAAAATATTAAAATATGAGTACATACATACATACAAACAAATATACATTATTTAATTAAATTTAGTAGTTACAATGTGGGTATTTTTTAAACAATGAATTTTATATAAGAAATACATATAATATTATTTATTAGTTAAAAAACAATGGAGGAGTTTAAGAATGATACTCTCAAGTTGAGCCAGGCATTGGTTGGATAATTCCTCATTCTCCCCATGCAAGAAAACCAACACGAAGGGAGAGAGCCAACCCTTTACACTGTTTTTGTTTGTTTTTTTACTTTGGGGTGATATATACATTATATTAAGAATTGAATTGATTGACAATAAGAGAGAACTATGTTTCAAAATAAGAACCTCTTGAGAAAAAAAAAGGCAAGACAGGATCTATGTTTAAGGTAATTTTTAAGAAACAGAATGAACTCTAGATCTTTCTTAGTATTTTTCTCAAATCCATATCTAAAATCAAATAACTTCCTGGTGGTCAATTCCTCAACTTTTGTAAGAATGTACTTTATTTTTGTTTTGTTTTGATTTTTATTTATTTTATTTTTTATATTAATTACAGTTTATTCATTTTGGATTCCAGCTGTAGTCCCCTCTCTCATTTCCTGTCAGTCCTACCCTCCCTCATCTCCTGCTATAGTCCTCTCCAAGTCCACTGATCCCCTTTCTATCTGACCCTAGCCTATCAGGTCTCATCAGGACTGGCTGCATTGTCTTCCTCTATGGCCTGGCAAGGCTGCTTCCCCATCAGGAAAAGGTGATCAAAGAGACAGTCCTTATTCCCCTTACTAGGGTACCCACTTGGATACTGAGCTGCCACCGGCTACATCTGAGCGGGGGTTTTAGATTATGTCCACAAATTGTCCTTGGTTAGAGTATCAGTTTCAGAAAAGACCCCTGTGTCCATATTTTTTGGGTCTGTTGCTCTCCTTGTGGAGTTCCTGTCCTCTCCAGGTCTTACTATCTCCCCCTTCTTTTATAAGTTTCCCTCCACTCTGCCCAAAGTTTGGTTATGAGCCTCAGTATCTGCTTTGATACACTGCAGAGTAGAGTCTTTCAGAGGCCCTCTGTGGTGGGCTCCTGTCCTGTTTTCTGTTTTCTCCTTCTTCCAATATCCCTCCTTTTTGTCTTTCTGAATGAGGATTGATCATCATACCCAGGCTCCTCCTTCTTGCTTAAATTCTTTACTTGTACAGATTTTAGTATATTTATCCTATATCATACCCTGACACTGTTAAGGACACTCTGTTATGCTTGTAGACAATAGCCTTGCATAGATGTCCTCTGAGAGGCTCCACCCAGCAAAGGATCGAAACAGAAGTTGATACTCACAGTCAAACATTGGGCAGAAAGCAGAGAGCCTTGTGAAAAAGTGGTGTGGAGGAAGGAAACAGAAGGACCTAGAGAGGACAGGAACTTAACAGGAAGACCATCAGAGTAAACTAATCTGGGCCTAAGAGTGCTTGTGGAGACTGAAGCACCAACCAAGGACCATGCATAGACTGGACCTAGGCCAATGAACAGCTTGTTCTTCATATGGATTCCCTATGGACAGCTGGGGTTCCCTAGTAAGGAGAGCAGGTAGTCTCTCTGACAAGGATTCTGTTGCATGCATTTTGATCACTTTCCTCTGGTAAAGCTGCCCTGCCAGACTACCAAGGAAGAGGGTTTGCTCATACCTGATGTGACTTGATGTACTGGGGTTGGTTGGTGGAGGACCTCACCTTTTCTGGCTGGTAGGGGAGGAGGTATGGGGGAAGAGGGAAGGAGGGAGGGAATGGGAGGAGAATAGGAATGTAAATTAATTAATTAATTTTTTTAAAAGCACAGGCTGTGAGTTTCATTACCAGGACGCAGATAAACATGCCAGTGTGGTGGTTCATGCTTGTAATTCTAGAAGAGGTTTGAGGTTGAGACAGGAGGATCCCTGGGGTTTGCTGATCCCAATCTGTATGATGCATCCCATACTAATGAGAGACACATTGGCAAATGTAGGATTTAGGACCCTTTATGTTAATCTTCTGACCTCTACATGAACAAACACGTACACATGCAGATACGAGAATAAGTTGCACATATATACATATGCACTCAGAAGACTATTTCTGAATATTTATATTAATGTAAATTTTAAAAACTTTTGGGGGTATTAATTATTTATAATCTATTGTAATCATTTCATTCTTTGATACTCAGTCATTTTATCTTGGTTTAAATATGACCCACACTTACAAATTTGAACCTATATCTTAGTGCTTTTTTGCCTCTAAATTCACCACTCTGGCAATTTTTATGTGTAATATTCTCTATTCATCTGTGGTAAGAAATAGCTATAAACTCATTGTTTTCTTCTTAAGTATCAAACTGTATTTTATAATAATGAACATCCTGTTCATCAAACAGGTAACTGTTGTAGCTGCACATAGAAATTTCATATAGTTTAAGCAGAGTGAACACAGTGCTCCATTAAATTAATGTTCTTCCTGCTTGTGTGAAGTAGTGGACAAAAATGTATGCATAAATATCATGTATATGTGTGTATGTATTTGTTTTGGCTTGTTAGGGAGTATCAACTCTTGTAAAAGAATAATGAACACATGTTAATTTACATGACACATTTTATGATGAAATTGCCAAAACAGCTACTATTACAAGTTATTTTCTCAATGCGTATTTGTGTCTTGTTATAAATTATAAAATGATGAATTTTAAAACAAAGAATCCTGGATTTTTGAAATTAATACCAATCCAGAGCTTTCAAACATAGAATATATTTGAGAAATGTTCATATTAATAGCATTCATTATTTACTGTTAGCAGCACATTATAACTTGAAGTTTGCAAACTATGCGCAAAGTGCTGACCTAGAAAGAAGCCTCCAGAAAATCATTTGCTATGGATTTCTTAGAGAGCTAAACACTCCTTTCTTCCATGTTTGCTATCAATTTCTTGTCAGAAGCAATTCAAAACTCTAATTTTGGTGCTTTAAGACTTGAATGAGTAGATAAGCATTATATCATAGCCATTACTTTAAGCTGTGTTCATAATGCATGTTCTGTAAAACACACTAAGAAGAGTACATATTTCCTTGGTGAGGTGATTTGATGAATATGTTCCATTTTTTATTGAAATCCAAAACAGTGACCTTGCACAAGCTTGCATTCTCAAAATTTCCTATACCAATATGCAAATGCTCTGTCTTGCCCTAGAAATTGCAAAAATGCTTTTTTTTTTTAAATGATTTACTTGGACTACTTTTTAGGAGAACAATTTTTGAATTAAAAGATATTTTCAGAGAATGCTACTCCATTTTGTACACTGCAATTTGTTTTCAAAATCACCTTATACCTACAGAATATCATGTCACTTTGATCAAAGTGAAGACATTACTCTTACAATCGTATTGAGCTTATCAACCTTACCTTGAGTGCATATACTTTTCTATCACCCATCAGTTATGTTAGAGGTTGCAAGAGAAATTATCAGGGCAATTTGAAACCCAGGGGTAAGCTCATAAAATAGTTTGTGAAAATATTGGGAGAAGGCAAAACACTCTAACGTTGTGGATAAATTAAAATAATTTTTATTTTATGTGCAAGAATGATTTGCTTTATCTTTGTCTGTGTATCATATGTGTGTGTGGTGCACTGAGAGGTCAAAAGAGGGCATCAGACTTCTGGGATTTGAGTTTTTGGACTGCTGTGAGTCAAGATGTGGAGGCTGTGAATTGAGCACAGGTCTCCTGCAAGAAAAACAAGTGCTCTTTAGCTTTGAGCCATCTCTTCACCCTACAGCGATTTTATTTTCTCTTTTAAAATCAGAAGCACCAGCTCCATATTTGGAGTTGAAAGTATATGAAAACTTGAAGTTTTGTGTTCAAAATTAAGTAAGAATTTCAAGATGATAACAGCACAATATGAACTCAAGAAAAGGAGTCTTCTGGCTCTGCACAGTGTTCATGCTCAGGAAATTGTTCCTCCCTGTGGCAGTCTATCTGCATTAAAAAGAACATGAAAACTGCTACACAGCAGTTACAGAGATGAGTGATTATGTCTATACAACTCAAAAAGAAAAAAAAAACCTTCCCTCTAAAACAAATAGCAAGAATTCCTGTTGTTCCATTCTAGAGAACAACAGAAAGCCATGATTTTTCAAATTTACCCTTTCTCTTGTGGAATGTTCAATTCCCATTCAGAAAGGCAAAGAGGATGGACATCAGAGGAGGGAGAAAAGAGGGAACAGGATAGGAGCCTAACACAGAGGGCCTCTGAAAGGCCCTACCCTGCAGGGTATCAAGGCAGATGCTGAGACTCATAGTCAAACTTCGGGCAGAGTGCAGGGAATCTTATGAAAGTAGCAGGAGATAGTAAGACCTGAGAGGACAGGAGCTCCACAAGGATAGTAACAGATCCAAAAAGTCTGGGAACGGGGGTCTTTTCTGAAACAGATACTCCAGCCAAGGCCCAATCATGGAGATGGCCTGGAACCCCCTGCACAGAGGTAGCCTATGGTAGTTCAGTTTCCAAGTGGCCTCCATAGTAATGGGGACAGGGATTGTCTCTGACATGAACTGATTGTCCTGCTTTTTGATCACCTCCCCCTCAGGGGGGAGCAGCCTTACAAGGCCACAGAAGAAGACAATGCAGCCACTCCTAATGAGACCTGATAGACTAGGATCAGAGGGAAAGGGAGGAGGACCTCTTTTATCAGTGAACTGGGAGAGGGGCATGGGTGGGGAAGTGGGAGGGTGGGATTAGAAGAGGAGGAAAGGAGGTACAGGGGAGATACAAAGTGAATAAACTTTAATTAATTAAAATAAAGATAACTATGCAAACAAAAAATTCTGTCCTTAATTTTTATCCAGAGATGAACTTTAACCTAAGAATTGTATATCATATTAAAAGAGATGAGGACTTAAAAGCACTCATTTCAACCATAATATTTGTAAAATGTGATGAGTGTAACTCAGGAGGAAATATCTTTAGTCAACATTGCTACACCCAGTCCAAGTTTAGGCTTCAGTCTATGCATGTTCACATTCATCTCCTAAGTTTGGGTTAATATCTCCCAGTGGAGAATCTTTATCTCTTTTAAAACTTTTTTTCCACTGTCTAAGGCTATAGAGAATAGAGAAAATTCAGTTTTAAAATTTCAGTTTTTGTATTATTTTTGGATGAGTATCTAATTTTCACTTCTCCTAAGTTGTTTAGTACAACAGCATTTAAACATTAGTGACAAAAATTAGAGTGATATAAAACCAAAGGTATTTTAGTGTGGAAAAAAGTAATGTTTTCCACAAACAGTTGTCCAAATGGAGTCAGAAAAGAAGGAAGGAAAACATGACCCGCACTTAGATTTCGATGTCACATGAGTGATTATGACTTTTATAACTATATTGTTTTTTATTCATAATATATAATTAAAAAGTTTTTTCTGTTGTGTATTATGCTAGTAACTCTGGATTAAGACATTTACATTTTTATGCCTATTTTATCTAGGTGATATATACTGATTATCGACTCAAATCAGAGTGTGATCTCTATATGGGAGGTTCATGTTGTAAGGCTTATTAATATGAACTTGTTGGGAAGAGACAAGCTCATACTATATAGAAATATGATAGGATTACATGAACCAGACTGTGGAGACAAAGGATACTTCAGCAGAATTTCTCAAAGCCCCTGATAACGCCAAGGCTATTAAGGAGGTGAAAGTCAACTGGAAGTCAGACTCTTCCTGAATACAGATGTCTATAAGTTTTTCAGAAGACTCTCAGTGTCACAGCTTTTGTGAATCATCTGTTTCATGAATGGGACTCTAATGATGGTTCTTCAAGGAAGATATCTAGAGGTTTCCGATTGTAGAGCAACTTGTGATTCATTCATACTCCTGGCTCTGTTTATGATGCCTTATACATAGTCAGCTGCATCAAGATGAGGCTGAGGGCTCCAGGAGATGGCTCAGCACTTTATTTGATTATCTCATAAACAATAGGACTAGAGTTTGGATCCTAAAACTTCATGTAAATGCGGGATAGACTTGAGAGTGTAATTTCAGGCTCAAAAGGAGGAGGACTCAGCCTATCTCAAGAACAAGCAGTCTCCTATTACTAGTGCCACTAGTGAATTCTGGATTTTATTCAGAGCCCCCTGACTCAGAGAAAATGGAAAACGGATAGAGAAAGATTCTTGGCATCAACTTAGGACCTAAATAGACATGTGAAAATATGCATGCATATTTACCACAATTATGCATGCATATAAATGCACGTACACATATCTGTGGATGCCCACACAGTTGGAGAGAGACAGACAGAAAGATAGAGAGAGAGACAGACAGACAGACAGAGAAAGAAGCAAGCAAAAAGAAAAAGAAAGAGAAAACATGAAGTTGAATAACTGTTTCTAACTACTGGCTATCAGAAGCTCATTAAAATTGGTGATAAATACAGTCTTGGTACTTTTGATGAGAAATGTATGGACACAGAAGTTATTTATGCTGAGGATGAAGAATTAGAAGGTTGTGATATCTAAAATGCTTATGAGAATGAAAAAAAACAGGCTTTTATATAAGACAGAAATTTTTGACCCACATCAGAATGTAGTTGGCATCAAGTAAGTGGTGTATGTTTGCAAGCAAAGAATAACCTGGATATAAAAAGCAAGGATCTATTTGGATGCCAGTTTACCTGTTCTTAGCTTAATTCCTGGGGAAAATGGAGGTTTGGAGAAGTACATATTTTGGTTGACAGATACTACTGGCTGGAGTGCAAAAGTGTCAAAAGCCTTCATATACTTTTTTTTTCAAAAGTATTATTATTTCAAATTATTCACTTTGTATTCCAGCTCTAGCCCTCTCCCTCATCTCCTCCCAGTCCCACCATCTTCCCCTCCATGTCCCTCCCCTAGGACACTGATAGGGGAGTCTTTCCTCCCCTACTATCTGACCCTAGCCTATCAGGTATCATTAGGACTGCCTGGATCCTCTTTCTCTGTGGCTTAGTAAGGCCACCTCACCAGAGGTAAGTTATCAAAGAGCTTGTTGCTGAGTCTAAATTCAAGGGACAAAACATGTTGGACAGATTATGGAGAAGGGGGAACCCTCCTCCATTGCTGGTGGGAATGCAAACTTATACAACAATTTTGGAAATCAATCTGGAACTTTCCCAGAAAATTAGAAATTGTGTTACCTCAAGATCCAGTTATACCACTCCTGGGCACATATCAGAAAGAAGCTCAATCATAGAACAGGGACATTTGGTCAACTATGTTAATAGCACTTTTTTTCATAGTAGCTGGAATCTGGAAACAACCTAGATGTCCCTCAGCTGAAGAATGGATACAGAAATTGTGGTACATTTACACAATGGAATACTACTCAGCAATTTAAAATAAGGAAACCATGAAATTTTCAGTCAAATGGATGGAACTAGAAATTATCATCCTGAGTGAGGTAACCCAGAAGCAAAGACGCATAGTATATACTCACTTATAAGTGGATATTAGTCATATAATTTATGATAAACATACTTCATGTACTTTTCAATTTCCCTAAGGAAGACAACTTCCAAAAATATTTTGTTAGAAGGCACTTGGACAAAAGAATTAAGAAACTAAATATTAAAGAAAACCACTAAACATTCAGTGTCTTGTTACTCTACATGATCTTCAACACAAATACCAAAATATTTTCAGAAAGAATAGAAACTAAGAAAAACAAGAAAAAGACTGCAGAATGTGGTCAATTATAGGACAAGAAATAGAAGATACCAAAGAGAAGTACCTGGACTAGATTACTGAGAAATGTTGGCTGGCTGTTACTGAGGACTTCCACTCTGTGGCCTGAGTCCAGTTTTTTTTAATAATAATAATAGATTAGAAAAATAATAGACTATAATAAAACAGACTTTTAATTTCTAATGAAAAATAATGGATGTGAAATACCTACATTATAGCATAATTTTTCATCTTATTGATATTTTAGTGAACATATTTTTGCATGTTTTCATCTTTGAGGATTATTCAATTGAGTAAATTCTTAAATGATTCAACAGATAATACACTTTTCGGAAATTAACTCTGAATTTTTTGATAGTAAGGAAAGTAATGATTTATTAAGAAAATAGAAAATCCATAAAATATAGGTAACAACTTCTAATTACAATAGGAACAGGACTAGGAACCATTAAAAATTTACCACAGATACAAGGAAAGGTATATAAAACGGATTGAATTTAGGGAATTTGTCCATGTGAGGTTTTGCAAGATCAAAATCTGATACCAACCAGTAAACTGAAAGCCCAAGGTTCGGTTTGGTTTCAAAGGAAGTCTACAGACTGATTTCCTATTTGTTCTAAAGAGACAATCTCACTTTTTAAGAACCTATCAATCTACTGGATAAATCAGTCATGGATGGTGGTCTGCCTCACTCAAAGTACACGGATTTAAATGGTAATTGCTGAACACCTGTCCATCAAGATATAACCAAGTTGGCAAAAAAAAATTAACTAATATGTCATCTATGTATGTGCTTCCTGGAGCTGTAGCCTTCGGAAGGAATTAAGTTAAAATTCCTTTCTTGGCTCTTATTACCATATAGAAAACTCAAGATATGATAGCTTCTAATGTATTCTGCTTCTTGCTTCCCCACCCCAAAAGCATGCTTTCCTACATTTTGAAAAATGTGTTCTCCTTCTTTATATATAGAATTCATAGATGCCAAATAAAGCTAATTTTGCCTTTCTTGTTTTTGTATTTTATTCTTATTTTATGCTACCTTCCTTCTAAAAAATAACAATTCAAAAATTTTATGTTGCTTCCTCATTCTCTAATTGATTCACTAGAAAGTCGAGTCTCAGTATTTAGTGATAACAATGAGTTACACATTTAAGTGGTCAATTCAGAGATCCAGGAGGCTGAGCTATGGGAACAAAGAGCTTGACCTATCAAGATGCAATTATTCTAACATTATTGTGAAAGTGATGTTATGGGTCCCAGTGTCCAAATCTATTTTTATGTTTAGTCTTGGCTCTGCTGCAAGAGCAGATTTTGCTGGAGCCACTTCCTTCTGCATAGCGGAGTGATGATAACCTCAGGGAGTGGAACCAGCACCTGCGGACTCCCATTGTATGAACTGGTACACATCCTGCTCAGAGCAGAGAAGCTCTTTCCAAATGCAATTTTCCACAGTGGAGATGGTTAGTGAGGGGAGCTGTTACTTGTTTCATGACTGTCCCAATTTCAGTCACTTATACCAAAACTTTGGAAAGCTTGGACTATGCTACAAAATTCCTTACAAATTATACTACAATATATTTGTTATGAATGATTTTAGCTTCTGATATTTTTAACAAGTAACTGATCTTATTTTAGGCACTTGTTCAGCACAGCCCAGTCTTTGTTTGATATTTTTTTTCTCATTCCCCTGAGATGTATATCTATTTCTGATTCTGTTCCAAAAGTCCTCTGAGAGGAGAGAAGGCAATGAACTCATTTGATTTTTGTTTTAGCAAAGCCTGTCTTTTCAGTCAGTAAATTGTTCTGCCCATCTGTAAGAAACTCTACTCACTCTGTCACTGACCTTTTGTTCCTTTCATGTTCGAAAAATGTCTTCTTATTTGTCTTAACCTCCTCGGCAAACTTCTTTTCATTTGTCCTCTTTCCTCTTCTCATCATATTTTTTTTTACATGTCAAACTGCAAAATCACTTATATATTCACACATTTCTCATGAGATTTCCTATCCTTTATACTCTATTCTGCTTTTGGTGCTGCTCAGTAATAATTCCCTCAGTGGCCCCCTGTTTGCAGAACATTTAATGTGGCAATTCAATGGAAATGTAAAATGAGGATGACTTTCAGCTTTTTCTTGTTTATATCTGACATTTGAAAGTGACGAAGAATTCACTTAACCGTATTCACTAAATAAGTCATTAAACAAACTTATACTAAGTACTTTTGTTCTTCAGGTCTGTTCTTTATCATAATTTCAATTTAGGTCTTTCTTTATTCTTAATATGCACATTTGAATTTTCCTCTCTATAGTTAAAGCATGTTGGACTGCTAATACAGCTGATGAATATGTCAAAAATCGAAATCCCACATTTGGCATAGATCACGTATGTGGGACTTATTTCCTATAACATGTGTAAAAATTATAAATAGCATATATCCTTAAAATTTACAAATAGTTCTTTAATGATGTCTATTAATGCCAATGATTTCTTCAGTGCACAGATACATAATACCAAGCCACATGTGCAGGTTTTTGTTCATTTTAACCTCCTATGAAGCTAGTTTAGTCAGAGCAGGACCTGAGAGGCCCAGCTTTTTATTTCTTTGTTCAGATCATGCACAAAGTTTGAAGCCACTCTGATACAGGATTTCAAACACTTTTCAATGGTAAAATGTTAGTGTGGAACACTAATTTAAGAAAATCAACAATAATTAAACTACTCATTAATTTAAAATGACATAACAATTTCCAAAGAGGTGGCTGGCTCTCTGATCACCTCCCCCTAAGGGCAGGACAGCCTCACCAGACCACAGAGGAAGACAATCACCCAGTCCTGATGAGATCCAATAGGCTATGGTGAGATGGCAGGCAAAGCAGACTGGGGTTGGAGGATGGGAGGATTAGAGGGCAGGAAGGTGGGGGTTGAGAGAGGAGAAGGGAGCAGGCTACAGCTGGGATACAACGTGAATAAATTATAATAAATAAAAATAAATTATAAAAAAGAAAAAATTCCAAAGTGGTTGTACAAGTTTATATCCTCCAGCCCCCAGGCAAAGGAGGAAGGTTCCCTTTGTTCTACATCCTCTCCAGCATGAGTTGTCACTTGAGTTTTTGATCTTAGCTATTCTGATAGGTGTGAGATGGAATCTCCATCTTTTTAATTTGTATTTCCCTGATGACTAAAGACTTTGAGCATTTCTTTAAGTGTTTCTCTGATAGTTCTCTGTTGAGAGTTCTCTGTTTAGCCTATTTTTTAATTGAATTATTTGGTTTGTTGGTGTTTAATTTTTCGAGTTCTTTATATACTCTGTATATTAGCCCTGTGTCACATGTTGGGTTGGTGAAGATCTTTTACCAATTTGTAGGCTGTTTTGTTGATCATGTCCTTTTAGCTTTACAGAAGTTTTTCACTTTCATGATGTCCTATTTATTTACTGTTGACCTTGGACCCTAAACTGTTGGTGTTCTGCTCAGGAAGTTGTCTCCTGTACAAATGCATTCAAGGTTCTTCCCTATTTTCTCTTCTAATAGATTTAGTGTGTCTGATTTTATGTTGAGGTCTTTGATCCTCCTGGACTTTATTCGTTGTGCAAGGTGATATGTATGGATCTATTTGCGTTTTTCTACGTGTATACATGCAGTTAGACCAGCACCATTTGCTAAAGATGCTATCTTTTTTTTTCATGAGAAAATTGGGAATAGGGCTACCTCAAGACCCAGCTATAAAACTCTGGGCATATACCTTAAAAATGCTCAACTGTACAAGGACATTTGCTCAACTAAATGAATAACACCTTTATTCATAATAGCCATAACCTGGAAACAACCTAGATGCCCCTCATCTGAAGAATGGATACAGGAATTGTGCTACATTTGCACAATGGAATACTACTCAGCTGTTAAAAACAAGGAAATCATGGAATTTTCAGGCAAATGGATGGAACAAGAAAAGATAATCCTGAGTGAGTTAACCCAGAAGCAGAAAGACACTCATGGTATTCACTTATAAGTGGATATTAGCCATATAATATAAATATACTAAAATCTAAAGAACTAAATATGGTAAAAGACAAGGAGCACGCTATGGAAGATGCTTAATTCTCATTCAGAGGAAAAAATAGGATAGACACTAGAAACAGTGAAATAGGGAACTGGAAGAGAATTACTACAGATGTCCTCGAAAAGATTCTATCCAGCAGGGGATCAAAGCAGATGCACAGACTCAGAGCTAAACTTTGGACAGAGTTCAGGAAGTCTTATGGAAGAAGTAGGATATAGAAGGTCTAGAAGGGGCAGAAGCCTCACAAGGACACCAACAGAGCCAAAAAATCTGGGCTCAGAGTGGACTGCAGAGACCAATGCGTCAACCAAGAATGATGCATAGAGAGGACATAGAATCCCTGTCCAGATGTAGCCCATAAACATCTCAGTCTTCATGTGGGTCCTCTAGTAATTGGTAGAAGAGACAGTCTTTGACATGAACTTCACTGCCTACACCTGGATCACTTCTCGCTGGTGGGATGACCTAGCTTGCCCACAGAGGAAGAGGATCCAAGCAGTCCTGACAGGACCTGATAGGCTAGGGTAAGACAGCAGGGTCTATAGTGGAAAACAAAGAGGGATAGGGGAGAAAAAGGGAGGGAGAGTGATACCAGGAGAAGATAAGGGAATGGCCTACAAAGTGAATAAATTATTTTAAAAAATTATATTTTTCACAAACAATGACTTGAAGATGTGTTTAATTTTGCTCAAGTAAACAAGTAAATAAGTTATTTTAAATGATTTTTAATTTTTAATTTTAATTTTTATTCATTACACTTTATTCACTTTGTTTCCCCCGGATTAACCCCTCTCTCCTCCCCTCACAATCTCACCTTCCCTCCCCCTTCTCCACACATGCCCCTCCCCAAGTCCACTGATAGGGGATGTCTTCCTTCTGATCCTAGTCTATCAGGTGTCATCAGGAGTGGTTGCATTGTCGTCCTCTGTGACCTGGTAAGGCTGCTCCCCCATCAGGGTAAGCTGATCAAAGAGCAGGCCAATCAGTTCATGTCAGAGGCAGGCCCTGTTCCCATTACTATGGAGCCCACTTGGACACTGAACTGCCATGGGCTACATCTGTGCAGGGGTTCTAGGTTTTCTCCATGCATGATACTTGGTTGGAGTATCAGTCTCAGGAAAGAACCCTGTGCTCAGATTTTTTGGTTGTGTTGCTCTCCTTGTGGAGCTCCTGTCCTCTCCCTATCTTACTATTTCCCACATCTTTTGTAAGATTCCATGTACTCTGCCCAACCGTTGGCCGTAAGTCTCAGCATATGCTTTGATATTCTGCAGGGTAACCTTTCAGGGGCCCTCTATGACAGGTTCCTAGCTTGTTTCCTGTTTTCTTCTTCTGATGTCCATCTGTTTGTCCTTCTGGCTGGGGATTGAGCATTTTAGCCAGAGTCATCCCTCTTGATTAGTTTCTTTAGGTGTACAGATTTTGGTAGGCTTATCCTATTTTATATGTCTCTATGAGTGAGTGTATACCATGTGTGTCTTTCTGATTCTGGGATAGCTCACTCAGGATGATCCTTTCCAGTTCCCACAATTAACCTGCAAATTTCATGATATCATTGTTTTTTTATTGCTGAATAATGTTCCATTGTATAGATGTAACACAATTTCTGTATCCATTCCTCAGTTGAAGGGCATCTGGGTTATTTCCAGCTTCTGGCTATTACAAATAAAGCTCCTACAAACATGGTTGAGCAAATGTCCTTGTTGTGCACTTGAGTCTCTTTTGGATATATGCTTAGGAGTGGTATAGCTGGATCTTGAGGAAGCGCTATTCCTAGTTGTCTGAGGAAGCACCATATTGATTTCCAGAGTGGTTGTACAAGTTCACATTTCCACCAGCAGTGCAGGACGGTTCCTCTTTCTCCACAACCTCTCCAGCATGTGTTATCATTTTGGGTTTTTAATGTTGACCATTCTGATGGGTGTAAGATAAAATCTCAGGGCTGTTTTGATTTGCATTTCCCTGTTGGCTAATGACATTGAACATTTCTTTAAGTGTATCTCTGCCATTCTATATTCCTCTATCAAGAGTTCTCTGTTTAGCTTTGTTCCCCATTTTTTAATTGGATTACCTGATTTGTTGTTTTTCAACTTCTGCAGTCTTTATATATACTGGATACTAGCCCTCTGTAAGATATAGGGTTGGTGAAGATCCTTTCCCAGTCTGTAGGCAGTCGTTTTGTTTTCATGACAGTGTCCTTTGCTTTACAGAAGCTTTTCAGTTACATGAGCTCCCATTTATTGATTGTTGCTCTTAGAGCCTGTGCTGTTGGTGTTCTGCTTAGGAAGTTGTCTCCTGTACCAATGAGTTGAAGGCTCTTCCTCACTTTTTCCTCCAACCGATTTAATGTGTCTGGTTCATACCTAAACATAATAAAGACAATATGCAGTAAGCCTATAGGCAACATCATACTGAACAGAGAGAAACTTAAAGCAATCACACTGAAATCAGGAACAAGGCAAGGCTGCCCACTCTCTCCATATCTCTTTAACATAGTTCTGGAAGTCCTTGCTAAAGCAATAAGGCAATTGAAGGAGATCAAGGGGATACAAATAGGAAAGGAAGAGGTCAAAGTATCACTATTTGCCGACAATATGATAGTATACCTGAGTGACCCCAAAAATTCTACCAGGGAACTCCTACAGCTGATAAGCCCCTTCAGCAAAGTGGCCAGATACAAAATTAATTAAAAAATCTGTAGGCCTCCTGTATACAAAAGAAAAAGGGCCGAGAAAGAAATTAGGGAAACAACACCCTTCACAATTCCCACAAAAGACATAAGGTACCTTGGTGTGACCCTAAAAAAAGAAGTCAAAGACTTGTATGAAACAATTTCAAGTCTCTGAAGAATGAATTAGAAGAGGATATCAGAAGATGGAAAGATCTCCCATGCTCATGGCTTGGCAGGAATAACATAGTAAAAATGGTCATCTTACCAAAAGCAATCTACAGATTCGGTGCAATCCCCATTAAATTACCAGCATAGTTCTTTACCGACCTTGCAAGAAAAATTCTCAACTTTGTATGGAATAACAAGAAACCCAGAATTCCTAAACCAATTCTCTACAATAAAAGATCTTCTGGAGGTATCTCCATCCCTGATCTCAAGTGTACTATAGAGAACAGTAATAAAAACTTAATGGTACTGGCATATAATCAGAATGCTCAATCAATGGAATGGAATAGAAGACCCAGAAATAAAACCACACACTTATGGACACCTGATTTTTGACAAAGATGCCAAAACCATACAATGGAAAAAAGACAGTATCTTCAACAAATGGTGCTGGTCTAACTGGATGTCTCCATGTAGAAAAATGCAAATAGATCCATACTTATCACCTTTCACAAAACTAAAATTCAAGTGGATCAAAGACCTCAATATTTTCAATGTTTAATGAAGAATTTTTTGAACAATTGTAAGATTTGTTTGATTCCCCATGAGGAATAAATGACAGCAATGATTTTGAATATACAATTCAACAACTTCATCTGCATGTGCTGCTGTTTCCTTTCTTAATTAATCACGTAGTAATAAACATGAAAGTGCTCATTTGAGGAGGCAGAAATGTGTGTGTTATTATAAAGAATATGCATGCAATATGAATGTGGCAACAATTTATGAAAAAGGATAACTTGGATTTGATTTGAAAGAGATCAAGAAAGGTTATATGAAAGAGTTTGGAGAGAGGAAACAGAGAGAGAAATGTTGTAATTATAATCTCAAAACTGAAAGAAATGAAAAAATTGGTCTGTATGTAAAGAAATTGATACTTCCTGTTATACCTGTAAGTAAATCCTAAACCATAAAAAAATCACATGACGATAATAAATAATGCATAAACATGCCAAATAATAGCCTTGCTGGAGACTTCTACCTTCCTTTTCAATTTAATACTTTCTAATTATTTGATATAAGATTTAAATTTTGCTGTTATCTTTTTCATAGTCTACTTAAATTTAATATTGTACTTATACTCACCTCATTTTTATATACCACAGTATAAATGAGAGATAAAAACTTAAATACTTTATAACCAATTCACAATAATTTCTTTTCTCTAAACAGATATTTACCTTTATAAAAATCATGGATGGAAGGGAAGGAGGTCCTCCCCTGTTGGTGGACTTGGAGGGGGCGCGGAAGAAGGAGATGAGGGAGGGAGTGGGAGGGTAGGAGGGAATGGGGGAGGGGGCTACGCCTGGGATTCAAAGTACCCAACCTGTGATTGAGATAAAAATAAATAAATTAAAAAAAATCACTGTAAAAAAATCATGGAAACAATATTAAATATGTGTATTTACTTTCATTTAATCTCTCTTGTTTAAATAGGATGGAATTTCCACCTGGTATTCTTTTTCTAAAACTAAAAAAAAAACATTATTATACTTTGTAGTGCAGGCTTTTGATAATAAAATATCTGTTTTATTTCTCTAAAATTGTCAGTCTTGCTTTTTTTTGATATATATTTACCTAGCATATGGATTTTGAGTAAGAACCTTGTCAGTATTTGAATGCTACACTTTATTACCTTCTGTCCTCTTCTGCTTCTAAGAAAATATTGATATCAGTATTCTTCTGATTTTATCTAGTTATTTTCTCTGGAATCCTTACAGAGCATTTCCTCTTTGGTGCTTAGTATTGGTATTATAATGTTCATTAACTGAGTTTGCTTTGACTTTATTCTCATTTAACCTGACTGACAAAATCCAGCGGCTACAGAAAGTTCCAACCACTGAGCATTGTAGACATTTTTTCTCACACACTCCTCTCCACTTCTGAGGATTCCTAACCTATGCAGATGCTTCATTCCTTCTCCTCAGGCCTGAGCTTTGGTTTGGACTAGTCCCTCCCTGTTTTTTAAACTGAATAATTTCTATGCACTTTCTCTAAGGCTGCCAAGTTTTCTTATAATCATCTCCGGTTTACTCTGAAGAAGATTCATTAGGGAAGCTGTCTAGCAGTATCAGTGAGCATGGGCTCTGGGACTGCCATGGCCTTCATAGTCTGCCTTGCTTGGCATTCTTATATACATACATCTCATTGACCCATAGTGTTTACTCACATCCTGAGTTCTTCAAATGATCTATCCACTATTATTCTACCTCAGGCAAGCTAAATTCCACAGTGACTTGTAAGATATGGACAAAACAAAGACTTCTGTTTCATAATAATTTTTACCTCTGGGTGTTTGAGGCTCCCAATTTAGAACTCACAATAGAAACGAATGTTTATGATTAATTTCAGAGGGTATTTTCAAGTTCAAGAAATTTTCAAGATTTCTTTTTTTTTATATAATAGCTTTTCCTTTTCTTTCACAAGCTTTGTGTATGTCACACATTAATATATTTTCTCTTAGTCATTGAATAAGCATGTATTATGTATTATCTAATAACTGTGATGCCTAGGCTATTTCACAATGTTTCTATTGATCATTATTATTTAATTTTGATTACATGTTCTGATATGATACATTTATATTACCTTTGTAAAGAATATTTACTTAAAAAAAATAAAGTGTTAGGAGCCTACCACAGAGGGCCTCTGAAAGGCCCTACCCTGCAGAGTATCTAGTTAGATGCTGAGACTCATAGCCAAACTTTGAGCAGAGAGCAGGGAATCTTATGAAAGAAGTGGGAGATAGTAAGACCTGGAGAGGACAGGAGCTCCACAAGGACAGCAACAGATCTAAAATGTCTGGGCACAGGGGTCTTTTCTAAAACTGATACTCTAGCCAAGGACCACTCATGGAGATGGCCTGGAACCCCTGCACAGAGGTAGCCTAAGGCAGTTCATTATCCAAATGGCCTCCATAGTAATAGGGACAGGGACTGTCTCTGACAAGAACTGATTGGCCTGTTCTTTGATCACCTCTCCCTCATAGGGGAGTAGTCTTACCAGGCCACAGAAGAAGACAATGCAGCCACTCCTGATGAGACCTGATAGACTAGGATCAGAGGGAAGGGGAGGAGGACCTCCCTTATCAGTGGTCTGGGAGAGGGACATGGGTGGGGAAGTGGAAGGGTGAGATTAGGAGGGAAGGGGAAAAGGAGGTACAGGGAGGATACAAAGTGAATAAACTGTAATTAATAAAAATAAAAATAATTAAACAAAAAGAAAAAGAAAAAATAAAGTGTTATATTTTAACATTTGACTTGGATTTGTGACTTATTCTCTCCACAATATAAATATAATCATATTATCCTTGAAATTGTTTTATATAAATGTTTCTCTTCTTATTTTAAAAATATTGTCATTTCTATACCATTTTTTTGAATTCACAAGAGTTAAATGGCTATGTGTGTGCTTGTTTGTTTGTGTGTGTGTGTGTGTATAATATTGAATTTACCAGGAAAACACACACATATACTGTTATATACCTGTCTGAATATTATCTGCTAATTAATCAAGTTATCTAGATTCATTAATGTAGTATTCATTAATAAGAAATTGATTGAATAAATCAATTTCTACAGTGGAATGAAAATGTCACCATCTTTGGGAATAATAAAATGGCATCCGGCTTACACATTTTTTAATCTTAATTTTCACAGTTTATTCATTATATAGCTCTATTAAAGCTCCCTCTCTCAACTCCTTCCAGTCCCACCAGCCCTCCCTCTCTCTATCGCCTTCCCCTAGTCCACTGAAAGGAGTTCTCCTCCTTTGCCATCTGCCCCGTAGCATAACAAGTCTCATCAGGATTGCCTGGGTCCTCTTCCTCTGTGGCTTGGTAAAGCCCCATCACCAGGGGCAACTTATATACTATTTTACCTTTCATTGATTATTTCCCCTATCACTCAAAAAAAAATAAAGAAACCTGTAGTCATCTGACTGACTTTAAAATACTTGTTTCTTTATGTTAGTAGAAGTTATGAAGTACCATTTGGTTTTTCCTATATTCTCCTCAAGATATGATAATTTTCAAAAAGCTTTAAAAGAATAGATTTTAAAAGAATAAATTCTTCTTTCCCAAATGACCTCTAAGGGCACTGTGTATTCTTAAAAATATGTGAAAATTACTTAATGATTAATACAGTCTTAATGTCATTGTTTTTCTGTTATTATTTTAATGTTTAGGCATCAGCTCTTCTCTGATGTTGCTTATGAAGACACTAGAGTAACTTGCTTTCCAGTTGTTCATGAGTAAGCTTCCACTTGTCACCACTGTGCTGCTTAGGAACTGAGCTAGGTACTCCTGTTAAGCATGAATTAGGCAGCCCCAGCTAATTAGGCAATTAAAATTAAGAAACATGCAGTACAAAGAGATTCTCTGTTATTCAACTCACCTCAGCATAAAATATTGTTAATTCAACATTAAAGTGAGCATATTGTTTGAATAAATACTAGGCTTTGCATTGATCTTTGGTCTATCTAAGGCTAATTATTTTATCTTGTAAAGAAGCTTTTGAATTTAGGTGCACAACATTAAATATTAAGTTTTACGTGCTGTTTTCACCACTAGATTTTTTACCTTAGGCCCCTGACAAGCACAACAAAGTATAAATGTCAAAATCAAAGAGGAGCCTGGCCAATGGTATACATGAGTCCATTTAATGAGGCTACTAAAATGTGGCTGAATTCTCACATTTTAATGTTTGTTCTGTTTTATTTGAATTGTGGTTTTTCAAGTGATGCATTAACTCCAAGTAGTATACATTATTGTGTCATTTAACTCACTTAAAATAAACATATCTGTAGAATGGCTCCATATAATTAGCATAAGCATCTGAGTTTGCTCACTTTAAGGAAAGCTGTCCTAAGAGAATATCTCAAGTTTTACTCTGGGTTGTTTTTGTTTTTTATTTTCCTTTCACTGCTTCCATTTCTGTTCACTGTTCTTCAAGCTGAAGTTTGTACCTTTTGGTTCTCAGAAATATTTTGTGGGGCTTCGGTTTTCTGGGGTCTTTGAAAGTAAAATGATCCAAGTGTAGACAGAAAACTGTAAGTTCCTTTATTTTATTACATTTCAGTACTTTTTTCAGTGTTAAAAACATACTAGTACATCAGAAAAGAATGTTGCTTTTCTTAGGGAATTAAGGACAACATAAAAAAAATGAATCAAGAAGAAAGAATGCTTGTCATTTGCTTGGAAGTTAGGCTTGACTATTTTTGTGCATTCCTAAATATGAATATGGTGATTGATTTGTTGAAAGGCTAGTAATTACAATCAGTATGTGAGTTCATATAATTTTGATTTATGCACTACCCCATAATCCATATTTATCTGAGTATACTATACACTTCATACTTCCTGGCTTTCTGTAACCTATGAATCCATTTTCATGGTATTGTTTATTCTGTCAGTTAGAATAAACTGATATATAGATAGATAGATAGATAGATAGATAGATAGATAGATAGATAGATAGATAGATAGATCAATGACATAGGCATGCAGACAATATCCAGCCATTTTGATGTCTGGGAAAATATGGGTAGATTACAAGTATGCTATATTGTTAACTATAGAATAATGTATATTTGTTGAAATTTGGACAAGGGTTGAATTTAATTCAACTCACTGTGACTTTTGATATTCTCATGGGAGATATATAATAGTCACAAGGAATTCATGGTTAATGAGATTGGAGAAAAGTAGCACATTCAGTATTAAAACATGTCAAAAATATAGATTGTGTTAAAAATTTCATGCTGAAAATTAGCATTACATTAGGAACTGGGAATTAAAGAAATTTACAACCAAGTCTCATTTGCCACTCGTATTTCTGAAGGTGATAGAGAATGACATAAAATGACCAAGCTAATAGGCTCTAATGTGGCAGCTTCACGCTTAACTTCATTAATGTCGTTTCCTGTTATGGTTACATGCTAGGTGAGGTATACTCTAGATTAATGATAAAATATAAAGTATCTAAAACATGCCCAATAAGAGTAAAGCCTTTGGATATCACTCTTCTTTATATGTTAATTTGGATGGTGATATGAATGTCAGAAGAGTCTCAACATGAAGCAATGGAAAATTTCTCCGTCTTCATATGTTTAATAAGAATAAAATATCATGAGCTGATGATATTCAAAGGCTTGCTGTACACAACAATAACTGAGATACAACAATATCAACAATGCATGATTGTGAAGATGTGTGTGATAGAGTCACAGTTCCAGGCCCTACATATCACAGCTTAAAGGGTTTCTTGGAAAAGCAAAACATGTGCCATGTTTCGACTACATTAATACATTTGCTATAGAAACCCAGCAAGCCCATATTTTAGGAACATACAAGAGAGCATTTTATATCACCTTGATCTTTAATATTTCAAATTATTACAAAAAAGAGGAAGGTCTATGAAAATAAGCCTAAGTATTAAGAAGAATGATTATTTTTATAACGGAGTATTCAAATGACGCAACTCAATATTCCAGTAAGAATGAATACTTACAAGCTTAGTTAATGGATCCATTGTGGATAATGATTTAGGGACTTCAGCAATTTTCTTTTTAAAAAGCACTGTTCACTCCTTTTGTGGAAAGCAAGTATGGTATATACGCCTGCCCAAAAAACTAAGCCACATCACTTAAGAGGTCAATTCAGATTTTTTAATATCCTAGGAATGGCTAAGAATAAACTAATAATAAAATACATATTTCACTTATTTTAGAAATTATGAAAAACAACAAAATTATGGCTGTAAAATGAATTACAGTTCTTGAAAATAAACTGTATTACAACTACAACATGTAGTAATACTTTTCAGACTTGGCTTTTTGCATTTCTGGCATTTTCTTGGTAAAGACAGGGAAACAAAGTTTCCTCATTTCCTTTGAAATTTGTTTTGAGTTGTACTCTTCTTTACTATATTGTTTTCTGATGAATCTGAGTATTTCCAGGAAAAGACAGGTCTTTGTGTTATTGTAAGATTATTCGGCAGGACATCAAAGAAGTTAATGATGGGAAGATTCCATTCTATTTCTAAAGTGCCTTGTGGAGCTTGGACATAGCTGAGACTGCTGGGTAATCTAAATCAATTATATTGAATTCACATAGGGTGATTATGCCCTTCCCAGATCCTCCCTCAGCCAGCTGTTCGTAATCAGTCCGCATCCCTTAGCTCAACCAATGCCCCCCACAATGCTGACTGTGTCTCACTCCAGCAAGACTTCTTAATAATTGCCGCTCATTTAGGACATACGCCCCCATCACTTGCCTTTCAACTCTCTGCTTCCTCTCAGTTACCGCTGGCTTCTTTACATGAAATATTAATGGCATCTTATCGTTTTTCTTTGCTAGAAATTTATATTAAATGTGGAATTTGGAATGCCAACTGATATCTTAAGTAAGACAGTGAATGTCCAAATATGAATATTTTTTTTACTTTTGTTCCTTAACGTAGAACTAAAATAAAAGCCAAGAAACAGACTTCAGTATTTCCATTTTATAATTACTCAGAGAATTATTGAAAAATAAAACAAGATTTATATTTTTTGGTAACACATACATATATCTGCATAAGAACTTAGCAAAACTAAACTAGAACATTTTTAGTCATTTTGTAGTAGGGTAAATCAGGAATTGTGTTGTTTTTATTGACTTTATTTTATTTTAAATAAGACAACTTTGCACTATATAGCTTTGGCTGGACTGGAAATTTGTATGTATACAAGTTTGATCTAGAATTCCTAGACATCTGCCTGCCTCTGTCTCCTGAGTGCTGGGTTTAAAAGTGTGACTCTAAGCCCTTTAGGGATTTTATTTTAAATTGAGAAGATTGTGGAGTACTAAACAGCGACAATGTAGATCATCCACAACTTACTTTACCTGGAATATGTATGCTGCTAATAATATAAGGTCTCCAACTGTGTAGTAAAGAATGTCAGTAGGAACAGCAGTGAGCAGCTGGAGCCCGAACATATTTCATTGCTGCTCCTAGTTACAATGGTTGCTTTTTGCCATTTCTAAAGTCAAATGTTCTAAATCATTATTTAATTCAAATTTTAATATACTTTTCATTTTTAAGTAATTTATTTATTTTTATATTAATCACAGGTTATATACTTTGTATCCCAGCTGTAGCCCCCTCCCTTATTCCTTCCCACTCTCTCCCTCCCTCATCTTCTCCCTGCCCCCCTCCAAATCCACTGATAGGGGAGGACCCACTACCCTTCCATCTGACCCTAGCTTATCATGTCTCTTCAGGGCTGGCTGCAATGTCCTCTTCTGAGGTCTAGTTAGGCTGCTTCTCCCTCAGGGTAGGGTGGTGGCAGTTGACAAGCCACCCATTGAGGTCATGACAGAAATAGTCCCTGTTCCCCTTACTAGGGTGCCCAGTTGGGTACTGAGCAACCATGGGCCACATCTGAGCAGAGGTTATAGTTTGTATCCATACATGGTCCATGGTTGGAGAAAGTCTCATAGAAGACCCCTGTGCCCTGATCTATTTGGTCTTTGTGGAGCTCTTGTCCTCGCCAAGGCTTACTAACTCTGCCTTTTTTCATATGAGTTCCTGCACTCTGGCGATGGCTTGATTGTGAGTCTTAATATCTGCTTTGATACATTGTAAGTTAGAGTCTTTCAGAGGCCCTCTGTGGTAGGCTCCTGTCCTGTTGCTTGTTTTCTCCTACATTCAATGTCCATCCCATTTGTCCATCTAAGCGAGGATTGATCATCCCACCCTGGGTCATCCTTCTTCCTTATCTTCCCTAGGTGTATAGATTTCAGCATGTCCATCCTATCCTATAGGTCTGTGTAAGTGAATATATATATATATATATATATATATATATATTTCCCTGCGAATTTCATAATGTACTTTTCATATAAAAACATATGAGGCAGGCTTCTAGTTTTTACACAGAAACATTAAGGAATCATATTCACAAGCTCTAATCTGGATTTTCATCCAGCAAACTAAACAAATCATCAGTTTAGCCTTTTCTTGTCTGTGCAACCAAATCACATAAGCAAAGTTGCCATACAGCTTACTGACCAAAATCTTTACTTATACTACTATCAGTTATTTTTAAAAGTAGAATTAGCTGTGTGTACAAATCAGGAGAATGTGATTGTAACAAAATTTGCATGTGGAAGTTAGAGAATAACTACACAAAGTCTGATAATTTTTCCTAACTTTCCTTGGGCTCCAGAGGTTATGCTTAGGTCAACAAGCTTGTGCTGACCAGCTGAGGCACCTTGCTTGCCCTAGACTAACTTCAGTCCTTTACTGGTTACTGGCTCCCTGTTAAACATAATTTTCACATCTCTTTAAACAAAGCATCTCTTTCTGCTTCCCAGTCAAGGAAGCCCATATTTTAGAGAATAAGTTTAAGGCATTATTAAAGAAAAGAAAATATGCAATTAAAGGCTTAATGCTGATGTATGAATAATTTAAGTTGATGCATTTATTTCTCTTTCCTTGCATAACAGCATTAAGATGGATAAGAAAAGCCTATGTTTATCCTAAGGTACTTCCTATAATGGACTTTTCAACTGTGAGAAAGTAACTCTGCTGTGGGGGTTGTAACATATGAGAATACTGTTATAAAATCTGGGTGATCATAACTGCAAATGGTGGCACCTTTGAAAGGAAAACAAGAGCTATTCTTTGAAGGTAGAATGAATACATAGGTAAAGGGAGAGAGGAACCACTAAACACTAAACACTAAACACTCTGTTGCATATATCTGTCTAAATGCTCTTTTCATGTAGAAGTTGTTGTAGAAAGTACTAACGTGTATAAACCTACTAAATAATAATGTTGAGTAACTTGTGGGATATGGAAAATTTGAAAGTTAGGTTTGAGGCGTGTATAGCATTGTCATTCACTAGTATATGGCATTCACATCAACGTATAGTAAGAATTCTGAGGAATAAATATGAATAGAAAGAAAGTACAGTAAAGGTAGACTTTTTCTATTGTCTAGTAAACTAATTACCAACACATTGTTCACTAAGCTTCTATCCCCACTCTTATAACATTGTTTATTAACAAAACACTGATTCTAGTGAACATTGTTTATCAAAATCTAAACAACAATTACTCATGAATTAAGATTGTATCTAATACAGATCCTTCATGTATCTTGCCAAAGGTGGGTTACTGCCTTAATAGAGAATTCTAATATTACAAATTAATTTTCCTTTAGCTTAGACTTTATCATTGCTATTAAAATTTTTTGCATGTGATCTAACTCAACATCTTGTTCCTACCAGGAAGGTTCTTTTATCCATGACTGGATCAACAATGTTATTAATTTTAAATTTCTATTGCCATCCATTGCATTATAAAGTTGCTGAAGATGAGAATCACATATCCCAATGTCCAGTATTATGTCTGAAAAACTGAAGACAGTAAGGATTTAATGTATTAAGGAATAAAAAGAAAGAAGTAATAGTAGAAATTGAGAAAGGAAGAGTGAGCCAACAAAGTAATAGTAAGATGGGTGCATATGGATGACGTTAATGAATCATATTTTTAGCATGTCAGCCTCATTCTGTAATGCTGATAGCAGTTATTAAAAGCAGAAATATACAAATAGTCTGAGTGATTCAATTTCCTGTCCTTAAAAAGTGAGGAATGATCTAAGGCCCTCTGACTTTAAATTGCAAAGACTTTATTATCCCCAAATTGTCAACTCAAATAGAACCCGTGATTTGTCTGCATTTTCTCCTTTCCCAGTTTGGGCATGTACACACTCTCCAACTTTTCTTCTGGTCATCACTGCCCTTACCAGGACTGCTTAGTCAGATTTACTTCCAGCATTTCTGCTAATATTTTTGTACCGTTGTCTGGATTGTTTGAAGACAATCTGGTGTGAATAGGGGACAGGGACTTGCAGTAGTGATTATGCTTCAGGTGGAACTCTGCTGAGAAGTTTTCTACTGATTTGCACTATTCCATTTCTAGTCATATCTCTATCTGGCCATGAATAGGGAATTACAGTTTTGCCATGTCATCTACTTTATCCACATGTTGCTATTGAACTGTAAACCACATGGCTGTTGGGAACTAATCCCAATTAATTCTGTCATCAGTGGCTGTTTGTTTTTGAAACTGGGCAATTTAATTACTAGTTTTTTAAAGCTCAGATTACAGAAAATCCTATGCAAGAATGTACACATGTTTATAGCAAAATGAAATAAAGCCCCAGTATAAAACTCATTAAACTAAAGCATATTAGGGTCAGCCTTCAATCCTGTTCATTTTTAGTGCTTAAGGAACTAATGCAGACACATTAGCCTCCCCATTCCTGTCAAATAGAGAAACTAGAGCTGATTTTTCATTAGAGAGGGGATTAAATTTAAAAACCAGAATAATGGAAATTTTTAGTGATACTAAGTAAGTCATATGTTTGTAACCTAAATTCTTCCTCTTAGGTTTTAAATAACCAGGGAAATGATCGTTCAGTATATTACTGTAGAAGCAATATAATTATTTTGTAGACAGCAGACCTAATTTCTTAATATCAATTGTACATGTTAATTGAGAGTCATTTTAGCCAATCAATCACAGTCAAGCCCTTAATGAGTTTCTACAATGTGAACAATTCTGTGTTTAGTTTTGTAGAACCTAGCTTTCCAACTTCTAAACATAAAATTTGTAGTTTGAAACTTTGTTTTGTACTTTTAAAGAAATATTCATGTACATATTTAACAGTAATAGTGAAGAAAATTATATTTGTGAAGCACTCTGGTACAGTCTATACTGTCTAATTTATTAGAGTATATTCATTTTATCTCTTATTACTTTATACTATTCTAGTAAGAAACGTTGCCTGAAATCCACAGACTTTTTAGCCCCTCTCTCTTCATCTGAAATAAGGTCAGCAGCGCTGCTGCACCATGTCCTCTTCCTGCATAAAACTCAATAGAAGACTGAAAATCATCACTACTACAATGAGGTCCATGCCTTTAAAATTATACATGTGCCAGAAAAGAATAGTATGAAACAGTACAGTTACACATAAGGGTCAGTGAAATTGATATCAAATGATAAGACTTGAGAATAATTTGATAGGTAAGAACAAATATAAATCAGATACAAAAAACAAAACAAACAGAGCACCAGAGCACAATCATTTAAATAGTAGTTGGAGGCCGGTTTCTAGTTAAAGGGTATTTATGCTATTAAAGAAAATAGATTACAGAGAAGAGAACTTTATTTAGAATAACAATAGCTGAGAAGTTTATTTGAGACATAGGAGAAACTAAGGAGCAATTAAATATTTTGATTATTAGGAATGTGAAATTGACATGATAGCTTTTTATGCACCCAAAATATTGATAATGAACTTTGAAGGAATGACTCCAGTGGGAGAAGCTCTCTGACAGTAATTCAAATGTCTTGTGAGTATAATCTATATGGGATGGTGATTTCAAGAAACACGATGAAGTATGGTAGAAAATTTTGATATGTTTTATTCTCTTCAAGGTTCATGTGTAGAAGATTTTGGCCACAGTGCAATTATGTGAAGTCGGGGTTTAAAAACTTACTGGATGATGAAGTTCTTGACTTAATCAATAAATTGTTCCACTGATAGATTCATAGCAAGGTGACTTTATTTGGATATGGTATGTGGCCTTGTTGGAGAAATGGACTGAATTACAAGTGTATACTTTTTCATGTAATACCTCATCTACAGACCTTTTATCTCCTCTTTCCCTATCTGAAATATGGTCAGCAGCTCTGCTCCACCGTGTCCTCTCCCTGAATAAAGCACCGATTCACCAAAGACACCAGTAATGAGGCAAAGTAATGCTAGCATGAAAGCTCTGAAATGGTCAGTCATTTTAATTATTCCCTCTAAGTTTATTTCTCTCATGTGATTTGTCACAATACTCAAAAGCTTACTGATATAGTTTATTACTTTTAATAGTTTTATTCTAAAATTTTATGAGACAAAGTGAGAAGTAACATATACTGTTAACTTATGAAACCAGTATTAGTTAAGAAATTCCACAAATCACTGTAAAGATGCAAGGAAACATGTACAGACTGGGTAAAACTCTGTACATCTTTCTATAAAAGATATAAAATATTCATAGAGTTTAAGTAACATCATTTTAGAAAACCACACAATACCTGAAGAAAATAATTTAGTATTTTTAATACTTTAGCTTTTTAAAGGAGACTATAAGGTTGACTATAAGAAGCAGCACAGGCCTGAGACGTAAGTGGAACTTACATCATGATACTTTAAATGTGTATGTGGCTGTTATATTTCTCATTGAAGAAATTAAAATAAAAAAAAACAATGTATACGGATAAAAGACCTAAACCAAAGAAGCAAAAGATTCTCGAAGCATGAACATACCATGAAGAGACCTATTCCATCGACCATGTAATTAGTACAACTCTGACTCTGTCAGAGAAATCCTAACTCTATTTTATTTATACATCTAACTTTATTGTCAAGTTTTAGTTACGGTCCTAACAAAATAAAACAGGGTTAGTGTCTCTGGCTTACTGATTACATAGTCAAACCAGTTCTACCAAATCATATAATTAAGGACCTGATGTGAGGGTTCTACACTTATACCACATCTCACAGTTTATGCTTCAATATATTTCAGTTTGAAAATATTTTTTTTATGAAAGAAGGGGGAGATAGAAAAGCCTAGAAGGGACAGGAGCTCCACAAGGAGAGCAACAGAACCAAAAATCTGGGCCCAGTGGTCTTTTCTGAGACTGGTACTCCAACCAAGGACTATGCATGGAGATAACCTAGAACCCCTGCACAGATTTAGTCCATGGCAGCTCAGTCTCCAAGTGGGTCCTCTAGTAAGGGAAAAAGGCACTGTCTCTGACCTGAACTCCGTGGCTGACTCTTTGATTACCTCCCCCTGAGGGGGGGGGGGGTGGTATGGCTTTACCAGACCACAGAGGAGGACAGTGCAGCCAGTCCTGATGAGACCTGGTAGGCTAGGTTCAGATGGAAGGGGAGAAGGACCTCTCCTATCTGAGGACTGGGGGAGGAGCACGGGAGGAGAAAAGAGAGGGAGGGCGGGATTGAGAGGGACTGAGGGAATGGGCTACAGCTGGGATGCAAAGTGAATAAAGTATAAAAACTAAAAAATAAATTAAAAATTAAAATTTTAATTGCATAAAGTGTTTATTTGGCTTACAGTTCTAGGATAGAGCCTGTTATTTAGGGAATAACTTGAAGCAACTGATCAAATCACATACCTCATCAAGAGCAGAGAGCAATGAACTACACATGAATGTCAGAGCTCAGCTCACATTCTCATTTTCATTCATTCCAGGGCCCCAGCTCCCTGTGTGCCACATGAATCTTCTCGTGTCCACTAATCTTGGTAGAAATTTCCTCCTTTATAAGTGAGATGAGCTGGTAATTGAAGATTAAGCGATGCTTTTAGCCATGCTATCACAGATTAAGCAACAACTAGAAACCCGGTTTTCTTAATTTTTATTAAATTTTCTTATTAAATCATTTTCACTGTGTAGACACATCTGACTCTGAAACAGTTCTGATGTGGCCCATATGAAAAAGATTAGATTGTGTGAATTAGTATTTGTAGGAATGGAGATAATTATATGTAATTTAAAATTGTGGTGTGCATTGTTTCTGTTTGCCAATAGTGGTTGGCAAACAGTGCACATGAATGACAGCTGCTGTCACTATTCTGCTCTATTGGGTTCAGTAGTGCAAGCGTCCATGTATGTGAACACTAGACCAACACTATAAGCTTGCATGAAGTCCTGGCCATTTACTAGTGCTAGGAACTTGTGAGAAGTGCTTTCATCTCATTTTACAGTGATGCCTCCTTTGACAAACTGGCAGAAGGAATGTGGCAACCTGAAGAGTTACCAAGAAGATGGACTTCATGCAAGCAAAGAATTTAAAGGAAGGTATAGCATACCACTGGTGTCAATGCATGTACGCCCTTTCCTGTGCTATTACAAAGGAGAATAAAGAGAAACAGCATTAAGGAGGTCACTGCTGCAGAGTCAGGTGAAGTTTACTCAGAGAGGAAGGAGTGTGAAATGTGGATCATTGAAAGGAGGTCAGCACAACCTTGGAGTCAGGAATGCTAGATACCTGTGTCTTGTGTAGATAAAGTTGTCTTTTTGGATATTTCAAACTTAGGGATAGCTGAAAATTGGTTAGACTGCACATTCCCCCTGGCTTTCCTTGTTCTGCTGCTTATTCCTCACTGCTGGTAGTCCTCGGCCTTTTTTTTTTTTTTTTTTTTTTACAACCTTTCTTCTTTCATTACCGTGTAAATAAATATGTTTTGTGTTTTCCTTAGATTTCTAAAAATTCAGTGAGTTATAAATATTTAGTATATTTTCTGGCTTCATGTATGTTTAAATTTAAGTTTAAATTTCAAAATAATGTGTCCTTGTGAGAGCAAAAATTATTTTGAAATGCTTGAATTAAAATTGCTGCCTATAAGACATTCAGGTCACAGAGGTTAATTAAGTTCTTCATGTAACATAATAAATACACAATCAGCTACCTTTAGTTTAAAACATAATTCTATTATTATTAACATTAGTTAAAACAGCAAGTCATATTATGTATGTACATAAAAATAAGCTGCCATTAAATCCTAATGACTGTACTTTTATAGAGGTCTTAGATTCTTATTCACACCAAACTTTACAAACATCTTCTCTGAAGGACTATGTAGCAGTTTAGTACTTGGTACCCTAACACATATACCACACACCAAAAATGTCTTTTTAAATATTGTTTTTAAATGATAATGAAAGTCTAAAGAACAGTGTCTATTAATGAGATTATAGGTTAAGTTTTGATACAATGTATAACATTTTAATCAAGATAACAATACTTATATCTCCAAACACTCATATTAATTTATTCTGAAAAAAAATAAAATTCTTTTCTTCCAACATATCAAACTATGTAGTATATTAATGTGCTCTGCAGCCATTCTAATCTTCAATATCACACCAGATTTTCTTGCTCCTATCTAGCTATATCCTATCATAGACCAACTTTCCCAATACTGCTTGGCACACCTACATTCACAGGCTCTGTCAGCCATTATCCTTCTCCTCACTATCATAAGATAGTATGCCAGTGACTGGATGTCCACTTAAATTTCGAGGTACTTTCATTCGTTGCTTGGCTATGAAGTTTAGCAGAATGAATTCAAGTTCTGTCCACATCATTGCGAATCACAGGAGTTCAATAGCAGCAACTCTCCCACACAATTCATCTGCTTAATGCAATGAGAAGAAAAAGTATTCCTTTGTTGGTTTCAGAAGAAAATAGAAATCCATTGAAAGACTTTCACAATTTGGCATGGTAATCCTTGTCAAATACCTCTGAATTTTTCTATCCTGGTTTGTTGCGGTATGAGCTTCTATTCACAGACACTATTTTTTAATTTTCATATTTTGCTTACACAAACAAAAAACTACCTAACTCTCATTAAATATTATTTTTAGGATTGCTTTTGATTTCATAGAGTATTTAGTCCTCAAAGTTTTGTGATTTTAAAATGTTATGTTTTTTTTTTAACTTAATAGTCCTTATTACAAGTGAGGCAGTATAAATCATCAAGCCCAATGATGACATATTTCATGTGAAAACTGTGGAATACTATTCTTGAGGTTTTAGAAGATATTGAACCAAGTTCAACAACTAAGCAAATATTCAAATTTAGAAATGCATTCATGTCAGAACACCCTCCTCCCCTTGGAATTTGGCCTTTCGGTACATGTGGATCTAGAATTCCCCTACTTATTTACCGCCACCACTTTCAGCTTTTTCTTCTTCCGTATCTCCATTTCTCTGCATTTTCCCAGCCATCTGCAAATACTGGACAGGCCACAGCGATAACGCTTGGCTGGGACCAACTTTACAGTTACTACACTTCACTGGCATTCAAGCACCTCACTATTTGCTAAGACCCAAAATTGCCAAAACCAACAAAGTCATCAAATACCCAAGCCAACACAAACAAGACCAGGTATCTATATACTAAGAAATACCTCAAATGTGGTTACTCCAAAACACAGGCATGAACTACCTAGACATTATGCCTTCTCCATAAGCCAGAAACCCTACTGTAATATTCCCCAAGAATAATAATTTAGCCAAAGCACAAGACAGAGTAGCATTTTTGTTTAAAGACCTGAAAGTGGGTATGAAAACACAAACAGTGCCTTTATGAAAACACAAACAGTTGAATGAAATGAAGAATAAAATTCTCAAAGTGAAAGTAGCATTTTAAAAAGAAAAGCCCGGGGGGATCCAAGATGGCTGCCAGGAGAGAACACTGTGTCTGAGGAGTAGGAGAGCAGAAACAACGCAGCAACCAGGAGACTGAACTCTGGGACCAAAAACGCCAGCATTGTGAGTGCCAGGTGAGCGGAACTCCTACGGTGAGAAAATCAAGTGGGAAAACCCTAGGGACACCCAGTTATTACCTGGAGAAATTTCCCTGTGACCAGCAGCGCACAGCTCTGATCTGGACAAGCTGCTGCACTGGGCGCCCGCACCCGCCATTGTAGACTGGATCTCACTCCTGGGCAGTCTCGGGAGGAACCGGGAGCCGTTTTCACTGAACTGCGCCCTACGAGCACACACTGCACCCGGGTTCTGCTTCGACCCACGGGTGTACGGCGGGTTCGGTCCGATCATCAGAACCACACCAGACTG
>CM053745.1:31217697-31229791 GCA_028658305.1 Pachyuromys duprasi | reverse complement strand
AGATGAGGGAGGGAGTGGGAAGGTGGTTGGGAAAGAGGGAGGAGGCTACGCTTGGGATGCAAAGTACCTAACCTGTGACTGATATAAAATTAAATAAATTACAGTAAAAAAAAAGACATCTGCTATTTATTTAAGTGGTTAAGCAAAAACACAAACAATTGACAGGCACTGGATGGATTAATAAATGTAAATTTTCTAGATCAAAAGTCACTGAATCTAAGGATATGGGTTTTTTACAATACTAATTGAGTCCTCTATGTTTAAAGAAACATTAATATTAGAAAGAGAAAGGATAAATAGGAAGAAAGCTGGAGGAAAGGTACTCAGGCAGCCAAGCATTATGAGTACAACAGCACTTGGAGTTACCCATTCTGTACTTGGATTCTGACAAATGAACAATGCTGCTGAGGTTTTATCATGGAAAAAACAGTTCTTTCTCTTTGGCCAGCAACCTTGGGAACTTTTGTGCAAACACAAGGAAAGCTGTAATTTCTGTTTTCCAAAGGGATTTCAGAAATACATAGAGATGAGTACGAAGGTGACTTAGTAAATAAAAACAGCTTATTGTTTAACAAAACAGCCACATTACTTTCTCTAAAAGTAAATTTTTGAAGTATTTAGGGAACTATAAAGGAGACATATTTATGCCACTAAAATGGTGATTTTAAATGAATATTAGCTGCTAATGCTTTCTGGGTATTGAGGATAATTGGAGTTTTTGAAGAAAAAAATCCAGTTAATAAAAAGAAAGTTTTCAACACACATTTTACACTTGTGTGAATAGAAAGAACAAACATGGTGATTTATTTGCTTAAAGATCAAAATGCTTGTTTTTACAAATCCTCCACTTCCCTGTGCATTTCTATCCTGGATTTGCTCTTTCTTTAGTACTATGAAACAAAATATGAACCACTAAGCATACTTACTGTTTTCGCTGGCTAGTTTTATGTTAGCTTAAGACAAGCTAGAATCATTTGAGAGGAGGAAACCTCAACTGAAAAAATGCTTCCATAAGATTGTGATGTAGATAGGACGTTAGGGCATTGTAAAAATTAAGTAGGGGCTGTTCTATGCCCATTCAATCTCCTGAATAAATGACACAGAGACCTAGTACATTTATTAAGAAGCTTCAAAGCACTGTGTCTGGCAGACAGATACTCATTTATTCTAACCAAACTATGCTGACATGACCTAGTTGCCAACTATGTACCCTCTTATCTGCCACCTAGTCTCACTATGGCTGTTCCTGCTCCACCTGTGTCCTCACAAGGACTTCATGGCAACCTCTCATCACCTGGCAATCTACTCTTGCTGGTGACCTCCTTATCACTCATCTTTCTCACTTGGTATCTCAAGCCCCATTTCAACTCTCCTGGAGCCCAGCTGTTGGCTGTTCAGCTCCTTATTAACCAATCAGAGATGGTTAATTGGAGAACAATTTTTACACAACATTGAGACAGGAGAGTCTTCAATTATAATGACAATGCCCACGTCTGAACTTCAATCAGATCTCTGTGCACATAAATCAGCATATACTGTGAACAAAATCATCCCCAACAGGGCATTTTCTTAATTAGTGATTGATGGAGGAGGGCCTAGTCCATTGCAGATGGTACCACTTGCAGGCAGATGTTTCTGCGTGCTATAAAATGCAGGCTGAATACACTATGAGAAGCATGCCAGTAGGTAGCACTTCTCCATGACCTCTGAATTAGCTCTGGTCCCTAGGTTCCTGTGCAGTTCTTGGCTTGGCTTCCCTCATTGGACAATAACTTGGGTTGTTGTTAGCCAAATAAAGTTGCATTTGGTCATAGTGTTTTATCAAAAACAGTAGCCCTAATTAAGGCACCATGTTTAGACATCATTATAAGCACATTTTAAAATCTATTCACTATTTATTTATTATCTATGTATATATGCCTATTCTTCCATCAGATAGATGGAAAAATATCAAGGTCATTAGTCAATTTTCTCAAATGGATATATATGAATATATCTACCATTACAAGAAATCTACCAGTAAACCTGTGGAGATCATCTATTTAACTACTCCACATTTTCCCTTTCTATGGAAGCAGAACAATAAAGTTTGCTTCATGAAGTCTGTGTGTGTGTGTGTGTGTGTGTGTGTGTAGTATGTATGGTGTATACCCATCTGTGTATGAGCATGTATACATGTTTGGCCATGTGTGTGTGGGTCTCTAGGAAGTGAACCTAGTGTCCTGTTCTCTCTGTCTCTTTGTCTTGCTGTTTTGAGGCCTATCACTGAAACCAGGATCTAGGCTGGCAACCTACAAGCCCTATACTTTTCCTATCTGCCTCCACATCCCCAACAGTTTTTGGAATACTGACATATGATAAACATGCAATCACTTTAATATTAGTTGCACAGATTTGAACCCAGATCCTCATGTTTTGTGTTCCAAATGGGCTTACCTGCCAAACTGTCTTTCCAGTCCTTCATCACTGTTTTAAACTAACAGGAAAATAAAAGGAATAGTGATGTGTACTATAAAAAATGGTGAAACATAAAACAGATTTCCATCAGATTTCCTCACTGAAGGGACAAAGCTGAAGAGTAAGGATAAAATAAAAAAGACTCAGCAGGATCAGACTGCTGAATAGAGCTCAAAAACAAAAATTGGAGAGTCATGACTCTTGGCAGCATTTTTCTATCTTGTCTATCTGGGTTTGTGGTATGTATTTTCAAACAAGCTAGGTAACTACTAAGCCCCAGTGAAGGTATTGTTACTGGAGGAGGATCTACAATCACTCTTTTACTAAAGCAGTTGAATCCCTAACAACGGTCTATAAATATTTGTCCTTATGCCTAAGATATGTATAGTCTCTATTCCTCATCAAGAAAACCTTTGCAACAGATAGAGACCATCACCAAAAGTGATAACCAATCAAAATGCAGAGTTGTGAAGCCTAGCCCCAAAAGATGCATCTACAAAGCACTCCCAGTACTGAATGCTCAGGGAACATTGTGGAAGAGGGATCAGGAAGAATGTATAAGCCTGATGATGAGGTAGTTTGCTCTGAGAATGTCTCCTAGTAATATCAAAATCTATACCCATAATGTTTCAACATCATGACTGCTCAAAAGAGAATAGAACAAGGATGACCCCGATAAACATGCCAAACTGGATGGAGAAAAGCCCAGCCCTAACCACAGAACTTAGGCAACCAAGAAACCTGGGGAATAGTAGAGGTGACCTTCCTCAGGACAGAGCAAAGTAACTGGCTGTCCAATGCCAAATAGTTGGCCCTGAAAACACACATGCAGGTAATATTATATAAACTGAACAAGTTATATTTAGGAATATATATTTATATGTTTAAGTATACATATATGCATGAAATAACAGTAAAAATAAGAGGTCATGAATTTGAAAGAGAGCAGGGCGTGGTTCATAGAAGTTTTTTTTTTCTTTTGGAGGGGAGGGAATGTAGAAACTTTATAATCAAATTATAGTCTCAAAACAAAAAAAAAAAAAGTCCTATGGTCATTCTAGATCATCTCTCTTCAAAAGCCAGGGAAGCTTGAAGGCAGTGTTTAAATAAATTGGCAGCTCAGCAGCCTTTTCCCTTAACACTACAGAGGAAGCACAGAAAGATGCACAGTTCAGAGAATTCCAAAATTTCCCCCTCTTCATTCGCCTATGGAATTAACACACAGAATTGTGACACTTTAAGGCTGTCAGGCAGTCTCTGAATTATCCTTTATTTTCATCTATCTATCTATCTATCTATCTATCTATCTATCTATCTATCTATCTATCTATCTATCTATCTATTTATTTATTCATTCATTCCAATTTATTCACATTGTATCCCAGCTGTAGCCCCCTCCCTTATCTCCTCCTAGTTCCACCCACCCTCCCTCTTCTCTGGCTATGCCCTTTCCTTAGTCTTCTGATACAGGAGGACTTTCTCCCCTTCTATATGACCCTAGCCCATCAAGTCTCATCAGGGCAGGCTGCATCATCTTCCTCTCCGGTCTGGCCAGGATGCGCCTCCCAGGGGTAGGTGGTCAAAGAGCCAGCCACTGAGTTCATGTGAGAGACAGTCCCTGACTCCCTTACTAGGAAACCCACTTGAAAACTGAGCAGCATATGGGCTTCCTCTGAACAGGGTATATAGGTCCTCTCCAACTATGGTCTTTGGTTGGAGTATGGGTCTGTTCAGGCCCCCTGGGTCCAGGACTTTTTGGCTCAGTTTGTCTCTTTGTGCAGTCCCTGTCCCCTCCAGGTCTTTCCATCTCCCCCTTCTTCCATAAGGTTTCCCTGCACTCTGCCCAAAGTGTGGCTATGAGTCTCAGCATCTGCTGAGCATCTACCCTGATGTGAAGAGTCTTTCATAGGCCTTCTGTGAAAGGCTTCTGTCCTGCTCCCTCTATTCTCCTACTTCCAATGTCTATTCTGTTTGCCCTTCTGAGAGAGGTTTCAGCGCATTTGTATGTCACTTATTACCTGAGCCATATTAATCTCAATCTGAAGACACTGTTGACTAATACTTCAATTAGTTCCAGTTTGCTTGATTTCACAGTCCATAAAAGTTAATATGAGTGTGTCCATATAGACAAAGTGGAGATGAAGTGATTATCGTGAAAGGAGGAATAACAAATACATGTTCTGCTGTTAAATAAAGTTGTGCTGATAAACCACAACTACTAAGACTGCTTTCTGCATTCCGCTGTTTCAGCCCTAGGCCACTTGCCCAAACCCACTTTCTCCCTTCTTTCACTGAGAGAAACATAGAACCTAATAACATTAAGTAATGATTAACTAACCTTTTGTATCTTTTAATATTTTGTCATCAAATTAGAATGGGATGCATTATTTGAAAATTTATAATTATTTGCAAATGCACTAGTGCTCTCCATTGTGACCTTTGTTATTTACTACTGTGTCATTACAGAGAGCGCAAAGTAATCATCTTCCACATGCTGGTGTCACATCTATGCCTAACTTATAATTGTAGGCGCAGGGATTTTTGAAAATGCCTACTTACTAATTTATTTATTTCTCAAGATATGACTTTAATATTTTCTAACTAAAATACTTTCTTATCTGGCTACACTCAGTTGCTTAAAGGGCTCCTCAGTGCTTTCAGGATGAATTTGATCCATGGCGTCTCTGCCTTGTAGATTCTAAAATATTTATGTGGTACAGTATTAGGTTTTGGAGTGCCAAATGGTGTGCTTATCTTAGCTCAAAGAACATTTAGATCTCCTGGTTCAGACTAAATTCACACCCAGAAGGAAAGAGAACTCCTTAACTCCTTGCCAAGTAGCAGACCCCAGTGGCTGCCCATACCTCACTCTGCTCTGTCACAAAAGCACACCTTCTAGAATGGAAAGATATCTAATTTTTTCTAGGGGTGCAAATCCATCATCTAGCCACAGTTTACTTTCCTCTTCTTTAAGTATGAGGAATGAGCATCCTATAGTCTGTGGGGGTGTAATATGTATATACCATACAGACTGTCTTAGTTAGGGTTTTATTGCTGTGAAGAGACACCATGACTATGATGACTCTTATAAAAGGGAAGAATTTAATTTGGGGTCATTTTACAGCTTCAGAGGTTCAGTCCACTATCATCATGGTGGGTTACATGGCAACATATAACCAGACATGGCACCAAAGGAGGCAAGAGTTCTATGTCTTGATTCGCAGGCAGTATAATACTGTGTGGTCCACTGGGCTTACCTTGATCATATATACGACCTCAGTGCCCACCCCAGCAGTGACATTCTTCCTCCAACAAGGCCACGCCTCCTCATAATGCCTCTCCCTATAGCGAAGCATTCAAACACATGAGTCGATGGGTGCCATTCCTATTGAAACCACCACACAGAGACAGGAAAGAGGTAGGAAAAAGAAGGTTGGTGGACTATGTTCTGTCTGATTATTTCTAAGTCTCCCCTACAATGAAATACTGCTTTTGAAATCTATAGCTCAAAAATGTACAAATACAGATTTTAGTTCGAGATTGACAACCTAGTTCTCAGTAGGAAAAAGAAGGGTGACCGCTCAAAAATGCAAGAGAGCTAATACAGTCTACTGTTTCATCAAGTTCCCCTTTATTATATGAGATGCTATGGATTAACTATTACAAATATCCTCTGTTTTGTTTATTCTCCGAATATTTTCATATGTTTCACCTAAGGGAGTATTCTGTCAACTTGGGGTTTTCAGTTTGTTTCCATCTTGTTGTCAGTATCCGTTTTTGAAAGCTTACTGTAGTGCGCATTTCTATATGTAAAAGATGACTCACAAATTATTCTATATCCAACAGAACAATGGATATTATGCATCTAAAGTAAAAGAATTACTAGTTTTTTTATTTTCTTACAATATAAATTTCTGAAGTCAGAGCTTTTTTATCTTTTTCTGTAATAGTTAATACACTCCAGGGACACAATAGCCAATTGCATTGATGGTTATATATGTAATATGTGCAAGCACATTGTACTCGTAACATAGGCTTTTCTATGAAAAGAGAAAACACTTGAATTAATTTGGCATGCAATTTTAATAAAACTTGGGCAATATTGTGGCTTTTCTGTAAATATCCAGCACAAAAGCTAAGCTCAAAGTGGAAGGTGCATGACAACAGCATTTCCCTTATGTATTCTCTTGAAGACATACTTTATGGGCATTTCACATTCTCCAACCTCACTACACCCATTTAATGGTGTCATAAATATTTCAGCACTAATCTGAATCTGTTCATCCCTTTGTACAAGCAATTTCATTTTCCTTTGCTTTCTGGAACAGAGCAATTGCCCACCATCGAACCTCCAAACGAAAGTAATACCAGCTTCCACAATTCTTCACCTAATGCTGGTTATAAGCAGCCAGAAAAATGGACTTCCTGTTAACGTCATCATTTGCATAACTATTAGAATCCTAGCAAACCAGTTCATCTGAGAATGGAAGAAGTAGTATCACATTTTATTCTGTTAAGAAACAATCAGCATCAAAAGGCTAAATGCCCCAAACTAACCTTTTAATTAGTTTCTTTTCATCCGGGATGTGCTTTTTAGATAGAGAGGTTTATTCTTCAATAAAATCAAGATGAGCTTTCAGTATCACAGCGAAATCTACAACAGAACTACCTTTGAATACAAGAATAAAAATTACTGGCTTGTTCCTCCAGGGAAACTTTGGTCCTGCATACTCCTGAAATCAAATATTTCTATGAGTGTTCACTGAGGATGTGATTGCCTGTTTTACGACTAGATTAGGTCAATGCTGCCATTGCAATCTGGCATCATTCTACCAGCAAAGCAATTTCACACAATTAATTTCCTTCTTTAAAGGAAGCAATAAAGGACAGGCAATTGCAAACCTTACGAATTGCACTAACTAGTGCACACATCTGCAAATATGTTTCTCCCTTTCACATGCATTTAAATACACAGGTATATTTACCTTTTAAAAGACAATGGGATTCTAAAAGTATCCTTATGATCTTTCTGTGGGTCAGGGAGAAGGAACACAGAACAGACAGACACAGAGAGAGAGAGAGACAGAGGGGGGGGGAGAGGGAGGGAGAAAGGAGAATCACTGTGAAAAATCAAACAGCACAGACTGTTACAAAAACTTCAAACTCCTCTCATGGTACATTGGTACACATTGGGCATTTTAGTGCTGTTCTACCCTGTGAAGGTAGTCAAACGGGTAGTTTACCAGAAAGTAATGTAGTAGGAAGACAGAATCTCATATCTAATTTAGAAAACTTGGCAAGCAATGTATGGATCAATTTCATAATCATTTTCTGTTATATTTTTTAAGTTAAAAGGCCATGTAAAATATAACATAAGCTCTCTTTTCTTTCATGTGGACATACTTTGCTTTTTGGACATCCTTTTACTGTCAATACTTACATCTGTTGTTTAAAAAGCTATTCGTGGTGCAATTGCTTTTTAAATGCAAACCCATATGTGTGATCTCTAGAGGAACTGGTAAATTCCACCAAATGGGCATTCCTAAATTACTTACCATCTGTAGCTAGTGAGGAGAGGACTGAACCTGCTCAGCTGTGATTTTGCACCAATGTTTCCATCATTTTGATTGGCTCTAGGGAAATCATCAGCTTTTGGCATCGACTTTTCTAACCCCAACAGGTTATTATGGTCTGCTTGAGTTGTACTGGCTTAAGGAATATTACAATTTTTTGGCATATGTTAGAACATATTTGGCATTTTAAATATGTTTCTTTACCACATTCTACCATGATGGCTTAAGTGATTTTCAGTCTTTCAAAGTAGTCAAGAGATCAGAAAGACATTTCTATTGCTTAACTAGAGTTGCTTAAACCATTCAAAGAAAAGTAAGGAAACTCCTAAATTGGACATTCAAACTGTGTAAATAATTTTTGCAAAACTTATACTGTAGAATCTAGGCTAAACTCTAGAATATAAAAAAAATTGTGAGAAAGTATTTTCTTAAATTTATTCTTTGATGGGTTTAAGGTAAAATCTCAGGGTCTTTTTATTTGCATTTCCCTAATAACTAAAGATATTCAACATTTCTTTAAGTGTTTCTATTGAAACACTTGAATTATCTCTATTGAAAATTCTTTAGTTCTGTACCCCATTTTTTAATTGGATTACTTGATTTGTTGCTTTTTAACTTCTTAAGTTCTTTGTATATTTTGGACATTAGCCCTCTGTCAGATATAGTGTTGGTGAAGATCTTTTCCCAATCTGTAGGTTGTTGTTTTGTTCTGACAACAGTATCCTTTGCTTTACTAAAGCTTTTCAGTTTCATGAGGTCTCATTTATTGATGGTTGATCTTAGAGTCAGTGCTGTTGGTATTCTGTTCAAGAAGTTGTCTCCTGTGAAAATGAGTTTAAGGCTCTTCCCCAGTTTTTCTTCTAACAAATTTAGTGATTCTGGTTTCAGAATGGCAAAAATCAAAAACTCAAGTGACAACACATACTGGAGAGGATGTGGAGAAAACAGAACCTTCCTCCACTGCTGGTGGGGATGTAAACTTGTAAAACGACTTTGGAAATCAGTCTGGCACTTTTTTTTTCTTTTATAAAATTAGGAATAGTGCTACCTCAAGATCCAGCTATGCCACTCCTAGGCATATATCCAAAATATGCTCAACTATACAACAACGACATTTGCTCAGCCATATTCATAGCAGTTTGTTTGTAAAAGCCAGAACCTGGAAACAACCCAGATGTCCCTCAACTGAGTACTGATACAGAAAGTGTGGTACATTTACACAATAGAATGCTACTCAGCAATAAACAAACAAGGAAATCAAGAAATTTGCAGTCAAATTGTGAGAACTAGAAAAGATCATTCTGAGTGAGGTATCCCAGAAGCAGAAAGACACACATGGTATATACTCACTTATAAGTAGATATTAGACATATAATATAGGATAAGTGTACTAAATTTGTACGCCTAAAGAAGCTTTTCAGAAGGAGGACCCTGGGTAAGATGATCAATCCTCATTCAGAAAGGCAAATGGGAGGGATATCAGAAGAGGGAGAAAACAGGTAACAGGACAGGAGCCTACCACAGAGGGGCTCTGAAAGACTACAGAGAAAGGAATAAAAGCAAATGCTGAGACCCATAGCCAAACTTTGGGCAGAGTGCAGGGAATCTCATGAAAGAAGGGGGAGATAAACCTGGAGGCGACAGGAGCTCCACAAGGAGGGCAACAGAACCAAAAAATCTAGGCACAGGGGTCCTTTCTGAGACTGTTATTCCGACCAAGGACCATGTATGGAGATAACCTAGAACTCCTACACAGATGTATCCCATGGCAGTTCAGTATCCAAGTGGGTTTCCTAGCAAGGGAAACAGGGGTTGTCTCTGAGATAAATGGCTGTCTCTTTCATCTCTTCCCTCTGATGGAGAAGCAGCCTTACCAGTCCACAGAGGAAGACAATGCAGCAAGTATTGATGAGTCCCGATAGGCTAGGGTCAGAGGGAAGGGGAGAAGGACCTCCTCTGTCAATGGACTGGAAGAGGGGAATGGGGGGGAGGATAGGATTGGGAGGGTTAAGGGAGGGTCTTACAGCTGGGATAAAATTGAACAAATTATAATTAATAAAAATAAATTAATTAAAAATTTATTCTTTGACTATTCATACATCTACAATGCATTCTAATTACTCAGACACATCCTTTTCCATCTCCATGGCTCCAATCCTCCATGCAAATTTCATTTTTATATTCTTGTATTTCTGTTTTGCTTTGTGACCCAATGAGTTTAAGCAGGGACATCTGTATGACAAGTTTGTAACTACGTAATAGATACTGAACTGAGTGAGGTACATAATTGCAGACAGTGATTCCCATTACCCCACTATGTATAAATAGCCAGTATTTTAGTATATCTTCATGTATCTCTTCCCCAGTTGTGTCTGAGTGTTAAAAGGGAGAGTATCCTGAATGGCCAGTTCAGAAAAATTACAATTACTGTTAATTCATGATTGTTATGGGATAATGGGGAATTTTTAACAGTACTGTACTACACTTAAATAAAGTGTTATATTTGTTTCAGTTTACACATGCAATTTAACCTTATATGTTCTAAAAACACCAAAGAAGATAAGATATTCAAATTGTTCCTTTGATTATTATTTTCATTTTTATCAATGATAAAAATCAAAGTTAAAAGTGTTGTCATGGGGGAGATCCAAGATGGCTGCCAGGAGAGGACACCTTGTCTGAGGAGTAGGACAGCAGAAACAACGCAGCTACCAGGAGACTGAACTATGGGACCTAAAACACAAGCATTTGTGATTGCCAGGTGAGCGGAACTCCTACGGCAAGGAAATAAAGTGGGAAAACCCTAGAGACACCCAGTTATTCCCCGGAAAAATCTCCGGGTGACCAGCGGTGCACAGCTCTGATCTGAAGGAGCAGCCACACTGGGCGCCCACAGACACAATACCAGACTGGGTCTCACAGTCTCTGGGCCAGACTGAGGAGGAACCACATACCATTTTGACTGACCTGCACACTGCGGGTCCGCCAATAACCACCTCAGTCCGTGTGTGAGTCCACGGGCCAGTCAGAGAAAGACCAGGCAAGCTTACAGCAGGCACACACCAATTGCTATCCCCGAAAACCACCTCAGTAACTGTGTGTGCCTGTGGGTACGCAAACCAGACTGAGAAGGCCCAGGGGACCGTTTTGACTGGCCTGCACACTGCGGGGTGTACACTGCTCAGGCCCGCCCTCGACCACCTCAGTCCGTGTGTGTGTGTGTGTGTGTGTGTGTGTGTGTGTGTGTGTGTCCACAGGCCAGTCTGGGCAGGACCTGGGTTCTGCTTCTACCAGCAGGAATTCAGCAGGTGCACACCAATCGCGCCCCCCTGAAACACCTCAGACTAGGAGGTGTTTCCCCTCCTAGGAGACAGTTTTAACGGGCCTGCACACGCAGGTCCACCAGCAACCACCTCAGTCCGTGAGTGTGTCCATGGGCCAGTCTGAGAAGGCCTTGGGCACCATTTCACCAGGCCTGCATACAGCAGATGCACACTGCTCAGCAACGCCTGCACCTGCAACCAATCCAGAACCACTGTGTGTGCCCCAAATATCATCTCAGACCGTGGTGCACAGCTCCTGGCCCAGAAGGGGGCGCCAATCTCCAGACCAGGGGAGAGCCCTTAGCAGCAAGCCCAGGGCAGAGCACAGAACTCCCAGCTGACATCTCAAACTGGGACACTCAGCATCTAGCACAGAGAGAGGAGCAAAGCCTTCAGACCAGAAAGGTGACCAGCCTGCAGTGCTCACAGCTTCTAGCACAGAGCACGAAGCCCGGCACACAAAGCCCACAACAGAGTTCAACTGAGACAACACACACACTAACAAACCACCAGAACTCCCTGATCTTCTTGAAGAATACTCCTGACACAAGAGACTGACAGTTCCAGTCTGAAGTTCAGCCTTAAAGCGCAAACAGCTCCTTGATTATATATAAACAAATGCCCAGAAATCGACGAAAGAACTCACCCAACAAAAATCAGAACACCATGGCCCCACCAGAAACACCCATAAGCAGTGGAGATTTTAATTCAGCGGAGACACAGGAAAATTATCTTAAAGCT
>CM053745.1:31140827-31217197 GCA_028658305.1 Pachyuromys duprasi | reverse complement strand
GAGGTAGCACTATTTCTAGCTTTCTGAGAAAGCACCAGATTGATTTTCAAAGTTGTTGTACAAGTTTGCATTCCCACCAGTAATGAAAAAGGGTTCCACTTCCTCCACAACCTCTACAGCATGTGTTGTCACTTGAGGTTTTGATCTTATTCAATCTGATGGCTGTAAACTGGAATCTCAGGGTCCTATTGATTTGCATTTCCCTGATGATTAAGGACATTGAGCATTTCTTAAAGTATTTTGCTTAATCTTCATTCAAAAGGTCAAAGAGGATAGATATTGGAATTGGGAGAAGGACAAGGAACAGGATAGGAGCCAACTACAGAAGGCCTTTGAAAGACTCTTCCCGGATGGGTATTGAAGCAGATCCAGAGACTAATAGCCAGACTTTTGTCAGAAAGCAGGGAATCTTAGGGAAGAAGGGGGAGATAGAAAGAACTAGAGGAGACAGTAGTTCTACCAAAGAGACCAACAGAGCCAAAAATTCTGGGCCCAATTTGACCTGCAGAAACTGATGCACCAACCGAGGACCATGCATGGAGAGGACCTAGACCCCCTACTCCCATGTAGCCCATAGACATCTCAGTCTCTATGTGGATTCCCTAGTAAAAGAAGCAGGGGCTGTCTCTGACATAAACTCTGTGGCTGGCAGTGCAATCACTGCCCCCTGGGTGGGCAGCCACAGAGGAAGAGAGTACATCCAGTCCTGAAGATATCTGATAGGCTAGAGTAGGTAGGGGAGGAGGGCCTCTCTTCTATCAGTAGACTAGAGGAGGGGCATAAGAGGAAAAGAGGAAGGGAGGATGGGAAAGAGAGGACATCAGGGAGGAGGCTACAGCTGGGATAAAAAGGAAATAAATTGTAATAAACAATAAATAATAGATAAATGTTAAAATTTTTAAATGTCAAAATATCTTCTAAAACTCATGGCAAATCTTTCAAATATAACACCCTGTAAAATCAAAACCAAAAAACAAATGGCATACTTTTTAACAAACAATGATGCAGAACACATACTTTATCATTCCAAAAAGGATAAAAAGAAATACTAAACCAAACAAAAACCTAAAAGTAAAAAGACAAACTAAACTCTGCATCTCCACGTCTGATGTCAAACTGCTCCTCAGATCTCCGACTCCTTTTTGCTTTATTAATTGCAACATACTCTTTCTCTTGGGATGCTTACACACCTGTTGTGTACCTTTTGCAATGCTCTCTCTAAAATGCCAGGCAGCACACCTGTAGTGTACCTGAATTCAATGGGCTTTTCTTAACTGAGTTGAGATATCCTATAGCCTATTTCTTGTACCCTTGACTCTAAATCCTGAACCATTCAGCTGAAGCTGCCAAGTTCTCCTGCTTCATGGGACTGGAACTTTGCTGATACACTGGTATCAGCCTCTGTTGGTGACTTCACTGCTGAAAACTTTCTGTAATTCTTTTTCAGAAGTTGAAAGCATAGCCAGGTGGGCTTTTCCTGAGATCACAACTATGTTTTTGTTCTTAAGCTTTGGGATCCTCTTTAAATTTTTTATCTCCTTGAGCACTGGACATATCACTACTATACTTCTTGCTTCTTCTTTTCTCCTCCAAGTGTAATTTTCTTTGTTCAGCTTGCTCATTTTCATTATAGACCTTCATAAAAGTGATTACTAGTAACCATACAGTGTAGTCAATATTAGGCTGCCTTAAAATCTCCTCTGTCAATGCCTTTAATCCAAAATCATTCAATTTAGCCTCAGACAGGTATTTAAGACAAGAGCAAAAGTAACCCACTTTTTTTTCTGCCAAAGTGTCACAAAATGGTCCTTAGACAAATTATTAATAGTCAACCTTTCTGAAATCTCTTAATTCACATTGCTCTCAACACCACAGCTTTCCATGGTTTTACTAGTTTGGCCCATTATGCCCCACTTAAAGAATTCAACTTTTTTCCTAATCCAATGTCTAAAAATCCATATTGTGCCAACAATAGGTCATCCTTAATACAGGATACCTAGCTTGTTGTTAGCAACTTCTGTCTTAGTCACTGCTCTACTGTTCTGAAAAGACACTATGACCAAAGCAGCTCTTATAAGGAAAATTTAACTGGGGGCTTGCTTATATTTTCAGAGGTTTAGATCATCATGGTAGAGAGCTTGAGGGCATGCAGGTCTGTGCTGGAATAGTATCTGAAAGCCACATTCTGATCCATAGACAGAGAAAGAAACTCTAGGCTTGTCATGGCCTTTGAAAGCTTAAAGCTCACCAGCGGTGACATGCCTTCTTTGGCAAAGCCACACCTCCTCATCCTTCTAATCCTTTCTAATAGTGCCACTCACTGGTGACTAAGCATTCAAGTATGTGAGCCAGTGGGGCCCTTACTTATTCAAAACACCAAAATTTGTATAAAAGATTGCAGTTAGGAATCATTTTATTACTATGTCCCTTTAGTAGAAGAGCAGTATTTAGTTTCTCCTAGGTACATGACCTATTTGGTCTCAGGTAATTGACTACTTGAGCAGGCATGATGTTCATCTCATGGTGTCAGACTTAATTACAATCATTTGGTGATTGGATACTCCCACATATTTTATGCTGCTATTTCAGCAGCATTTCTTATAGTCAGGTCACCATTGCAGATCACAGATTTTGAAGCTGGGTTAGCTTTCAGATCTCTCCTCTGCTAGTATACAGAGTACTCTCCCGGACCAAGAACACTAGTCTGTAGGGTAAAGGCTCTATGTAGAAAACAGTTTCACCTCTTAGTAAGTTCTTTGTTAAAGGTCCAAGGAAGATTGATTATTAAGGTTTTGACATGGACTCAGTGCCTGGCCCTTTGATTACCTCCCTCTAAGGGGGGGATAGCCTTACCAGGCCACAAAGGAAGACAATGCAGACACTCCTGATGAGACCTGATAGACTAGGGTCAGAAGGAAGGTGAGGAGGAACCCTTATCCGTGGACTTTGGCAGGGGAATGAGAGGAGATGAGGGAAGGAGGGTCGGATTAAGGAGGGCATCAGGGATGGGGCTTCAGCTGGGATACAAAGTGAATAAATGGAAATCAATAAAACAAATATGTTTTTAATTAATTTATTTTTATATCAATCACAGGTTAGGTTTATGGCATCCCATGTGTAGCCCCCTCCCTCTTTCCCTCCTACCCTCCCACTCCCTCCCTCATCTCCCTCCTTCCTGCCCACTCCAAGTCCACCAACAGGGGAAGACCTCCTCCCCTTCCATCCAACCCCAGCTCATCTTGTCTCCTCAGGGCTGGCTGCAATGTCCTCCCCTGGGATCTAGCCAGGCTGTTACTCCCTGGCATGTACGGGGGAGGGTCAAAGAGTCAGCCCTCAAGTTCAAGACTGAAACAGTCCCTGTTTCCCTTAGGGTCTTCATTTCGACACTGAGCTATCATGGGCCACAAATATTTTTTTAAAGGAGAAAGTTGGCATTGAATGATACAATATTATTTTGTTTTGGTTTATTTGATAATCAGGCAGTTTTGCATAAAGAATTGAAATTTAGAGAAATTATAGGCTCAGGATAGAAAAGTGGAAACATTTAGGAACGAACTGAAACCATGAGACTGGAGACCAATACGATGCTGGGAGCTCAGATCTCAGGTCGTTATAGGTCTCTTACAAGAATTCTTAAACCCCTGAGCCATTTCTCTGTTTCGAAGTGTGTTATTCTAGTTGGAAACATATTTATCTTTTTACTTTTCTTGGTACTTTTCTATTTATTTTTTATACATGAAATACTAATATTTTATTTTACATGTGATCTAACATATCAGAGGAAATGCTTTATGTTTCAAAATGAACCTAAAATATAAAGCTATTTCTTAATTTTCACAATACTTGCCTGTGTTCTTAAAACATAATTTCTAAATGTAACATATTTATGATAGAATATGAGAACAGAAGTGGGTATTTTAAGAGTTGTTATATAATGAGTCTCAAGTATTTTCATTCTGTTAATTTGTCTGTATTCATACAGGAAACCAGATAAAATAAGTTTACATGAATATTCGTGTGTTGTAATATATTTAAATAATGATACCTCAGGATTTGTAAATGCAGTATATGAGGAAAATTATTTAATGTATAAAGCAAAAAAGGACAATTAGGCTAAGCATCATATTCCTTCTCAGGAACAAGGCATAAAGTCACCAAGTCAAAGGTTATAATTTTATCGTGATACAAATTCATGCTGAAACCTTCACTGAAGATAATACAATGCACTAATTTGGTAGAATTATTTTTCTGAAATGTTCCCTTCGGGACGACCAGATCTGTTGTTCAAACACTGCCACCCACATCCATATGTAGCATCTTCCCTGCCAATATTTTTTAGTTTGCTTTTTGTTTTGTTTTGTTTTGTTGTTTTGCTTTTGGCCAACATATAGACCTTAATCAGCCAATAGATACTCACACACATATCTCTCAAGATATTATAACACATAGTACAAACTTTCCATTAAGGTGTAAATGGAAGCTGCTTGCCACATTCTATTGCATTGTTTTCTTCCTATTTTGTAGTGTGAGAAAAGGCCATCCTTCTAGTCTGCAGTTAATATATGAATGAATTTCAAATAACACGTTTTGAATATGTGCCTAGCTATCACTTCCTTTTGAAGAAAATAATTTATTTATGTAGGAAAAATGTCAGTCTTTGTGGTTCTATCACTTTATTCAACTTCAAGTGAAGGTTATACATATCATATTTACCTTAATTCTAGATTTCTATTAACACTAGATCATATCATTGAATTCATTCATTATCATTTAACTATGAGACTGCTATATAGCCAAAATAAAAATGGAAATCAATGTGATTTATTTAAAAGAAATAAAAAAATAGATCTAAAACTCATAAAGTTAGAAGGACACATGGCAATGGTACTGTTTGCTACCTTGTTAAGAAGCTAGAGATGCCAGAATAATAGTTTCATAAGGCATGCTTTATGTCAATGGATATTCTTTATTTTTAAGATGATCATTTTACCTATGTCTTATTATGAAATCTTCATGAATGGCACTGATTTGTTGCCATCAACCAAATAATAGACATGGTATACAGTTCTACTAAATTCATAAAACCAAGAATAATTGCTATGGCTATATCATGTGTGTGTGTGCGTGTGTGTGTATTTATTAGTTGCTTATTTTCCTGAACCTATAACTTTTCTCATATATTATATTAAAAAATTCAAAAAATATTCACACTTTACCATTTTATTTTAATCAAATCATCACAAAACCAGCTCCTTTTAAATATTTTAATTGCAAATTCTATGATTTCCTTGTTTTTTAATAGTTGAATAGTATTCCATTGTGTAAATGTACCACAATTTCTGTTTCCTTTCCTCTGTTGAGTGAAAAATAGGTTGTTTAAACTTCTGGCTTTTACAAATAGAGCTGTTGTGAACATGGTTGAGCAAATGACCTTGTTGTATAATTGAGCACATTTTGGATACATGCCTAGGAGTGGTATAGCTGGATCTTGAGGTAGCACTATTCCTAATTTTCTGAGAAAGCACCAGATTGATTTCCAAAGTGATTGTACAAGCTTACATTCTCACCAGCAATGGAGGAGGGTTCCCCTTTCTCCATATGCCAGTGTGTGTTGTTACTTGGTTTTTGATCTTAGCCATTCTGATGAGTGTAAGGTGAAACCTCAGGTTTGTTTTGATTCCTCTTTACCCATTCTTTAGTTGAGGGACATCTTGATTGTTTTAAGTTTCTGGCTATTATATATAAAATTCCTATGAATACGGCTGGCCAAATGTCCTTGTTGTGTGGTGGAGCATCTTTTGGGTGTATGCCCAGGAGTGGTATAGCTGGGTCTTGAGGTATGCTATTCCCGGTTTTCTGAGAAAGCTCCAGATTAATTTCCAAAGTGGTTGTAAAAGTTTGCACTCCCACCAGCAATGCAGGAGTGTTCCCTTTTCTCTATATCTTCACCAACATGTATTTTCACTTGAGTTTTGACCTTAGCCGTTTCAACAGATGTAAGATGGAATCTCTCAGTTCTTCATTTTGCTTTCCATTTTCTGATGACATTGAGCATTTCTTTAAGTGTTTCTCCATCAATTGAGATTCCTTTGTTAATAATCTTCTATAAATAGAAGCTCTCTATCCCAATTTAAGTGAATTATTTGGTTTATTGGTGTTTAATTTCTTGAGTTCTTTAAATATTCTGGATATTAGCTTTTTTGCCAATTGTAGTATTAGTGAAGACATTTTCCCAATCTGTAGACTACCATTTGCTTTACAGAAGCTCTTTAGCTTCAAGAAGTCCCATTTATTAATTGTAGATCTTAGAGCTTGAGCTGTTGGTGTTCTGTGGTCTCCTGTGCCAATGAATTTAATTTTTCTTTTAGCAGATTTAGTGTATCTGGTTGTGTGTTGAAGTCTTTGATCTAATTGGACTGAGTTTTGTAAAGGGAAATACATATGGATATATTTATATTTTTCTACATGTAGTCATTCAGTTAGACTAGGACTATTTGTGGAAGTGGTACATTTATACAATGGGATACTGCATAGCCATTAAAAACAAGAAAATCATGAAATTTGGAGACAAATTAATGGAACTAGAAAAGATCATCTTAAGTGAGGTAACACAGACCCCAAAAGATTCACATGGTATGTATTCATTTAGAAGCAGTTTTTATTCATAAAGTACAGGATAGACATACTACAGTGCACAGGCCCTAAGAGTATAGGTAACAAGGAGGACCCAAGTGAGGATGGGTAAATATCACTCAGAAGGGGAAAAAGAATAGACAGAAGTAGAGGCTAATGAGTGGGAACAAGGTAAAAGAGGAAGTACAGAGAGAAATGTGGGTGGAGATCAGACCTGGAATAAGGGAGGGAGTGTAGTCAGAAGGCCTACAGAGAAAAGACAAACAGTGGGTAGAGCATCTCTGCAACAAGCTGCAGAACTAAATCAGAGTAGGCCTCTGGGAGATTACGAGGGGGACTCTAGCTAAGACTACTAGTAGCAGGGGCCATGGAGACTGAAGAGGACACCCTTTATCTAGACAAGACTCGTGGTGGACACAGGAGGTCACCAAGCCACCAACAAAAACCTCAATCGAAAATTTACCCTACCTACAAGACCTATAGGGACAAATATAGAACTGACAGAGAAGAGATTGCTGGAATGTCCCACCAATTCTGGGCCCAGTGCTAAGACCCACACTATGGAAGAAAGCCAACCCCTATCACTATTAAAGATACTCTGATATGCTTGTAGACAGGAGCCTACTAGAGTTGATTTCCTAGAGGCTCCACTAGCAATGGTTTGATACAGATTCTGAGACTCACAGCCAAACATTGGATTAAACATAGGGAGTCTACTGGAAAAAGAGGTGGAAAAATAAATAAACCTAGAGGTGACAAAAGCTCCACAAGTCAGGGCTCAGAGGGGCCTATTTAGTCTGAAGAACTAACCAAGGAGAGTGAATGGTCTGGACCTAGGTCCTCTACTTATAAGTAGCTGATGGGCATCTTAGGCTTCATGTGGAGCCACTAGTTAGAGGAGTGGGATATCTCTGCCAGGGACTATGTTGCCTGCTTTTTGATCACTTCTCCCTGAGGGGAAGTGAGGAACACAGTCCTCATGTGGATAGATGAACTGGAGTGTCTGGTTAGGTGGGCTCCCCTAATCTGAAGACTAGGGATAGGGGTTGCAGGAGTGAGGGTGGGACTTGGAGAAGAGAAGCAAGGGGCCTATGACCCAGATTAAATCAAATTCATTAATAAAATTTTGTTTTAATTTTTTAAATTACCGTTTATTCACTTTGTATCCCAGCTGTACCTCTCTCCCAAATCCCATTCTAATCCAACCCTCCTTCCCTCATCTCCTCTCATGTCACTCCCCAAGTCCACTGATAGGGGAGGTCCTCCTCCTCTTCTATCTGATCCTAGCCTATCAGGTCTCATCAGGACTGGTTTCATTATCTTCCTCTGTGGACTTGTAAGGCTGCTCCCCCATCAGGGGAGTTGATCAAAGAGCCAGTCACTGATTTCATGTCAGATACAGTCCATGTTCCATTACTAGGGAACCCAATGGACATTGAGCTGCCATGGACTACATCTGTCCAGGTGTTCTATGTTATTTCCATGTGTGGTCCTTGATTGGAGTAGCAGTATCAGAAAAGACCCCTTTGCCCCGATTTTTTGGTTTTGTTGCTGGCCTTGTGGAGCACCTGTCTCACCCAGGTCTTTCATCTCTCCTTCTTTCATAAGATTCCCTGCATTCTACCCAAAATTTGGCTATGAGTCTCAGGATCTGCTTCCATACCCTACTGGGTAGAGTCTTTCAGAGTCCCTCTGTGGTAGGCTCCTGTCCTGTTCCCTGTTATCTCCCTTTTCCAATGTCCATCCTATTTGCCTTTCTGAATGAGTATTGATCATCTTACCCATGGTACCCCTTCTTACTTAGCTTCTTTAAGTGGACAGATTTTATCATGCTTATCCTATATTATATGTCTAATATCCATTTATAAGTGAGTATATACCATTTGTGTCTTTCTGCTTCTGGGATACCTCACTCAGGGTGATCTTTTCTAGTCCTGACTATTTGCCTGCAAATTTCACGATTTCCTAATTTTTACTTGCTGAGTAGTATTCCATTGTGTAAATGTACCACAATTTCTGTATCCATTCCTCAGTTGAGGGATATCTGGGTTGTTTCCAGAATCTGGCTGTTACGAACAAAGGTGCTATGAACAAGGATGAACAAATGTCCTTGTTGTATAGTTGAGCATATTTTGGATATAAGCTGGATCTTAGGAAGTGCTATTCCTACTTTTTTGAGAAGTGCCAGATTGATTTCCAAAGTGGTTGTACAAGTTTATACTCCCACCTGCAGTGGAGAAGGGTTCTCCTTTCTCCACATCCTCTCCAGCATGTATTGTCACTTGATTTTTTGATCTTCACCATTCTGATGGGTATAAGGTGAAATCTCAGGGTCGTTTTGATTTGCATTTCCCTGATGACTAATAACTTTGAACATTTCTTTAAGTGTTTCTCTGCCATTTGATAGTCCTCTATTGAAAAGTCTCTGTTTAGCTCTGTAATAAATAAAGCTTTTGCCTCATTTGGATCCCACAGTTCTCTAGGCTAAGCAGCTTTTGGCATTGGGTATTGGGACATTTCTATTTTTTTTAAATTGTATAGCATTCCTTTAAAAATAACAAAACATTGAGTTGCTTACTTCAAATCCAAAAAGGCCAAATTTAGTGTAATAGCCCAAAAAGAAAAAAAAATTATGTAGAGGATGCATTCAGACAAAAGACACTGGTGTGTGCACTAAATAATGGATGCTTTACAATAGGCCAAAAAAGGATAAGTAGTAGGAGATTTACATCACTGCAAAGTGCATACCAGTTTATCCAAGATTGAAACCACCTGCAGTGAGTCCTAAACAGAGTAATAGGCCAACTTTATTACTATTCACATTTCCAGGGGCAAACAGCTTTTAAGGAGAACACATGAAAAGACTGCTTTTATTGAGTACATTTATTTTAGGAGTACTTGTATCTCAAAATTGACATTGTATTAAATATATATGTATTATTTTGAATACAGTATACTTAGTAAACTACCAGTCAAAGTACATTGTTATTCAATAATGCCATATAATCAGCTTGAATTGCCAAAGCACTGTGTGTACATATTTCTAAACATGGTGTATGCTACAAATACAGAACACTTTTACTGTTTTAAGAAAGAGTAATTAATGATGATTAACAAGTTGTAATGGTTTTTATAAGAATAGCCTCTATGAGCTCATGTATTTGAATGCTTGGTCCCTATGGAGTGGCTGCATCTCAAGAGATTAGGAGGTGTGGCCTTGTTGTCACTGCTGGTGGGCTCTCAAAATCCCATGCCAAGACCAGAATCTCTCTCTCTTTCTCTCCTCTCTCTGTCTCAGTCTGTCTCTCAGTCTCTGTTTCTCTGTGTGTGTGTTTCTCTCCACCCTCCCTGCTTCCTATGAACCCAGATGAAAATCTCTCAACTACATCTCCAACACCATGATTGCCTGTGTGCTGCTCTGCCCCCAACCATTTTCATAGTGAACTAAGCAAATCCCAACTTTTCATCAGAGTTTCTGTGGCTATGGTGGTGGTGTCTCTGGTGTCTCTTCACTGTGTAGAGAAGTAATAGAACAGTGAGTAAGACACAAGCCACGGTTGTATTTTACTCTGTGTATTTGTGTTTACCTATCTTTTCACTTGCCTTGACTTTTATTTCAAGTAAATTATAAATGGCTACAATTTAAGTGATTAGAAAACTTTTATGTTAAATTCTGAAAAGTCACATTTGATTAAAATTAAGTAAGTTTGTCATAAAAATTTTGTTCTGTCTAAAAAAAATTTGGAAAGTTTTGATTTGACTTAAAAAACAGGTGAACAGTTATTTAATTTTAGGGATCAGGGGAAATCAGAAATGAAACCACCTTTCCTAGAACAAGTGCTGATATTTTCAGTAGTGCTGACGCTGCCTGTAGAAATTTAATTAAATCCAATGTTCATATTTCATATGGGCGTTTAAAAGTGTTTTAATAGAAGAATGCAAAGAAAACAAAACTGAGCACTTGCAACCTTTTTTCCTTAGAGTTTCTCTCTTACTTAGCAACTTTTGAATTTGTTTTTATATAGTTTTGTATTGCCCTCTAGGAAACAGCATTTTTTTCAGGTTTTTAAAAAGTAATTTGAATGAAGTCTTCTGTCATTTGCTGTCTCCGTACCCTTCCTCCTTTCCATCCTTCTAATTTCTTTGAAGTGTTATTCTTATCTAGTTTGGATTGATAGTTTTAACAACTGCATAATAGCAAGATTCAATTACACCAGATGGTATGACTGTTGTATTTAATAATGTAGGAAATATTAAAAACAATGACAAAAATAATAAAGTGAGACAGCTAAGCAAACTTCTATCTCTTGCTTAAAATTAACTAATAAAGTGTCATGAGGACTACCAAGTAAACATGATATTCACAATCAATAAGTGCTTAAGATTTTTTTTGGTTTTAGGTGCAAAGAATCTACTCAGTAACAATTGAGCTGATAGGATTGGCTGTGCAGGCTTTTATGAAGTCCACCTTACAATTAACTGGAATTATTTAATGTCTGTATACATCTTTTATATCATATCTTTCTTTTAGCAAGTTCTGTATTTCTCACTTGAATTTTATGTTCACTTGCAAGTTTCTCAGGATCCGCAATTCAAAGAGATTCTGTTGATGGGAAAATGAGTCTGTGATTCAGAATTCAGTGAGTCCAGTCCCTGCAGAAACTTGGCAGAGGATAGAATCAGTTTTTTGGATGCCAAATTCAGTGGCCCCAGGCCAGATGCTAATTTTGAATGCATGGCACACATCACTTTGTGTCTCGATTAAGCCATGTCTGTGAGTCCCACGCAAGCACAGCACCAGGTCTCATGAGACACATGTATTAATGTTCAATGTATTTCTGAGTTAAATCTATTTAAATGTGTAACTGAAATTACTTCTTATATGTCATAACTTGTAAGTTTTGGAAATAAACAACCAAGATTTAATTGATTTTCTGTTACTGTTTTTTAAATTTTTGTATTAATTCTGGTGAATTATCATTATAGGGTTTCAGAATAACTAGTTTTATTTAAGTTTATAAATAAGGACAAAATAATTATTCTAATTATTTGCTATTTTATTACATATTAGAAATGTCATTAAATGAGAAGTTTTCAAGATTAATAAAAATTAGGGAGCAAAGAAAATTAAATGTCAGTATATTGTTTTTTTTATATGGTCTTAATTATATTTGTTTTCTGACCTGGGTACCTTACCAGAATGTTTTCTTTTCTTTCCATCTTGTGATACTATTCTATCAGCCTCCAACACAAGTCTGTTTCTTTTGTTTCTATTCTCATTTCGAAGTCCGTTGTAAACACACATACATTCATTTTAAATTAAAGCAAAATGAGGTGGTTAACACAAAATTTTTCAATAAGAGTTAGAGCTACTGAATAGCAAGGGACTAATGTGCTGGTCTAATGTACTTACCCGATCCTGTGCCAGCAAGCTCAACTTGCAGCCCAGATTAAAAAGAGAAGAATGAATGACTGAATGAGATTGCTTTGTCTGTATGAGCTGGAATAAAGCAAAGGATTCTTGTAAATCTATGCTCTGGGAGTTAGAAGGAAGAATTCTTTAGATATGCTAACAATTAAGGGGAATGGGGACCTTTAGTCATAAAAAACACTGGCCTTCTCTTTAGAGGAAAACATCCATTAGTTAAGTAATTGATTTTGTGTAAATTTTTCTCTATGTAGCATACTCCTTCTTTCTGTGTTCCACTTTTGTGTTTTATGCAACTCTTAGAATTTAGTCTCCACTGGATACTTAGAAAGGAAAGAATAGTAAATGTTCAGGACTAAATTAGAAACTTTTATTCTAGACAATCTTCTGACTAAACATGATGTTGCTTTTTTTTTTTGGATTAAGGGATAAAGTAATTTAGCACAAATTATACTGTTGTTTTATAATGTCCTTATGATGACATATGGAAAAAATATGGAAAAAGAAGAAACTCTTGAGGCCCGAGAAATACATATGCTCTCCTTTATTGCAATATACTTGTTTGACTATGAGTAGGTCTGATCTAAATCATGAGTATTGAGTGGTCAGATATAATGGAGATGACATTGAGGAGCTCTGACATCTCTTAATTTATTTATTCCACCAGTGTAATGCTAGCCACCTCCTGTTTTTATTACACCAATTTAATGCCAGCCATTTCCTGTTTTCATTAGACCATTGTGATGCTAGCCTCCTACTGTTCTCATTAGTGCAGGACTGTATAATGGCAGCCACCTCGTGCTTTCATTATAACAGAGCTGTATGGTGCCAGCTGCCACTTGTTTAACTTTACTGAGAAGCATTTGACCATGGACTACATGCTTCTTCAAGCTAGTGGCAAACAAGGTAAAGGCCTACAGGGTTCTGGTGTGATGGCAGCAATGCTTAACTGACTTATTGGCTGTTAATTTTTAACAGCTGTAGTCACTCAAATGAGCTAAGAAAGAACCATAAACTGAGCATAAATTTAAAGTGTGGTTTGACAATTATTTCTCTATTACTGCTCTATTAGAACAGCAGTTTTCAGCCTATAGGTTGAGACCCCTTTGGGGTATAAACTATTGGAGTACGACCCTGTTGGGGTCACATAATACCAACAAAAAACACAAGTATTTACATTATTATTCATAACAGTAGCAAAATTTTAATTTTGAAGTAGCAAGAAAAAAGAATTTTATGGTTGGCAGTTACTACAACATGAGGAACTGTTTTAAAAGGTCCCAGCGTTAGGAACATTGAGAACCACTATTTCAAATTAATCATTCTTAGAAACGTTTTCAATAATAGGCGTGTGGTTATGTGCTAATATATAAACATGAATCCATTTGTAATAATCAATAGCATTCACTGAGAGACTGCTATATGTCCACATGGGTTTAAGCTTTGCATGGACTATCTCATTTACTCCGTAGCTAACTATAAGAATTGCTCTTATCCATGTTATATAACTAAGAGAACTTGAGTAGATAGCAGATGTTTCAGGGAGTGGTCAGCTAATTTCTTCTGCACAACACTAAATATTATTTTTTGTTTTGTAAAACATACAGATTTTTCTTAACTTTTCAATAATTTAGTTTGAAACTGCCTAAAACAATATGTAGGTAAATATGTATAACCTTTCTCCAGTCATTTGCAAAATTGAGGACTAGGCCTAGATTTGACCCAAGGGCTGCATTTGGCCAGCTTCAGAGGACATGGCTTCAGAGGATAAGTATCCTCGACTTCCCCTCCCTAAAGATAACCTGAAACACTCATAGTTCTGTTCCTGTGAAAACCCCTATAATACAGCAATAAGTTTTACAAAGACAAAATGAATATGGTTCATTACTAGCTCTAAATACTTTTGCCTAACTTTTATATATTCCTAGTTTTGTCTCTACAACATTTTAGTATATAAAAAACCAAAGAATAAGTTTCAGCAATAACATAGATATGAAGTATATTATTGAAAAATAAACTTTTAGATGTTTTAAAATGAATTCTAATCAAGTTATTTGCTCCGTGCAAATATTTTGTGGATTTTTTTTTCATTTGTTACTTTTTCAAACACTCAGGTAGCCATATTAGAAATTTTACTGAATTATGTAGTTGACAGATGTGTGTAAGATGAAAAGCTGTTAAGAACTATAACATGTCAGTGTTTCCTGGGAAGCAAAGTTCTATCCATATGTTAGGGGAACTTGGAATGACTATAATGAGTCACCTTAAAATGGCAGCTGTCACCTTAGGATTTGAACTGTGAAGTAAGAAAAGAAAAAGGCAGATAAATACACACTAGACAGATAGGCAGTACTTGGGAAAGAAAACATCCACAAATTTTATGCTCTTGGTAACAGAAGGAGGTCAGATAGTAATAGTTTGCTATATTAGGCTAACAACTATCGTATGGATAGGTGTGCTGTGGTCAAAAACAGAAGTCAAGTAGGTGCAGTGATATGAAAGGTTGTAAGGTTATTACATCTTGGCATGTCTCACCTGTCTTTAACATTTCCCAAAATAAATTCACCCTCTCAATGAACTTTGTATGGCTTAGGGGAATTACCTTCATTGAACTGAAGAAATAAATGGGAAGGAGACAAAGGGAAGGAGAAAGGACTGAAACAAAAGTTGTGAACCTGTATGTGAGGGCAAGAATTACAAGTTTTTGTTCCATTTATCTGAAGCTGAATCCTGTTTGTTAGGTTCAGTGCTGCCAAGTGAGGAAGAGTGGGTACAATGCTTCTAATATTCATTCTCAGTTCCAAGTGCTTCTATTTTTCTTAGTTTTGGTGTCCTAACTAAAATGGGGCAGGTGGCATCATAACATTTGCTGTGAAATAAAATGCAAATTCCACTATGCAAATAGACTATTAGAAAGTAAATTAGCTTCAATAGTAGTAGTGTATCACAATTGCATTGCTTTGTAATACAGCAATATATAATCAGGGAAACTACACTGAAGGCTTTGAGAATGGCATCAGGTCCCCAAGTTTCCACTGGTGCGATCAGCTTCAGAGATCAAGCTCTGCTTCTTTCTTTGGCCTCTGTGTGAAATGCCTCTGACTGTGAGAGTGGTTCTGGTCTGAAACACCAGAATTCATCACAGTGAATAATACACATTTATCTTTTAATGTACTTGCTTCATATTTATCCAAGTAAAATGGAATCTCAAATGTGCATTGGCTATGATAATTACTGTTTATATTAATTGGTCTGTCAATGCATAGACTTTCAACTTTGCCACCAGAGCTCTTGTCACCCTTTTAACACATTACCATTATTATTTTAAAAGTAGAGTCATTTCAAGTTCAAATTCATAAAATGTGCATTGGAACCACCTACTCTGCATTACAGATGGGTAAAACAGATTATGTGTCAAGAGAAATAAGACTTTTGAGAAACTGTTTGCACTCACCTTCCCCTAACCTCATTTAGAATGTCAATCTGACATTTTTTGGCATTTCATGTATTACTTCGAAAGAACTAAAATTAGTACTTATGGCTGGAAGATACCTAGAAGATCAATAAACTCATCCATTTTGTGCCATCAGGCCTATATATGGTCACTAACTCTTGCTTGAATAAGGTCTTTGTCTGATCTCCATTTCATAGCCTCACCCTTTGGTTATGTGGCTTCCACAAATCCTGATGGCTGCAAAGATCCACCACATACACACATGCAGACAGACACACATGCACACACAGGAATGCAGACATGCACACAAAGGAGTGACTTTAGTTTGAGGATGAAAGTAGGTCACAGAAGCTGAACTATAATATTAGACCTTTAAGATGGTCCCCAAGCCAGACTCTGTTCTCCACCTTGGCTGCTGAGGACTTCTCTTCTGCCTTAGGGTATGAACTCTAAACCCCTTTAGCCAGATTAAAAACAGGCAAAGTAACAGCTTTATTACTCTGTGGACCACTGGCACTTACTTGAGCTGAGGATAAGACTGTCAATTTGAGAAAGAAACTGGACCTGCCTCTTGCCAAAGAGGACAGTGCAGAGAGTTCCTTAGTGCTAACGAATTTTAAATCTTATCCAAACTCTGAAAGAAGATTCAAAAATCTAATTAACATTCGAGAACAAACATCTTAACCCCAGAGTTGAATGCTATTCTTTTTTAAATACATCATTTTATATCATACACATAATTTCTTAAACTGGGTACTTTGTGTATTTTTTCCCTGTGTGTATGTAGATAGCCACCATATATATTGTAGAATGTTTAATGACTCCTTCATCTTCTAACTTGGAGATGCCAACAGCGAATTTATATACCATTACAACTTAATAACAAAACATTACAATTAGACACAGTCAAATATCGATAAGGAGGGAAACTGCCCCATTTTGAAATTACCAATGTAAATTCATTGAAGCTTTATTTTAGGCGCCTGAAATAAGTATGTTAGTATATTTGTGGAATATAATAGAAGGATTGCTACAGGTCACTCTGTCAGCATGAAGAAGCTGGGATAGCAACAGGAGCAATTATTGGAATTAGTCTACCTAGCAGAATTCATGCACTACATTCCAGAAGGTGCTTAGAGAATCCAGGAATATTAATTAAAAAGTCACCATTCCAGGGATGGAAGACATCCATACCCTTGATTTTCACCTTCATCTTGCTTTCCAAAGCATCAAAAATGATTATAGATTTTAAAGGAAGAATAATTTCTGGGAAGTTGGAAACAGACATAAATACTCTGCTGATGGCTTGGAGCTGAGAATTTCAAGATTCAGCAGAGCTGGCACTGCTTCTCAATAGCTGGACCAGACCCAAGTACAAGGTGCTATTAGGCAGCATCTTACAAAGAATGGATCACCAGGCAGCAGCAAGCTGTCCTAGTGTTATTTTACCAAATTCACATCCCTCTTGGCAAGATTTCTGCAGAATTCTTGTAGCCAGTAATGCTAATTCAGTTGTCCTTACATCTCTTCACCTTTACAGTAGACATTGCTGAGGCTCTCTCCTAAGCTCCACATTTGAATCATCTTAACTTGATCTAACATACCTCTCCAATTTTTTTCTACCCTTCATACCAGAAATTATTCTGACTTTATTTTTATGTTTTCCACATGCCTGCCTCTTTGTCCAGAATGCATTTCCTGTACAGCCCTGCTGCCAAAGCTCTTCCTTTCCTTCAAGGCTTAGCTCAAATGCTGCTGTCCCCAGGAAGCTGTTACTGCTCCTCCCCTTTGAGAGTTTTAGCTGTAATTATTCTGTTTCAATGTCTCTCTTTCCTAAGCCACTGTAACTTTCATTTCTCACATAGCATCAACTACACTTAGAATTTTATAAATGTCTCGATTTGTCAATCTATTGTAATCATATAGAGGTAGAAATGACACTTAATTAATGTGTGTTTGTCCCATATTGCCAAAATATACAAAGCATGTCCCATATATAAGTGTTGAACTAAGTTGGGAATGGCACATTCTCCAAAATGAGAAGCCACTTTTGACCCACTCATTCATTTCTTTTCCTCCTAGGCTTATGAACAGAGAGTAAATTTTACACTTTCATGAAAATGAAACTTATGGAGTATATATAATATTTGAACAATGAAGTTGTTTAAAGAAGATGTGTAGGATGAGCAATTGTAAGAGTCTCAGAGGATCTTTACTTATGTTCAATCAATGTCAATCATTTAACATGATGAGAAGATTTCTTAGTACATAGGAATTGGTGATAATATAGTAATATCATTCATTTTCTGCTTATTCAGTCTTCCGAAGAAGTACTAAGACCTACATATTTTTTAAAATTCCCTATTTCTGACCTATTTTCTCTTTGTATACTGCCTGTTAGAAACCATTATGCGTTTGTTAATTTAAACACTCCATGTGGGAGTTTCAAAATCATTGCTAGTTTTCACATAGGTCCAAAAGAAGTGAATTGGAAATTTTCCACTTATTATAATCTGAAAATAAGTCTTTAGTAACTCCACATTAATTTGCAACATATGGACATATAAAGACAACAGAGCATTCAGCTAATATTTAGAGAAAGCTATGAAATAAAGATGAAAATAGCATAATGACTCAAGACAGAGTTTACAAATGTTACAAGTTGTTCATTTAATTTTTCACAAAATGCAATTGGTATGAATTATATTTTTAAAGGAAAAAAATTAAATTCTGAAAATTCTCTTGACATAAATTTTAAATTTACTATGCTTTAAAAGATAGGTATAAAAACATTAAAATGTAATTTAAGAATATTTAGATAATTTAACTGACTAAGAAATTAATGAAATCATATCTGATCCATTTAATCTATATTTCAAAAATATACAGTAATAAATTAACAGTAAATGAACAATAGAATAACTGGTCTTCATGAGAATAAGACAGAATTTCTGAGTGTATGGGGAGATTAACTAAATTTTAGTTTACTGATTAGAATCAAACCAACTTAATTTTTATTAATTATTTTTATTTTTATATTAATTACAGTTTATTTACTTTGTATCCCAGCTGTAGCCCCCTCTCTCATTCCCTCCCAATCCCATTCTCCCTGGCCTCCTCCCTGCTCCTCTCTAAGTCCACTGAAAGAGGAGGTCCTCCTCCCCTTCCATCTGACCTTAGCTCATGCAGGGCTGGCTGCAATGTCCTTCTCTGTAGTCTACCTAGGTTGTTCCTCCCACAGAGTTGGGGAGGTCAAAGAGCTAGCCACTGAGTTCATGTCAGAGACAGTCCCTGTTCCCCTTACTAGGGTACCTACTTGGATACTGAGCTGCCATGGGCTATGTCTGCGCAGTGGTTTTAGGTTATATCCATGCATGATCCTTGATTGGAGAATCAGTCTCGGAAAAGACTCCTGTTCCCAGGTATATTTGGTCCTTGTGGAGCTCCTGTCCTTTCCTTGTCTTACTAACTCCCCCTTCTTTCATATGATTCCCTACACTCTGCCCAGAGTTTAGTTATGAGTCTCAGCATCTGCTTTTATATACTGCTAGGCAGAGTCTTTCAGAGGCCCTCTATGGTAGGCTACTGTCTTGTTTCTTGTTTTCTCCTACTTTCAATGTCCATCCCATTTGTCTTTCTGAATGAACACTGATCATCTTACCCTGGGTCCTCCTTCTTGCTTAGCTTCGTAAGGTATAGAGATTTTAGTATGTTTATCCTATCTTATAAATCTAGTATCCACTTATAAGTGAGTATATACTGTGTTTGTCTTTCTGCTTCTGGGATACCTCACCCAGGATGATCTTTTCTAGATCTTACCATCTGCCTTCAGATTTCATTATTTCCTTGTTTTTAATTGCTGAGTAGTATTCCATTGTGTAAATGTACCACAATTTCTGTATCCAACATACTTTTTGATAAACTCCAATGAAATTGACTTCTGAACTCTGAAAAGAGACTGTAACATAGAGCCAGTGTCGGGGGAAGAAAGTCAAGTCCAAATGTGTTAGGAACCCTTTACCTTTATGGGGATTGCTTGGCTCACCCTCCATTATTTTATGTTATTATCCTTTGAAATAATCAAAATCTCATCCATTTACAGATATGTTTATGTATATTTTAATATTATTAGAATATTTTTGAATCATTTCTAAGAAATCAGGCAGTCACTGGCATGAACTCAGTTGCATGCTCTTTGATCAACTCCTGGCAAAGTGGTCTTACTAGGCCACAGAGAAAGAGGATCCGCACAGTCCAAATGATACCTGTTAATTTAAGGTCAGGACAATATAAGGGGAGGAGGACCTCCCTTATCAGTGGACTTAGGGGAGGCTCATAAGGGGTAAAGAGGGAGGAAGTGTGGGACTAGGAGAAGATGAGGGGGGGGGCTACAACTGGGATATAAAGTGAATAAATTGTAATAAATAATAACAATAATGAAAAATATAAAAAGATACCAATTAAAGATCGTATTAGTTAAGCATATACAGATTTCATGACTTAACAAAATTAAATGAACAATTGCATGATTGTTTCCAAGTGAGTGTGTACTAAATTCACCAGAAAACTGATATTGTATCAGTTGGGGGTGGAGAGAGATAATAACATCAAAGTCATATAACACTATTAAAGACGACAATTAACCATTACCCATAATTTTTGTTCTCATGTCTTGTAAAAGCGTGTTGTAAAATTCTAGAAAAACTTGTCTTTTTGCCTGTTAAATTCCATTTTGTAGATGTAATATAGGATTTAAGAAAAAAAATTAAGATAACAATGAATAGAAGAGGCTAATGTTAAGAGAGAAGCAATTCAATGTTCTACCATCAAACACTACCACACACACACACACACTGTCTTGGATATTACAGGACTGGCTGGTAGTCATGAGCCTATTTCTTCACTTTTTTAGTACTGGGCTTATAGATATGTACCTCCACACTTAGCTCAAGACAAGCATGATGCTCATGATTCTCACAATATGCATTTTTTAAAGTTTTCCTGCAGACTGAAAGACCTTTTCTGTTTATCAAACTATTCACTAAGAAAATGGAAGAATTTAGAGGAAATTCATATTAGCTGCATAATTTGAAAAAAAAGTTTTTACATGATAAATTGAAAATTCTAGAGAAGACAAAATAGTGCATGATTTTAGAATATGAACTGGGAACTCAGATTAGATATCTGCTTTAGGTGAATGCCAGGTGTCCTAGCTAGCTCTTCTTGGATGTGCTCTGTTGTTTTGGAACTACTTGTGAATACTTAATTCTATAAAACTTTGCAACACAGAAAGTGTTTTAGATCCAGAATTTACCCATATCAAATAAGGTCTGTGTAATTATTGCACTGGTTGATCATGAAAGAAGTAAGAATAATTTTCACATAAATTCCCACAAATGTCAATCGCTTCAGCAAAGTATGGCAAGTTTTGAAAACATGGAACACAGTTCAAAATGTTTATTTTGCCTCTTTTGAGTAATGTTGAAGCCAGAAGTGGTGATGCATGCTTGTAATCCCAGAACTTGGGAAGGAAAAGGCAAGAGGATCTCTGTGAGTTCGAGGTCAGCCAGGTCTTCAAAGTGAATCCAAGACAGCTAAGGCTAAACAGAGAAACCCTGTCTAGGTAAAACAAAAAACAAAACAAAAAAATTTGAATCATGTTACTTTAAGAGGCTACACACTTGAATATATCTTAAAACAAAAATTAAGATACTGGGCTCAAAATAAGTTTATATAAATATATACATATATAAATACATATACATATGTATACATAAATCTGTACATATGTTTATATATATGAAAGTAGAGGAAATAAGAGTTTGTTCCTCTCAAGGCTAACTGTTCTGTTCAAAACATAAAATAGATAGAAAGGTGATAATAGATAGATAGATAGATAGATAGATAGATAGATAGATAAATGGTAACTATATATAAGTCAATGGGTGATGAATCAGCATATAGAATCCGCAGTTTTGTGCTGCCATCATCAAAGTAGGTAATGAATTTGAAAGCAACTTATTCACTATCATTTTATGTCCCATAGTGGCACTATAAACTGGGTTTTAGTAGTTATTTTCTTAATACTTTTCTTAGCACTATCAAGCAATTATTCCTCTTGGTCAAATATATATATATATAAATAGTATAATTTTTGGAACTTCAACATTTCATTGACCTGTACTGAGACTTTTCTGTAAGGTGTGTTCATGATCTCCTCCACATTTTGTCATAGCCAGAGAGAGTTCTTCACCTAAATGGTTGCATTGTTTCTTGACCTTGGTCACATGATTCACATGACTAACTTAGCAGAGCCTTGATCTACCCTTATATTTTCAAGCAGCAGACAGCAGACTAGGCTAACAGTGTTTGGTACTCTTATGAAAGAGCAGGTCAATTCCTGTGTTCATAGGTTTTGCCAAGGAACAAACTGTAAGGGTTCTGTATTTAAATTGTAATTGCCTTGGTGCTTTCTCTATACATTAGAACTCTGTAGATATTATAGAATCTACCTAATGTTCAATGAAACAAGAAGCCCAAAATATAAATGAGCCAAATTGTGGACAGGTAAAATTATTTAAGCTGTGCTAATAAGTCTAATTAATCCAACACACGTTGTTGATAATGTCATAAAAATTAAAACAAGACTATCTATGAGACAAAATATTATGTTAGCATAAATTGTAAAAGGTGTCATATGTTGGGAATCTGAAAAAACACAGGGTATAGGGGGTAACTAAGAAAATCCAAGTGTAATCAAATATAGCTTTTGAGGAGCTGGGTGAATTAAAACTTGTTCCGGTGTTTCTACCACCCGACTGCAACCCAGGTACCACTCTGTGTTCATGGTATACTTTTGGGCATATTTGCTAGTTAGCCAAACACATTTTATGAGCTCAACAAATGCTGGCTGAAATGGTAAGAGTGGCTAATAATTTTTAAAGCATAAATAAACATATACTTACTGAAAATGTTCTTACAAACAGGTACCTTCATCAGTCATAGAAGACAATGAGGAATTTTATGAAGTGACTTCTCTGAATAATTTTGGGATCTTATATCAGATTACTATTACACCAAATGTAAATAATCCAACATGTAAGAATTCATAGGTCATGGCTTCATGGTAATTTTATGACTAGCACATTTATCCATGATATTTGAAAAAAATGTTTACTTCTCTTAGAAACTAATGACTTATTATTAATAAAATAATTGTGGTTAGGGCTCTTTTGGTGTGCAGCGTGGAATGCATCACTTCCGTGTGAATGAATTCAAGGGAAGGCAACACCACTATTAGTAATAGCTTTTATTCGGAGTCCTCATTTTCCAGACAGGTCACATGAAACACAGCCATTAAACAATAGCGTTGAGATAAATCCATACAATGTATGCTGCTTTTGTCGTCGTCGTCGTTGTTCACCAGTCGCTTTGGTGCAACGAAGAAACTTATGAAGTGATGGGACTGATAAATGGAAATAGTTAACCTGCAAAAAACACTGGGGCCAGGAGAGTCAGACTTTAATCAGGTCTCATTCAATGATGTTTCAAATCAACATATCTTGATAGCCAAAACTCTCATGGAATTAATGCTCTGATAAATGCTGTCTCTTGTCTAAAGAATATAATTAGACAATAATGAGTAGGCATATATTATGCCAGTCCTTGGTCTATTTGTTGACCCCAGGAACTTCCACTCCATTAGACAACAAACAGCTTTTAACCTGGCTCTCATAAAGCAGACTGCTCATTACTACATGACTATTTTTTAAGGTGCCACTTTTTTTTTTATTTGAACAGTGCCTACATCTTTAAAAGGAAAGTTGTGTTTTACAAGAGCTCAGTTAATTTAGGGAAAGGAACAATCAATTTCTCTCCTGGTAATGCAGTGAATCAAAGGTGCTCTCTTTTGTATGCTGTTTGCAAAAAGGATAAGTATATTGGGTAAAGAAACAATCTGGAAGCCTTGCTTGAAATTGCATAAGATATGTGTCTTTAATGTTTATTTTGATATGGTGTGATACTGATTTTTTTTACTATTTTGAGCTTATTGAAAACATTTTCATTATTAACTGATGGTGAAAAGATTTCATTACTGTTGTTTTGTTTACACTTCACCATCAAGCCGTTTTTAGTGTTTGGATTCTTGTATTAAAATTTCCCAAAATGGACAGTTTTCCTCTACTTGAATAGGCCTAAAGAATTAAAAGACTATTGTTTTTAATCTTGTGTGTGTGTATGTTGTGTGTGTATGTGTGTGTGTGCGTGTGTGTAAAGCATTCTGAATTACAGAAACCCCTTCAATTTTAACTGATAATGTACTACCCATTAGATCCACTGTTCCCCAAAGATAGGATTTTGGCATCGCAAAGGCTTCTTTGGAAGCCAAGCACCAGATTCTGTGATAAAGGCAGGTCCCAGGGAGATGAATAAAAGCAAGATTCCCTCAACTATAAAAGTTCAGAGTCCTGACTTGAACTACCACCAACTTGTAAATAAATAATCACTACTAAATACAGATAATGTATTAAACATCTAACACTAGTAAATCACTGGTGACAGCTTAGAGTCAATCCCTCACATATTGGCACAACCAATTCTGAGAATTGTGTGGTGTTTCAATGATGTATCAGACACTTAACAATACATTGAACAACTGGTTACTTAGAATTAAGAAGTTTTAAAAAATAAACCTATTCTTGTGTTGAATTTATTTGCACACTGCTTTAGGTTTCACTAAGTGGTTATCTGAATAGTGAGAGAGAGGCAAAGCTTGGAAAGACTAAAAGGAAATGTTTTCCATCAACATTCAACTATCTATCAAGCTAAATCAATTTGTAGTCTCCTGGTAGAAGTAACATTATAGAACAGAGACAACACATTGTAGATACATAAATTGTCCAAAATACAGTGTCAATTGGGTTTTACATGTACAAGATCTCTTCTTTTCCAATTTAAACATGTATGGATAACAAAAAGTAACAGTAGAGCTGTGGAAAGGCTGTTACCAAGAACCAGATGCAGTTCTCAAGAGAATAAGGCTGATGGGAGTCATCTGTTCTTACCCCCAAAGCAATTTTGCGAGTGAGGTACAATCTAAAACTTTCCTGAAATGATGGAAATATTTCTAGCAGATTGTTTTAAATTAAAAAACTTAATTTAGTTCAGTGTTTGTTTTACTTTTCCTTTTGTTTTTAGTATAAGGATTTTATGACATTTATGCTGTTTCTACACTGGTTTGGTGGCCAGAAAAGAAGGCACAGAATTCTCTCCCAGTTTGCAAATAATCATTTTTTCTGCTCCAGTGCACAAACAGCCTTTATTTAACTCAGCACCACATTTTCCAAGGTATGGGCTCAAACTGTTTGCCATGAAGCTGTTAAATGCCAAAAAAATTTAAATGCTGAAGGAAAATGTCAATCAAGGCATTTCCCCATCTGCTACTACTTCTGTGAGTGCTAATTTTATTTTTCCCAATTCCTGAAATTAGAATTGTCTTAGCCTCATAAGGAAGTAAGTTGGAAACTTGTTAAATGTCACAAGAAAAGGTGCAACCAAATGATGAAATAATAGGTATTGTTCTCAGAGAACACCAATAAAAAGAGGCAGAAGAGCACTGAAATACAGGGGAAAAATTTTTGTTAAGACCCAGACCTCTTGAAACACAGTACGCAATGCAGGTAACCAACATTGGTACTACACATGCATTAAAACATTTGCCATGTTTAGAAATATGATGTGTACACACACCTGAACCACTGAAGATACTTTTGAGAACCAACCAATGTTATGATATCTACATAGGCAGAAACTTTATGTTACTGAAAACAAGGTGAATATTTTTCAGGTATTGGTACAAATGTAATTCTTGTGATTTAGCATGATTTTAATCAAAGCTTCTACAAGGACTTGCACAGAACTATGACTGACATGTATTTTCTGACCTTTCAGTTAGATCCATCAGCTCACTCAAACACATTTTGAACAGAATCATGTACTGTATACTTGGTAGACTATACATTAAACAAGAGACTTTGCTCTGAGGCCCTGCTTCCCACGCTCCACGGGGAAAAGGAAGCAGGAAAAAACAAAACTCATAGAGTTCGACAGCTACCGAGGCAACACTTGCCATTTACAATATAAGCCCAAATATTTTTGCAACACAACTATATATTAATTTAATAAAATACACAATATAGCTCTTATACACTCAACAATTTGGCTCATATGCACGGAGTCTGCAATAAATCAATAAAAATATGTCATTTGATGTAAACACATTGAATCTTCTTACATCTGCACACTTAAATGGACGTGTGATTTGTTATGTCTAAGTTTTTTTTTTACTTTCCTGAGCTATTTTAGTGTCCAAAAAAATGAATAAAACATTTTAGTCATGTTAATTTTCTCTCAGTATTACTACTTAATGATAATCCATAATTCAGAACTCTTCACTCACCATTATTTATATCTTTGTTGGACACTAAAATGCTAAATAGACATTTTATGTATTCAAATTTTCTTCTTTAATGACGTGAATAGGTCTACATGTGTTCAGGACAACACAGACTATAGCTTTGTACATTGAACTTTTATATGACATGAGGTGTCTTACAAATGACCAAAGGTTTTGTTTGTTTTATTTTTTCTTTTATTATTATTATATAATTTTTTTTTGCTTTCTGACTAATGATATGGAATGGTCTTTGTGTTTATATGCTTGGCAGGTACTTTATACAGAAATGTTTACCACAAATATGTGTTAATGTTTGGTGTAGCTTGGACTACTGCAAGGTCTTTTCGGGACTTTCAGTAGAAGCCTGTGATGTCAGCTAGGGATCCACCACAGATAACAAATATGACCCTGCTTTGTATGGGGTTTATAGGTAAACAGTTAAGTCAGCATCAATCTCAGAGGACAGTCTTAGAGTGATCAGAAATACTTTTAAGTCTCACACTGTATACCTTCCTAACAGATTGTCAAAAGGTAACTTGTCTCCTCATCCTCCATTTTCTTCTCTCCATTTTCTTCTCTCTCTTCTCGTTTCTCCTTAAGCATCATTAATTCTGTCCTAATATAAGTTTGGTCAAAACCATTGTTATTTCTGTAAAAGAAACAGCAGTGAAAAGAACATACTTGTGGGCACTTCAGATGTTCACTAAAAGCCTTAAAGCAGCATTGGTCCTTTTCCATCCCTGTAAAATGGGTTGTCACTGGGAGCGATCATTTTCAAATCAACAGAAGAGACAAGAAAACACCAATGCCTTCCCCCCCCTTCACTTTCTCACAGCCACAGGGTCATTTCCCCGGCAGTCCTGCAAGAGTTTATCAATCTCTCTCACAACTTCTTCGGCATCAACGGACTCTCTGCCCAGATCTCTGTTGGGGTGATCAAGCTGTTCCAGCACAGTTCCCACCTCACTGGAATCCCGGCTGGCTCTTGAATGCACATCCGCAAAGACCCTTGCCATTTGATCGGAAGCCATGAAGGAAGGGTCTCTTGGTTGCTTACTTGGTGACAGATACTGACTGTCGGTGGGCAGGTAGGAGCTGCTTGCTTCAGCTAGGGCCCCTGGTTTTGCTTCACAGCCATCCAGGGAGCCTTTTGTTGAGGCGCAGGGCTCGATGCATGCCTTGGTTGGGCTGCTAGATGCTGAGGGGACCTCTTGGAGGAGAGGGCTCAGGGCACGTTTGGCTTTTAAATAAGGTTTCACATTGGCAATGAGAATAGTGTGCTCTCGCTTGTCTTTTCCAAATGTACAAAAAGTCTTTTTCCCAGTGGGATTCACAGTTTCATAAGTCTCAGTCTCAACATTAGCTTCAACTGTGGGTACAAAGAGATTTGTGCGGTAATCTGCATTTTCAGCCTGATTGGCTGCAGGGAACTGTGGCATCCAACACCTATCAGAATGACCAAGCACTCGGCATTCATCTGTGCAATTAATGCACTCTTCCGGTTCTGAAAAACAAAAGAGAAAACAGCAAATCCAATCATTAGAATTTCCTTAACATTTCTACTTAAGGCTCTGATCAGCTCTCACTGGCTTGCTTGACCTCTGGTCTCTTAATTAAAAAGGAAAAGAAAACAATAATTGAAACGTTTCAGGATGGTTGCATAAACCTGCTGGTTGAGACAATGGTTTTATTTAAGTCTATTCTCTAGATATTAACGAATTCCCATAGCCTGGAAAAAAGTAAAAAGTGGTCACTAGAGGGTGATTCTCAGTGGAATACAGCGTCAGTGTAGCCAGATCCCCTGGGGAATTTAATCTTTGTTCTATATAACTGGTCCTGGAGGCAGTGAGCATCAGGAGTGGTCAGGATTCACTTTGTTAAATCAAATAACAAGGTAAAGAGTGGATCACACAATTTCCATAATAAGTTCTAAGCTGCTTTAAAATATTTTATCCTGATTTTATTTGTAATTGCTATTTTGGTGATAGTTGTGAAACAAAAGGGCTCCTTTCAGAGCTGTTTTTTTTTTCCCCCTATTGAGCTTGCCCAATGGAATTTTCTATCAGACTTTATTATGAATAAGCCTGTCGAAAGGGCACTTTCCTGTTTTCTTGTATATGAATGCGTATATTGTAGTCAATTTCCTTCACTTTCTGTTTTTGCTTTTGGTGTAAATAGTTGAAAATGACTTTATTCAACAGGTGTAGTTCAGAATAATGACACTTAATGATTTTTCTACTCTAACCAGAAATGTTTTCTGTGAGAACTTCTATGCCAGGAGACATATGGACAATCAACATAAAGCATTAGTTAATAGTTCCCATTTTAAAGATGCTGATGAGGAAGCATGAGGTAAAAAGCCTTTGCTGTGACTGTTGCTAGAAACTTCCTACTGATCCCATTATTTAAAAAAAAATGTCTTTGAATTACATCTCCTCAGTTGCACCTTTTTTTTCCTGTGAAAGATTGTTTCCCATTTGTTTAATGATACATTTTAGATAGGGGACTTTCACTAGGAGAAGAGGATATTTACAATTTACCTCTATGTGATGGGAATAGAATTCCCTACACATTTCAGAGCCCTAGGGCTTGCCTTTTAATTGATGCTAGGTGATCCCTACGAATATCTGGTGTAATCTACAATGAAAGAGAAGTCTACAAACAATGTATTTGGCATAGGAAACAGCAAATTTAAAATGATTTGTATAGAAACTTTTCAAAGTCACAGGAAACATTTGGTTTTATATTCAAAGCCCATAGAGATTTTCTCATCCATGAACCAAACATGCGCACAAACTGCTTTACCACAAAACAAAAATATGAGCTATGAAATAAATATTATTTTATTAAGTATCAGAGTGGCACCTTGATAAGAGAAATATTATGATAACTCATAACATATATCACCTATACTTGTGACCTTTTTAATGTGTTTAGTTTATGTGCATCTATTTTAACTTGCCATTTATGAAGAAATATTTTTGCCGGAATAAATGCAGTATTCACTCTTAAACTTATTATGTAAAGCAAGCAGTAATCTTGAGAAGAGTTCTGAATCGTGTACCAATTGATTAAAACAGATTGACTGGCAGCCTGTTAAGAGGGGCCTGAACTACTAGAGAAGATCCACAGAACATTGTGGAATGTCTTGTTGAGTATTTAAATAGGAGCTCAAATTAAAATTTATTTTTAATTTCTCAGAGGGTCAGTATGGGGTATTGTCTTTAGTCTCATTTGTCTGAATGCCCATCATATGACTTTTTAATCTTTTGGATCCTTTAGAGCCACACATTTTATCTTAAAGTGATTTACAACCAATACACTCTTTTTGAAATATGCCAACATGGTTTTATATTTCAATATTGACTGTACTTCCATTTCAGCTATTTAAATAACCAGCACTGAATGAACTCAACATGGATTAAGGTCAGGGAAAGAGATAGACTAATGCAGATTTAAGAAAATGTGAATCGACCCTGGATTTGAAACCATCAACATAAAATGGCTGTGCTTCACTGCTGAACATCCGCAGCTTTTTACCTGATTCCTTTATGTCACATCCAGGAGAGAAAATTTCAAGTATTGATTATGATACATTACAAGCCATGCACCTTGTGGTGAGACTGTAATTTTGATGCCAGCAGTTTGCAGACAGTGAGGAAAATCGAATGGAATTTTTGTATAAACAGCAGAACCTATGAGCATAAAGCAAACTATAACTGCCAAAATTCAAGTAAGAATTCATGGGTGGAGCCTTCCTAAAAGAACTTAAATAAACAGGAGAATAGGTAAATTTAAAAGAGTCATGGTTATGTTCAGAAAATAAGTAGCTAGAAAGACACATCAGACAAAATGAAACAATTTAAAGTAAGGAAAGAGAGTATAGTAAAACGAAGGATAGAAGGAAGAAGGAAAAGAAAGGAGAAGAGAAAGCAAGGGTGTAAGGAGAGAAGCAAAAGCAGAGGGATAAAAAGAAAAATAGGGTGGTTATAACGGTGTAAATTTAAAACATGGTTACATCTACTGGGCTAAGAGCCACATCCATTATGTATCCCGTATAACTTAACTCTCAAATAAGCTAAGCATATGTAATAAAAAAGATAAGGACAGATATTCAGACAAATTTTAGAGCCATGAAAGAAGATAATCCAGTTGTTCTCTGTGTCTTCAAAAGAATGGAGGCAAGAACAGAGATGTAGAATAATAAAGCTACAAAAAATTGGAGAGCGTGGAGAAGCTCATTACCTTTATTAATTACCTATATTACCTTTATTAATATAGTATTGCTATAGATTTGGTATATGTGTTAGACAAGTAGAAAGGCCTCAACAGTAGATCTCACGACAGAGATGATCTAATCCAATTTACCATCTAACTTGAGATTACCTAGAAACAATTCGTGTTTGTTGTCATCCCTGTTTTAATACAATATGGTCACCCTTTCAAAGAACGTACTTCTTCCAGGAAAGAGCAGAGTCCTAAAACTGGGGAATTGAAAAAAAAAATCTGAACACCAGCAAATAGAGGCTACTGAGTCTGAATTTTTAAGTATCTAATTTAAGGAGACACCTCTTGACAGCCAAGTAGCTTCAATCATTTGCCTGATATTAGGATTCATTTTTGGCTGAATGTGGTAGTATATCCCTGCAACCTTATGACTTGGAAGAGTGAAGCAAGAGAATTCTGAATTTCAGGAGTGGCTGGATTGGATTATAAACTACTTTACATATACTCCAAATTATCCACACACACATACACACACACACACACATGTCATATAACCAGCACCACTCAGGAAGATGATGTAGGAGGAGAGCCAGTTCAGTGTGTGGCACATAGTAAAATCTTGTCTCTAAAAAAAAATGAAATAAAGAAGGAAATATATAAATGTAAAGAAAAATCAATACATGACATTTTAATTGTCACTTTTGATGTTTAATTGAGTGTGAAACCAGTTATCAGATCAACAACTTAACTATACTTAACATTAAATTTTCATAATTAAACACCATATACTTAAATAATTAGATTTTATTAGTCTTAGTGAAAAGGTCAGATTATTTAGCTTTTATATTGTGATTTTAATCTTAGAATGTCACTACATCATTAAACTTACACGCTCCGTGAAAGATGTTGTCAACTACTGTGAATATTAAAACTAAAAGTCAAGACATTGAAGCTAGCAAGGGTTAGCAAAAAAAAAGTTAGGCTTTGTCAAATACAGGTATTTTGTAAAACTCATGTGACTCCCCAACATATCACCCTTATGTGAGAGTGTATGTCCACTATAAGAAAAACTGTTGAGTAATAAACCAAAATATCATAATTCAGAGTGAATCTATTTCATTATTCCTTTCTCTGTTGCTCTCAGGCAGAAACTTATCACAAATATAACTTTAAATCTATGTCTTTGGCTTTAAACTCTTAGTCACCATACCTATGAAAACAAATACTTAGCAACTAGCTTGTTACCACTTAGGGAGGTGGTAGAGGGTATCAAAGTATTGTCTCCCCTAGTTTCAGATTTACATGCTATGTCCAAAGTTTGCATGTTCTTGTATCTGAGAAAACACAGCGCTTCCAGAATAAGAAAACAACAACCACAAAGTTACCAGCATCAGAGATTATAAATGTGTTCAATCCCCCCATATATATTTGTATACACACACACACATACATATATACATATATACACACTCATCAGTGTGTCAGAGAGGAATTTCTACAGTGCAAATGCTGTGGGATGGGTATTTCAAACTCTTAACTCTTCTTTGTGTTGTGACTACCAACAAGATGTTTTTATTTCTGTTTTTTAAACATCTTTAAATAGGCATAGTGCTCTTCTATTACAGCTCCAGTTGGTATTCTTTTTTAGAACATCTTAAAATTAGAGTGTTTCTAAGCAGATCACCCTGTAAGTGGAAGTCCATTTTTATTTCATTTTATGTTTTTTTTATTTCTAATTTACCTTTTCCCACCAATGTAAGCTATAATGATATACCCATTAGCTACCGGTAAAATTGAAATGGACACTGATCTTTATTTCCAGCTGGTGCTCTTTAGATTACTCCTATAGAATATAAGCACAGTGTCTACCTCAGATTCTCACTTACTTGCAAATGTTGACAAAACAAGGCCTTTGACTGCAGATCAGGACATATATGTCAGCCCACTCTTGCTGCTTTCTGTCTTTGACACATACACATAAGTGCACATATAAGGGTTTACGTGTTTCTCTATGAGCAAAACAAATTTCAATTTCTTCAAATACATTCTTATGTATCAGGAAAATGTATCGCTACCAACTTGGGAATCTTGTCAGAATACAGTTCAGTAAACCTGAAAAGCAGGTTTTCTTTCACTAAGTTGGCATGACTTGCAACATCCTGTGAAATGACATTTTTATAACATAAATATTCCGTCCTCCCTTTTTTGGTCATATTATTTTTCACTTACTTCCCTTTGCCATTCTATAAATCCCTAGAGCTTGTGGTGATAATGTGAGTCTTTACAGACAACTGGGATCTTAACAATCTATATCCATATAAATTAATTCCAGTTATAACTGTGTGCCCCCATTTGCTAGGATATTTGATAAAAATAAATCTGGTTTCACTCTTTCTGCCTATGCACAGAATACAGATTTCACTTTCAATATTATTCTGAAGAATGTGAAGCAAAGCTACGTTGCTTCAAAAACTTTTTTTTCTCTTTTCAGTATAAAAAAATGAATAGTCTGGTAATACAGCTCTATTAGATGTAGGGTTTTACTTAACAAGGACTCACACAACTGCTTGCTTTATTTAGATACCATTTAATAAGTGTGGGTGTGTATTAGGCAAGGGAAATGGAAAATGGGGATGGACTTCTTCTGTTTCTCACGTGAGCACAAGGAGATATGTTGTTTACTAACCAAATCCCACAACTGGTAGGTGGAGGTGAGATGTCATCTTACTTTTGAGTTTTAATGCAAGAAGTAAAAGACCTCATTACAAACAATGAATTGAATTACTTTATAGTAACCATCCATACATGATATGAATTTAGAAACACAATTCACCCAACAAAAATAAAACTAAAGAAGCACTCATTCTTTATTTGAATGCACACCCAAGCCAGCTTCAAGACTTTATTTTAGTTGTGGGATGCCATTCTATCTGATTTAGATAGGCAGAGAGCACATTTTCAAAGGGTGGTTATTATAATACCATCAAATAGTCGAACCGTGGCAGCATTGAAGTACCAATCCTCAAGCGTGTACCTGCATTGCACAATGCTGCCAAATGTATTGCCACGGCTGCATTCAGACAAAAGAAACCACTGGCTTATATCATTCAAGTGAATCCAATTGCAGCTGGGTATTTGGAGATGCTCAGAGCAGTAGCGCTTACTATTCCATGCACCTGCTCACCTTCAGGGATTGTTTTAAGTGTCTGTGACCTCTTGGACATAATAAAATGCCTTATCAGAGTATCACTTCTTGAATATATATTGATAATACATACATAGTGGTCACAGGTGAAGAAAAGCCTAAGACAAATAGAAATGAAATTTGTGCTACAGAACAAGTGCAAAACAATATAAGGAAATTTGATACATAAGTACTTGATATATAAAACAATGAGCAAACCACACGGTGAAATTTTACAGTATAAATATGTGTTTCCCACGGAATACTTCTCTGAGACTATCATTTAAAATTTAGTTGCCCTCCTTCAAAAGTCCTGTTATGTAGCTATAACTATCACCTGGGGCAGTAGCAGATGCTTGGAAGTGAGGCACAGTTAAAGGGGGCTATCTCTTTCCTAACAGGTACCCTTAGGAGAACTGGCTCTCAGACTTAGTATTGTACATTGACACAGGTTGCATTTTGTTTTGTGTGAAAAGAAGTTTTGCAGAACATCAAAAAGCAAAAAAAAAATATAATCTCAGTGTTTCCCTCATTCCCTCCCACTCTCCCTATCCCTCCCTCATCTTCTCCCTGCCCCCCTCCAAGTCCACTGATAGGGGAGGACCTCAACCCTTTCCATCTGACCCTAGCTTATCGTGTCTCTTCAGGGCTGGCTGCAATGTCCTCTTCTGGGATCTAGTTAAGCTGCTCCTCCCTTGGAGGGCAGGGGGGCAGTTGACAAGCCAGCCATTGAGTTCATGACTGAAATAGTCCCTGTTCCCCTTACTAGGGTCTCCAGGTGGGTACTGAGCTACCACGGGCCACATTTGAGCAAGGGTTATACTTTGTATCCACACATGGTCCTTGCTTGGAGAAACAGTCTCATAGAAGACCCCTGTGCCCTGATCTATTTGGTCTTTGTGGAGCTCTTGTCCTCACCAAATCTGACTAACTCCCCTTTTTTCATGATTCCCTGCACTCTGGCGATGGCTTGGTTGTGAGTCTTAATATCAGCTTTGATTGATTGTTGTGAGTCTTTCAGAGGCCCTCTGTGGAAGGCTCCTGTCCTATTGCTTGTTTTCTCCTACCTTCAATGTCCATCCCGTTTGATCATCTAAGCTAGGATTGATCATCCCACCCTGGCTCCTCCTTCTTGCTTATCTTCTCTAGGTGTATAGATTTCAGCATGTCCATCCTATCCTATAGGTCTATATAAGTGAGTATATACCAAGTGTTTCTTTCTGTTTTTAGGATACCTCACTCAGGATGATCATTTCCGTGTTTAATGATTCATTGTGATCAATGCTTCAAACAACTATTTTGTGTCTAGTTGTTACAACAGGTAGTGGTTTGTGGTAAATGAACACTTTTAACAAGTTTGTGAAGTTTTCACTCACTCCCATGGAGCTTAAATTTTGAGAGTATACAGGGGGTTTGAATTTTACATAAAGGAAATGTTGCATGAGCAATTACATTTTGAACTATGTCATAGTAACGTCAGGGCACAGAAAACTGGAGAATGATGTATATGATAATAACGTGAAGGAATTCATACAAAAGATGCTATTTGAAATTTAGTTTAAAGGTTACATAGCATTGCAGTGGAGCTTATAGAGAATTTTTTTAGGTAAAGAAGTAGAAACAAAAGCAATAGCCATATAGAAATGTATATTTCACAGATCTATGAGAGATTAGCTTTACCAGTTTAAGAATGTATTCTGTATCACCAAACAGTAACAAAAATAAAATAACTGTGCTGCTGAAATTAGCTAGTACCTGAAAATAGAATTGACAAGTTTTGAATACGGTAATAGACTCAGTATAGTAGGCAATGCAGAGCAAAGGTGATGAGCAGCTGACCATGTGCCTTTCTTGTATGATTCCTGAATTATCTGAGCCCTTAAATGGACAGATATTGAACAGTATATATGGCCATACAATACTTTGTGCTAAAGGGAAGATAGCATCTAAACCAGCATGGTTTTCAGAAGGCTTGCATCTCATGTCTTTATATTTCTAACAGTAACATGGTTCACTGTTCCCAAAATTATTTTCATGCATGATCATTCTGGTCCCAAGTCTTGGCTATTCAAATTCCATTATTTACTCAACTATTTAAAGGACAGCCTTAAAGTCTTTATCTTCAAATAACATTATTTTTATTTTTCAGTACAAATCAAATGTAGATTATGATTGTGCACCAGATAAATGGTTAGTTTTCCTAATCTAAACACTATCTTTCCATAAATTCCCATCATCATCAACCAGCTTTCATACAGAGAATCACATACATGAGGAAGTAAAAGATTATTGTAAAAAATGAAGAGCCTATAGGAAGGATATACTCAAATAAAGTAGAAATTGATTCTCAGAAGTCTATCAAAAATATAGATAATTTAAATCAACATCAATAATTAAATCAAGCACTTAATTTTTTTCAAAATAAAGCATTTTCCAGGGGACCGAAGCAGATGCAGAGACTCACAGCCAAACTTTGGACAGAGCACAAAAGGGAGTCTTATGGAAGAAGGGAGAGATAGAAGTATCCCGATGGGTCAGGAGCCCTACCAGGAGACCAACAAAGTTGAAAAAGCTGGGCCCAGGGGGACTGCAGATACTGATGAATCAACCAAAGATCATGCACAGAGAGGACCTAGATCCCCTGCTTTGTATCCCAGTTGTAGGCCCCTCCCTCATCTCCTCCTGGTCCCACCCTTTCCTCCTTCCTCCCCTCCCCCAGTATCCCTCTTCCTTATCCACTGATAGGGGGAGTCTTCCTCCCCAATTGTATGAACCGAGCCTATCAGGTCTCGTCAGAACTTCCTGGATCCTCTTCTGTGGGCTGGCTAGGTCGCCCCACCAGAGAAAAGTGACCAAGGAGCAGACAATCCAATTCATGTCACATACTATCTCTTCTACTCTTTCTTGTTTTAATTTTTTAATTTTTTAAAATATTAGTTACAGTTTATTAACTTTATAACCCAGCTGTATCCCATTCCCTCATTCCCTCCCAAACCCACCCTCACTCCCTCAACTATCCCCTGCCCCTTTCCAAGTCCACTGATAGGGGAGGACCTCCTCCCCTCTCATCTGACCCTGGTTTATCAGGTATCTTCAGGACTGACTGCAAAGTCCTCTGTGGCCTGGTAGGGTTGCTCCTCCCTGGGGGAGGGGGAGGTCAAAGAGCCTGCTATTGAGTTCATGTCAGAGATAGTCCCTGTTCCCCTCAATAGGCTACCCATTTGGATACTGAGCTACCATGGGCTATGTCTGAGCAGAGGTTCTAGGTTAATCCATACATGGTCCTTGGTTGGAGAAACGCTCTAATAAAAGACCCCTATACCCACATATATTTGATCCTTGTGGAGCTCCTATCTTCTACTCTTACTAGGAAACCCACATGGAGACTGAGCTGTCTATGGGCTACTTCTGTGCAGAAAGTCTAGGTCCTCTCTATGAATGGTCTTTGGCTGATGATCAGTCTCTATGCCCCATTCTTTTTGTTTGTTTGTTTGTTTGTTTGTTGTTGTTTTTAGGGGTTTTTTTTTTGCATTGTTGTTCTTCCTGTGGAGTTCCTGTCTGCTCCGGGTCCTTTATATCCCCCTTCATCTATAAGACTCCCTGAGCTCTGCCCAAAATTTGGCTGTGAGTCTCTGAATCTGCTTTGATTCCTGGCTGGTTGGTGTCTTCTAGAGGACATCTGTGGTAGGCTCCAGTCCTGTTCCTTCTCTTCTACAGCTTCCAGTGTCTACCCTCTTTTCCCTTCTGAATAAGAATTAAGCATCTTCCCTAGAATCTTCCTTGTTGTTTAGCTTCTTGAGGCTTGTAGATTTGAGGACGGTTATCCTATGTAATATGGCTAATATCAACCTCTAAGTGAGTATTGTAGTATGTAAGTGATTAACATTAGATCCACTTTTTAAATATCAAGCTTGTATAAAATTCCCAACTTCTAAAGATATGAGTTTAAATGATAAAACAAAGAAATCTTATCTGGCAATATCATTCACTCAAATTTGTAGATCTGGCTCCTTTTCCTATGAAAAAATAATAATCAGTGACACAGCTACTGAAATCAAAATTTATATTTAAATTTCAGCTTATTATTTTATGCTATGGAATTATAAGTACCTGCAAATTAGTGAGTATCTCACCCACACTTCAGTATGCCTCGGTTTCTTTTTTCTCCCTAGGTTTTTCTTACTGTCCTTTCATTCTGTTTCCTGTGGCAGTGCTGTGTAAAGCAGGCCAGCTTCTCTTTTGTTTGAACTTAGCTGCCTTTGTATTTCACACCCTATCTGAATGCGTCCATCTACATATAAATTAATGTCTTCATAATTGTGGGGTCCTGAAAGGGTTAAGAAGATTCCAGAAGAACCTAATTTATATGCACTGTGAAACCTATGCTCTGGTTTGCAATAGTTAGCAAAAGCTGTTTAGTTTGCAAGGACAAATTTAAATTCTAGCAACTTAAATAATTGTGTGAACTCCAGTCCAGAGACTATGTAAATATGCTACTATTCTTTATCTTTCCTGAGGCTGCTTTCCTTATGCCTTTATTTCCTCTGTAAGCTAGCCCTGGCTCTGATAATGGCACTATTTTTGATGACATGGATGAATACATTTAAGATTCAAGTCATCTTCCCAGCAAAGTGGTAATCCTGTAAAGAAGGTCAATAAAAACATGCCTATTAAGCCAAACTCTGTAAGAAGCAAGCAAGATAGTCTTATTAGTGTCTTTCTCGCTCATATCTACTATCTGATTTCTTTGGGGAAGTACATCTATTTACCAATTTAAATCCAGTTGTTCAGCTCATTTCTAGCACTTCTTTGTTTTCAATTGCTAGAAACAAGTAAACAGAATCAATGTCACTTTTGGCATTCTTAGAAAAGAGTTAAGTCAGAGATAGCTAATCTTCTGCTTATTATTTAGGAATCAATCAACACTTTTCAATGGAATATGGCTGTTGTAAAGGATGGATTTTTGAGAAAGATTTTAATTGCTTAGTTTATTTTTTAATGAAATTCTAAAAGAGACAGAGACAGATAAAATTTCAGTTGTTAAATTAGATAGAATATAATTCCAAGTGAACAGATAGATGCCATCAGTATTTTCAAAGTCATATATATATGACTATTTTTGAAATTAGATGCAGGAAGTAATGTATATGAAAATATAGTTTTATATAACCAATTCTTGTATTAATATTTCATCTCTACTAAAGATTAAAAAAAACATACATCCTCCATGGGTGTGTTTCAATGTTCCTGTGCACTCTCACATCATGTCTATGTGAAAGGAAATCTGCACTTTAATTAAATATGTGTTATCCTAAGGGAAATCTTTATAAGAGACAGTCAAAATGGATCACATCTAAAGGTTACCTCAGAGTGACATATGGGAAGTTTGAATCTCAACAACTTCTACTTAGTTTCATTAAACAAGTCACCTATCGTGAGCCGGATGGCTAGAATCAAAAACACTAAAAATGAAAGACCTATAAGAAAGGAAAGCTACGTGAAACTTTCCTGTTTTCTTGAAATATTTTTCTGAAATCATCTGTTGTCAGTACCTGTAAATATGTTGCAGGTTTATTGGAAGCTGATGTCTTTATCATGCACAGTTGGGTCATCCCAAGAATGAGAATTTAAGCAAAATCAATAGATTCAATTTCCATGTTCTAGAGTAAATATACTGAAATGTTTCTTGTAATGGATTTTACTGGCAAGGACAAGCCATTTTTCTAGTAACAGCTTTAATATTCTGTAATCATTAAAACACAGTGAAGGCATGGAGAGCCCAAGAAACAGAGGTCAGGAAACAGAAAGCAGAAAGAGACGTGGTCCAATGGTCTGGGAAGCAGTGTAACCCACCAAGGGCCAGAAGTACCTCTCTAGCATAGGAAGACAGTCCCACAGATAGTGCGGCCTTCACATCAAAGCTATCTGCAATGATAGAGAGCACTTCCTCCAATTTAATTGGTACACAACCACATCCAGAACAAAGAAGAGATGATTAAAGTGAAACATATTTCCCCTGAGCAGTAGTACCAGGAAAATAAATTTAAAATGACATGAGAACATATCTAAGTTCCAGATTGTATTCTAAATTTAATTTAAAACAAAACAAAATATAATCATATTGACCTCATAGGGAGAATTCCTTAGGATGTTCTTTGTTAATTGAAGCATGTTAGACTTGAGGTTTTCCTCTTCTAGGACTGTATGCTCAGTCTTGGGAGTGGGCCAAAAGAATCGGGGCCCAGAGGTGTCCTGCTTGTCCCAACGAATCAACTAAGGTCCATGAATAGAGAGGACATAGACCCCCTGCTCAGATGTAGCCCATAGACAGCTCAGTCTCCATCAAGGGTAAAGGGAGCAGGGGCAGTCTTTGTCATGAACTCAGCTGCCGGCTTTTTGATCACCCCCCCCACACACACACACACACATACACACAAGGTGATTTTACTAGGTCCCAAAGAGGATCCACATAGTCCTGATGAGACCTGATAGGCTAGAGTCAGATAGTCAGGGAGGAAGACCTCCCCTATCAGTGGATTAGGGGAGGGACATGGTGGGGAAAGTGGGAGGGTAGAACCAGGGGGAGATGAGGAAGGTGGCTACAGGTGGGATAAAAAGTGAATAAATTGTAAATAATAATAGTAACAAAAAAAGAGTGATTTGTTTTATTGCCCAAACTGATCCCAAATAGCTGGGTTTTCTTACTTTGCTTCTTTCTATGTTTTGTTTTCTTTCTTTCTTTCCTTTTTAATTTTTCTGCTGTTGTAAGTGTTCCATTTTTAGGCTGATATGAAGCTTTAGAAGCAAGAAAAGCAATTCCTACATGTTAAAATTGTTAATTTCTCGGTGTCTCTGTCTTCCTCTTTCCTTCCCTCTCTGCCTTCCTCAGTTCTTCAGTGGAGAAAATATCTATTCCATGTATTGCAAGGGATAAGAGTCTAGGAAGTACCAAGGGCACTGCCTGAAGCCAAGAAAATACCCCTGCAATGTCATAAAAATTGTTGCAATCTTTTCTTTTAATTTTTATTTTTTATATTACAGTTTATTTACCTTGTATCCCAGCTGTAGCCCCCTCCCTCACTCTCTCCCAATTGCACCTTCCCTCCCTTATCTCCTCCCTGCCCCTCTCTAAGTCCACTGATAGGGGAGGACCTCCTCCCCTTCCATCTGATCCTAGCTTATCAGTTCTCACCAGGACTGGCTGCAATGTCCTCCTCTGTGGCCTAGCTAGGATGCTCCTCCCATGGGGGGTGGGGAGGTCAAAGAGCCAGCCACTGAGTTCATGTCAGAGACAGTCCCTGTTCCCTCATTAGGGTACCCACTTGGATACTGAGTTGCCATGGGCTATGTCCATGCAGGGTTTCTAGGTTATATCCATACATGGTCCTTGGCTGGAGAAACAGTCTCAGGAAAGACCCCTGTTCCCTGATATATTTGGTCCTTGTGGAGCTCCTATCTTCTCCAGGTCTTACTAACTCCCCTTTCTTTTATATGATTCAGTGCACTCTGCCCAAGGTTTAGTTATGAGTGTCAGCATCTCCTTTTATATACTGCCAGGTAGCGTCTTTCAGAGGCCCTCTGGGGTAGGCTTCTGTCTTGTTTCTTGTTTCTCCAAATTCCAATATCTCTCCCATTTGTCTTTCTAAGTGAGGATTGATCATCTTACCCCGGGTCCTCTTTCTTTTTTAGCTTCTTTGGGTGTACGCATTTTAATATGTTTATCCTATCTTTTAGGTCTAGAATCCACTTATAAGTGAGTGTATACCGTGTGTGTCTTTCTGCTTCTGGGATACCTCACTTGGGATGATCTTTTCTAGATCCCATCATTTGCCTGCAGATTTCATTATTTCCTTGTTTTTAATTGATGAGTAGTATTCCATTGTGTAAAGGTACCACAATTTCTGTATCCATTCCTCCATGGAAGGACATCTGGGTTGTTTCCAGGTTCTGGCTATTATGAATAAAGCTGCTATGAACATGGCTGAACAAATGTCCTTGTTGTGTACTTGAGCATCTTTTGGATATATGCCTAGTAGTGGTATACCTGGATCTTGAGGAAGAACTATTCCTAGTTGTCTGAGAAAGCACTAGATTGATTTCCAAAGTGGTTGTACAAGTTTACGTTCCTACCACCAATGGAGGAGAGTTCCCCTTTCTCCAAACCTCTCCTGCATGTGTTGTCTTAACTAAAGCCTAAAGTTATTTTATAAGTAATATTATAAATGTCAGAGTATGGAAAACTACTGAATACAGAGATGGAATTACAACGTTTCTGCTCAAGTGAGATTTTAAAAAATCTAAAATTTCAATAGCTTTCTACTCTCAACTAAAATTCATCCATGCCTTATTTCATAAACAGCAGGTTTGTATATTCTTTAGCTTGTAATTGTACAGAATAAAATTCCTAGGCCTACATATAAATAGAATAGATTTTTTTCTGTTGCAGTTACTACTTTTTAGTAACCTTAACTTAGTGTTCATTTATTAAATTTATTAAAAAAGTATATGAGCCCAAAAGATAGAAACATGGGTTTTTTTAGTATTACTGAACACTGAAAAATGATATTAGTTGATAGGTAGAAACTTCCTGCCCATTTTTTTGTTTACTGAGTAAGCATTTTTATTATTGAAATTAAATATATTTGCATATCCCTTTTAAAAATAAGTGATGTCTTATTTGTCTTTAAATTTTTTTGCGTACATGACTTATATCCTTATTGAAACACAGAAAAAGTGGTATGCTGGATGGTTGGTATCTGTGGGATTGTCCAGCATGCCCTATAAACACTTAAATTTCCAATTTCTCAGTTGTTGGTATAAAATGAGGTCATTTCTGATAAAGTTAATAATTATCCATCTGTATACTTTAATCATCTCTCGGTTACTTCCACATTTTAGACACTGCAAATGCTATGTAAATAGTGATTCCCAAATCATTTTATAGTTAACAATGAAAAAAAATGTGTTCAAATACAATTTTCTTCAGAAACTGTTTTACCTGACACTGATTGAATATGTCTCTAAAACTTTTAAATACAGATATCCAACTGTATCTACATAAGTTTTTTATTTACAAGATAATAGATATTTAACAGTAAAGTACTTCTATTCTAATTATAATATTGGATCAATGATTATAATGTATGTAATACTTTATTATAGTAGAGATAAACATACAGATGTTTGTCTGAAAGGATTATATTTAGTAAATCTCTATAACTGGACTCTGTTCTGGTTTTGTTACATGTTCTGATGTTTTTTAATATAATTTATTTATTTTTATATTAATCTCAGGTTAGGTACTTCCTATCCTTCCCACTCTCCCCACCCCTCCCTTATCTCCTTCCTGTCCCCCTCCAAGTCCACTAATGGGGGAGGATCTCCTCCCCTTCCATCTGACCCTAGTTTATCTTGTCTCTTCAGGGCTGGCTGCAATGTCCTCCTCTGGGATCTAGCTAGGCTGTTCCTCCTGGGTGTGTGTGTGGGAGGGCCGAAGAGCCAGCCATTGAGTACATGATCTGATGTTAATGGATGATATCTGCTAGTTCACTATGGCTATTATCTTGATACTTTCAGCAACAAACTACAACTACTGGAAATTAAGATAACTTTAAAGTTGCTATGTAATTACCACTCAATACATAATACTAAATATAAGGCACACACATACTTATGTATGCACTCTCTGTAAACATGATAAAATTTCTATGCCAGTTGGAAATGAATGGAAGGGATCTTGCCAAAAGGCAAAAGCTTAGAAATATCCAGGAGATAGAAAAATAAAGTTTGTTCTGCCTAACCACAGTTTTGCTGTTTCTTGGTGTTCAGGCATGACTCACCACCAGCTCAGAAATCAGTGGCCATGCAAAGTATAGGTATGTCTTTGAACATGTGGATGTGTGCCCTCTAGCACAAATAATATACACTTTATCAGAAGAGGAATGCCATCTCAAAAAAGAAATGTACATAAGAGCACACTGAACAGACTGCAAATTTGTATTCAGAAAGCTAAGGTTATTTATGACACACATATATCCTTAAAATTAATTTGTACTAGGTTGAAAAGGAAAACTCCCATTTTTGTCTGGTTAAAATTAATTCCAATTATTTAAGGAAAATGAAAATTTGGTATAGATTGTGCACGTGAATGGGGTGTGCACACATACCTGCGTTTTTAAACTTTAACTTAAAATCTCCAAATGAGAGGCAAGAATAATTTTTCTCACTACAATGTTACCCATTTAAGCTATTTTTTTCTATGCATTTTATCTCCAATTTCCATTCATTTCCACACAGGAAATAAGGCAACCTTTTTCCCAGTTTCTGACATAAGTAAAGCAGCACAAATAAAAATAACAGTGATTTGCAGACTGCCAGGATATACTTTATATTTTTTCAACACATCAACAGCCTGATATAATAATTTTCTCCAATGATGAGGCCTTCTTGTATGCAGAGACTAAAATACTCAGAGGTCAATCAAATCTCTAAATGCATTCAAATGATTCAAACTGAGACTGTACATATCCAGACATAAAATATACATACATATCTCTATCTATCTATTTATCATATATATGAGAAAGAGATTATGGCAAGCTAAGGCTTCTTCCCATTCTCCTTCCTGCTTTCCATTCTCTGGTACCAGCTATATCAAACTTCATTGTGCTCAGATTATCTACATCACATCCACAGTATGCTTAGAGATTAAAATATATTGACAGATTGCCTCTACTTCAGAGGATTGTAATGTTGTACTCTGCCAGCTATTAAAATTTATATGAATTAGATTCTGCCCTGTCTCTAGGAATTCAATTAGAGTGATGTGTAAAGATTTTTTAAAGTAGTTCATAGAAAGGCTCTCATAAGTTCCCATAAAAGAACGCTTATCTAAGATGACTTGCAAAAAAGACAGAAGAATTCAGGGGACTGGAAAACAGAGTTCTTCAAACTGTGACACTGAAGTACTTCACTCTAGACCCACAATGTACAGAATATTCAAGTATCTCTTTCCTGTACAGGCCACTCCAATGCTTCAGTTTTTCCCCTAATAATCCCTATCCTGCCAAGAGTGTGAAATTAGTACAACTGGTAGACATTACACATGAAATAATTGCCAGTGGCCCACTAAACTCATTTAATATAATAAGCAACAGAAACCCTGATTTTCTCACATTGTTTTTATTTTCGCTTCAACTCCACCACATATACAACTCTTCCTTAAATACTAGTAAGGCCAATGCAGTATTAGCAGCAAATCACTACAGTTTTTCCTTTCAAGAAATGAGGTCTACATTTCTGCATGGCCAATGCACAGTCATACAAATGCCATCATCTCACAAGTAAAATTCGGATCACAGAGAAGAAAGCTAGCAGATGAAGAAATTGCTCACCTGGAGGAAGCGGGTCAACAGACTGAAGTCTAGTAGTGATGGTGTGTAGGGTGAGGATAGCAAAGGAAAGCAAAGTCGGGAATGCTTGAAAAATAAAATATTTTTAGTTAACAAATAGAAAGACCAAGAAGGACAAAAAGGGCCAACTGAATCATGAATCCTTCCTTATCAATTTAATTTTTTATAATTAAATTTCAGAGAATAATCAATACCTAAAAGCTACGGCTATTGACAATTCCTCAGTTACATCAGACGTAGTCTTTCCATGAAAAATTACTTTAAAGGAGATTTTCATTTCATTGAGATGGAAACAGTACACAGTAACTGCCAGTAACTCCAAGCCAAAGGAAAACTTTGTCAGTACAATGATATGTCCATTTATTTAGATAAAAAGGTTTCTACCTGAGTGAATAGACGCTGCAAACCAGCAAATAACCAAAATTAAAGTCCAATGCTACTCTATAACATACCCAGAGACCAACGCTTATTCAAAATGTTCTCTGCATCTTAAATATTAGTCACATAATGTAGGTTGTCGAAATTCCAAACAATGTTATGTATAATTTATCTATTTAAAGGTCAATTAATATTTAAGAGTGTATTTACTCTAGTAATGGTTATCTATCCATATATATCTGTATTTTCACATATATAAAATATATTTATGTATATTATCAACTATATATTTTCAATTTGCAATGAGTATCTTTTTTAGCAAAAATATATATTCTAATGCTATATAATACTTATGTTAAATTATATATGTATAAATTTTGAGTGTAACTTTAAATGTGAAAACAGAAACAATACAAATTTCTGGAAATACAGGACATTTTTTTCTTTGGATATTTTTTGCTTTTTGTTTTGTGAGCCTCTGACTTAGGTATATCATGGGCATGTATAATTGATATAGTTCCTAGAATGAAGAAAAAAGAAAGAACATTTTGTTTTGCATTTGTATTACTGAAATATGCAATGAATATGCGGAATCAATTGCTGCCTAGAAGTCCTGCCAGAAACAAACAAACAAAAAAAGTAAATGTCTGCTGGTAAGCAAAGCTAACTTCATATTTAAAGCAATCTCATTTTCTTAGCTTCATGAGGAACTTCACATCTGTTGCTGCCCCTCCCTTGGAATGAGAATATGCAGACTCTTAAGTTAAAGAAGGTAGAGTAGTTGTTAAGAACGCAAACATTTTGTCACTGTTGCCCTATAGATATTTCATTCTTCTCCTCTACCCCCTGCCAATTTCCTGTTTAATTTCTTCTACTCTTAAAGCATAGCTCCAACAACAGATGGAACTTCTGAAAAGGTCTGCCTCACTCACAGGTATAAATGTGACATTTATCACAGCACATGAAAAATAGAATTTACAGAATACAGATATTATCAAATTATTTTGATTGTAGTAGTCACCTTAAAATTCTGAAAGGACATTAGAATTAGTTCTTATCAGAAACATAGAAGGAAATGTGTATAGCCTGTGACATTCATTAATTTCAATTGTTTTTTTTTTACACACAGTATCATTTCTGTGTATTATTCAGTTTCCTTGTATTTTAATCCTATGGGCCAATAAAAGAATCTGTGTTCCAACTGATGCGTTTTTGAGCCAAAGAACTGTATAGTTTTATAATAACGTAAGTAGAACCACATAAAGTTTAGACCAACTTCAATTAGCAAACCGGTGAGTTTACAACTGCACACCGAGTTCAAAGCATGTCCTCGAAATTCATTTCCATCCTGTACTCGCATGTAGAAATTGGATCTTTGTGGATGAAATTCTCTAAGATGAAGTCATACTGGATTGTAGTTGGTCTGATACAGAGATTATTATGAGAAGACAAATCAGGGCAATGGAGACAAGCAGGGAGATCTCAAGGGGACCTAGGTGGCAGACAATAGAAGTCAATCTGGGACTGCTGATTACCACCAGAAACTAGGATGAAAGAAGGAAGAGTGCCTAAAAGATGATGGCCCAACTAGTTGATTTTGTAGATACTGTCTCTGCTGTATCTGTGAGATCTTACAATGTGTTGTTTGCAGCTACCCAGCTTAGGCACTCTGCTACAGCAAGCTTTGTACGTTAATACTGCCTATTAAAAATAAAACACAAAAACCAATACAGTAAAGCCATAATATAAACAAAGAAAATATTTATAGAGAAAGAAATGGGACAGTTAGATATGAGTGAAAAATTAGGTACTGCAAAGTTAAAACATGACAAGTCAAAAGTAAGTTTATTTTTTCCCCATGCAATGACTCCTAAATCCTTTGGCTAAAGAGTTAAGAATACAAGCTGCTAAAAACTGATGCCACTTGTCACAAGACCTGAGAGCATACAGAGAATTAATCGTGTTTTTTTTTTCCAGAAATCACACAAAACACCTTGAATTAGAGATAGTGTCAAACTTAATATCATTCTTTGAATTTATGAGAATGAAAAAATAACATGACTCCATAAAAAATACTTTTATTTATTTTCATCTCCTTTGGGAAAATGATACAGGTTCTGATATTCTCTTAAGGACTCACAGCTCCCTGTTAACCACTTGATTATAGGGAAAAATCTATGCTAACAGGCAAGACAATGCTGTATGCACAGATGAACAGTAGGTCAAATGAATTAAGTTAGTGTTCACATAAGCTATTTCCAGCTTTAGGATGGACTCAGCAGGTGCAAACCCAGAGAAAGTAAAGGAGGCTCTGTAAGATACTTTCTTAAAATGTCTATAAATTATCAGTTGTTTTGATTGTTTTCTAAAACTGCTGAAGATTTTCTTTTTTCTGATATTGTTTGAAATCTCTGAACAATACAGCACATTTTTAGTTCCATAAGAAGTGGCAACTTTACTTAAGGTGTTTCTTTGTCATTGTTATTAAAATTTTAACTAAAGATATTTGCATACCTATGTGTGGGTATTTTTATTAACAACCACCACAACTAAAACACATATCTAAAGATTTATACAATTTATTTTTGTGATATTCTATCTAGTCCCAAACTCCTCCCAGGTCCTGCCCATCTACCCACCAAACATCAGATCTTTTTTCTCTCTGTCTCTCTCTTAGATGAAAATCTCTTTACTTATCACAATGGCATGTTCAATGAATATACCAAATAAAAATTGAAAAATATAACAAAAATTAAAAGGAGGATGATATAGTTGATGCTGTGGGGTCAACTGACAGTAATCTTAACCTAACCTCCAGATTTATTTTTGCTTTAGTAACTAAATCATGGGATTATTACCCACACCAAATCAGGTAAAACAATTATATAAAGCATGGTATTGACATTTTTAAACATTTGCCTGCCACATGACTTCTAAAACTTGAATGAGTAAGAACTATCGGATTTTTAAAATTAATTCATTGTTTATTAATTACAATTTATTCACTTTTTAGCCCAGCTATAGGCCCCTGCCTCACCCCTCCCAATCCCACCCTTTCTTCCCTTCTCTTCATATGCCCCTCCCCTAGCCCACTGATAGGGGAGGTCCTCCTCCCCTTCCAACTAACCCTAGCTTATCAGGTCTCATTAGGACTTGCTTCTTTGTCCTACTGTGTGGCCTGGCAAGGCAGCTCCCCCCTCAGGGGATGTTGATCAATGAGCCAGCCACTGAGTTCCTGACAGAGACAGTCACTGTCCCCCTTATTAGGAAACCCACTTAGCTGTAATATAAAACAATGTTTTGACAGCTTGCTTAGCATATTGGTACATATATATTTTTATTTATATATTTATATGTATGACGGTCTCTCTTAAAAAGAAACTGAAAAATACAGGGAAAGAATCCTCTTAAAAACAAACAAACAAACAAAAAACATGGATTCCATTGACTAACTATTCCTGAGTATGTTGTCTGGCTGGGAATGTGGTTGATACACAGTCTCATTCCATTGGAAAATGTTATTTTCCCTCTCTAAGCATCTATTACTTGGAAATGGCTTCTGGGCTAGGCATGAATCTCTTTGTCCATGTGGTGTTTTTGTCTGGCTTGACCTTGTACAGGCCTTGTGCATTCTCAATAAGTTTGGGTGTATTTCTACACTATTTTTTTTCTGGAAAACACAGTTTTCTTAAATTGATCCAATAACCTGTATATTACATAAACCAATGTATTATCTAAACTATTTCTTTTTGAGTACATATCTAAATATACTACCATAGATTTTTCTTAAGTATACTGTACTTTAATAGATTCTGCAATAAAAGAGAACATAAAATGTCCAAAAGAAAGTTTTTAAACACAGCAATATTATAGGAAATCTGGAGGGGGATTTGTAATCTTGATTTGCCAAATGTGGGAGGGGGGATAAAAGAGGGTGTGAATGACTATAACCATAATTCATAACGCAGGTGTATGAGTTTGTCAAGGAATAGATTTAACCTCTAAAATTTTAGTTAAATCTTTACAGTTAGTTGTGCACTGCATTAAAATACATCATTTTATTGCTAATTTACATATAGTATTCACGTGCTCTAGTAAGTGCAATGCCTGAGACTCAATTATCAAGTTATATAATACTCCTTAATAAGGTTATTGAACTCAGTGGTGTTTTAAATGTAATAATATTACTTAAATATTTATTTATTTGTGCATTAATTATTTTAACTTCATGTGTATGTGCTTGTGTAAACTTTTGGGCATGATGAGCAGACAAGCTCTACAGGAGCTTGTAAAAGTCAGAATAAGAAATCAGAACTCCTAGTATTGTAGTTACAGGCAGTTGTAACTGAAACTTGGTCTTCCACAAGAGCAGGAAGCTCTCTTAACTGCTTATCAATCTCTACTGTCCCAGAATAGTATTTAATACATGTATGCAATAAAATGTGACTTTCTGTTTACGCTACTGTTCACAGTAGGATGTTTCTGTCACTTGATAGCAGTTTTTTTCTGTGATTACTCAAATTCCACTTTATTGGAGTATATAAAGTTACCTCTGCAACTTCATTTCAAATGGTGTTTTTTGAGGACTCTGTCCATATATTTGTTTCAGTAGTTTGTGAATAGGGTTTTGTGTCTCTCGGGCCAGGTTTTATAATAAAGAATAGATGTTAAAATTATTTCTAATAATTGTCTATTAATCATTGCAAATGACCCAGAAATATAATGGAAAGTTAAATTTAAAACATTTTGCATTATAGAAACTATAATCTAAGGAAAAATGCTTGATAAGTTTTTTGATTTTCTTCAGAATTTCTCTTGCCCACTAGGCTGCTTTAGAGTACAGATTTTGTTATCTGTAATGCAGAAAATAAGAAAGGCATAAAAAAGTATGTAATCTTTATTATCCTTGACAATGGTTGCAAAGTATGAAGAAATCACTAAAACCCTTTAACTTTTACATCAAAGCAAAATGTCATATTGAAATGTTCAGATTGGGTTGTAATTAAATTTCAGAGACTACGAATATATATAACTAAATTCATATTTGTTTAGTTTTGAAGTCAGAGATCAGGTACCTATGGGTACAAATATATCCACCAAAGTCAGAAACAAATCTTATCTGAACTTTTCCATATGAATTTCTCAAACTGTGCAATGATCGCAATAATTATATATGAGAAAGGGATGCATCAGCATTTACAATAGGACAGAAAGTAAACACTTCTCAGTCACATGGTTAAACTTATAGACTTTACAGGTATTCAACAATTGCAGAAGGATTGTTTTCTGGAGATTGTTCATTATTCTGCTTTTGTAATTTAAATGTATTTTACTGTATAATAAAAATATTTTACTCTGCAGAAAGTCAATGTTAAACAGGCTTATAGATTAGTTTACAAAAGCATGTTAAATTCAGACTATGGTAAAATTGGAATACTAAATACAATATTCTAACTAGCTCAGGATAATTAGGTAAGTATGAATAATAGAGAAGAGTGAAATACTGTAGGTTTATTAGCCTTCCTTAGAAGTTTTGTATCCTGCCATACCAGAGCCATTTACCTCTACTGAGACTTTATTTTCATTCAAGCAACACATAGCTACAACAATGCTGGGCTTAAACATGAACTGCTTAAATTATACCTTAGATCAAATTATCATTTTAAAAGTTGATAGCCCTATCAAAGGAAAAAAAATCCACCTTTATTGAACTTCTAATTAATTTCTTGGCCAACAAATGTATATTCCTTAAAAGGGCGAGCATCTCAAAAGTGGGTTGAGTCTTCCATTTATGAAAATGTGGTAAAATTAAACTGGAGATAGAAAAATGAAGATGAGGCAGAACACGCATACATTCATGTACATTTTCTCACACACACTTCCACAGGGAAAGTGACAAGAGGGCCAGCATCAAAAGAGATACCTGTGGTGTTCTTAGTTGTGCATTTCTAATAGCTTTGCTTTCCTGCTACATTGTAAATGGGCTGCCAACACCAAGGGTTTGGCATATGAAAAGGGCACAAGAACAGAAGAGCATTTCTGATTCTTTGTGAATCCATGAGCCTCACTTGTATTTAATACAGATGTGAAACTTATACTAGCTGCACGTGAGTCTATATATTTGGTTTGTTTCAGTTATTTCAATTTGCTGTATGTGGGTCATTTATAATTAGTCCAGAAAGATCACTGATATATCTGGTCCATGAGTGTCATGTATATTTGGAGCATGTGGGTCATTCATATTTGGACCACATAGATTTTTCTACTTGGTGTGCATGAGTCACTTGAAAGCCAAATGCTAGCACCCTCACATGCAGATGCACTGAATCCCCTTGACTTTGACTTCTTGCAGTATATAAAGAATATTCTTGAGACTTTACTAACTTTCTCTGTTTCAGGTCAAATAGTCAACTCTGGCCTTAGATTTTGACAATTCTGAATAAATAAAATATAGCAGTAGGTTTAGAGAAAGGCAGGTGGTATTTAACTAGGTTCAAAGTTTTACTACATGTGTTCTTGATGGAATTCCCAAAGCTCTATATGGTTTCTTTTTCTTATATAAAAAAGGGAGAGATTCATTTTCATTTGCTTGTCTTGAAGACAAAGTGAATTCATCTATGCAGAGCCCTCAGGTTGGAATTGGTGAAATCTGTATTAAGTTACCCAGCTACAGCAAGGTTGGCATGTCAGGGCAAGTACAGTATAATTCAGACAAACTCTAGCTGAATGCGGACCATTTGTGATGACATAATTTTGTGTGTGACTCTAATTTTATTTTTTGTTATTGTTATTTACTAATATGATTGATGTTATACTGCCCATTTAATGTAAGCCCACAATGCATAGTACACATAGTATTTGGGTGGTGGTTAATTTAAAACTAAGGGAATGGGAATATATTCTGATTTTCATTACATCTTTGTTATATCTGTATTGAATGGAATTGGATATGGAATGCCACTGATCATCTGTCATCATGATCCTCTGTTTTCTTTTCTAAATACATTTATGTTGCGTGTGTGTGTTGTTTGCCTGCATGTAAGTCAGTGCATTAGGTAGATGTCTGATGCATTTGGAGTCCAAAAAACAGGCATCACTTTCCCTAAGAACTGAAGTTACAGAAGATGTAAGCCACCACATAGGTGCTAGGCATTGAACTGGGTCCTCTGCAAAAGCAGCAAATTCTCTTAACCATTCAGTCATATCTCCAGTCCTCACGATTTTCTGGCAAGAGACATTTATTTACAGAGATACATTGTTTGCACATTATCTTTCATAGCATGATTAAAATAAAGAATAAGCAATTTCTCCTCAAAATAATTGTCAGGAAAGGAGATCTGAAAAGTATAAGAAAGGAAAAGTGCATCTCACAAGGGCTATAAAAATTTTAGAAGTCAAAGAATTTAGAATGTGTCAATTTTTACTGATATGTTTGTTCTCTCCTTCTATAATATATAAAAAAGAAAACATAATAATACTATGACAGTGAAATTTAATAAACTGTGAAAGGTGTTGCTAGCTGTTGTCTTTCTAACAATTTTTAGTAGTGTATATGTGGATTTAAACAAGTATTCTACCAAGCCTCAGTTCTGAAAGGGAATTATGAAAGAGGTGTGTTTTCATTTAACCAAAAATTCATTATCTGCATATATTTATTAAAACTCAATGAAATGGTAAAATAAAAAGAACATTATTTACTCTTTATTTAAATTTTGTGGATCAACTCATATTTTCAGAATTGGTTTCAGTGAGCTGTTTCAGTTTATCTACTTCAATTTTCCATGAACACAATGAATTTTCCACACTGAGAATGATATTTGTAGGTATGGATTTATTATATACTTTTCCACACATGCTTGGTCAATGTCAACATAACTCCAAACGAAAAAAAAAGAGAGAGGAAATACTCATTTATAAAATCTAGCTTATTCAGTCCCTTAGAACAAATACATCTATCTAAGTCGCATCCCTTGAAGCTGTTGTTTATTTGAATCTCAGAGGAAATGTGTGATTGCTCATGTTTTATCAAGAAGAGGCAGCTTTTGATGTAATAAAATAGAAAGTCTATTTTTTATTAGATTAGAACATAGAGGTCAGTTAGTGAGAAAACAAACTTATTCTCCTGAATCTCATCTGCTCTACCTACCATCAGCTTCGATATGCCCCTGTTTGTTTCACTTTGATGCAGTCACCTAAAACAAGTTGAACACACATTTTGTCTGAACCAGTAACATTTCCGAAGTTAGGTATTTAAAAGCCATGCCTGGACAACAGGTACAGAGGTTTTCTAAGGTGATTGCAATACCTGATAACTGTGTCATAAGACAAACAAAACTGAGCCTATTAGTCACACTTTTTAATGTGAAAACGTCATTTAAGAAGTTTCATTTAAGGCTAATAATCTTAATAGTTCCTTTATGGGTAAATAAAATGAAATTTTAACTTTTAAAAGTAAAAATAGTTACAAAAGCATTGACAAGCATTTCCATCTAGGTACATAGGGAAAAATGAGAAAGAAACCCTTTGTTGAGTAACAAAGACAAACAATATAAACAAATTATTGGTATGATGGAAATAGAAATACTAAACTAGTAATATATATGAAGACTAATTAAAAATTACAAAATGTAACAAGAAAACTGTTATTCAAAATTTAGTCAAGAGATAAGCAAATTAAGCACAACACATATTAAAGCTGAGAAAAAGGCACTAGATCAAAAATGAAACCATTAAATATGCAAAAAGACAGAAATTAAACACTTGAAATGAAAAGGAAAATACAATGTGCAAACGGTGAAAGAATTCCTATGGCACACACCAAATAATCAAAGAAAGGCAGATCAATAATCAAAATTAGAGAAAGAGCTGAGAGAATATGCTCTTAAAGGCAGGAAATTATTAGATTCCTCCACCTCCTCCACCACTAATTTAGAAAGGAGAAAACAGATGTATGGATTGTTTTATGTGCACAAACTTTAAAAACACAAATCAATGGAACATAACACAAAGTTTATATAAATTTCCAAACGTCTCTTTGACACAACATCAATGCCTTCAAGGGAATGCATACTCATAACAGTAACACAGATTGAAGTCATTCAGATTTACCACAGCTAGTAATTATCTAGGACACTGAAAGATCCTGGCAACAGCTAATCTAATAATTCTGCCATTATATCTAATACTTCAGATCCGTGCCTGGAGCTAAACAGTTGTCAGGCTGGAGCTCTGTTTTCATGTAACTGAATCAGTTACAGGGGGAGACATGTCAAGGCTAGTATAATTACTTACTTTTTTCTTTTAATTTTAAACGTGTAGTAGTTCACTGATGCTTTATTCTGATGTTCTACTTGATGCTAAAATTGTTTTTTTTTTCTTTTTTCCTGATGAGGATTTGTGACTGCTTATTTCAGTTTTCAGCTCTAAAAGCTTGCTTTATCTATGTGTATGATACCATCCCTGATTTTCATAACTCTATGACTTGAATTGATCCACCTCAAAGTGGGAAAAAGCATGTATGGATATTTTAAATGGGTTTCAGTGCAGTATGATTTCAGCATAACAGATAAATTTATTTTTACTACAAGGAATTGAAGGTATGTAATTGAAATTATGAAAACTATAATGTACTTTATGTGTTTTTCAGTAGCACGAACAATAAAGCTGTCAAAGGTCCATAATATCTGTTTTTAAAGAAGATGGGGAGAAAAAGCACAAATTTGTAAAACACTGATAACTACTGTTTGATTTTTGGTTAGACTCTTTGGCATCACTTTCTCCACATGGACAGGAGGACAGTTTTACTTCCAGAATATTTTCTAGCAATATTACTTAAAATCAGCTTATGAAGACTAAATCTTTAATTAATAACAAAGCACTTTACATACTATAGATCCTTAGTCTCTTTATCTGTGTGTGTGTTCATGGGTGTTTGTGTGTGTGTGTGTGTGTGTGTACTCATGCAGGGAATTCAATCAATGCAGAATATTTTTATTTAGGACAAAATGAAGTATGACAAACTTAGGAAAAACAATGTTTGATAAAATATCTTTATATAATATCACATCCAAATCCACATGCAAAGACATGTGTGTCCCCACTGTGTGGTATGGTATCCTACAGAAGACACTCAAGAATAGCTAAGATGCTTAAATATGTCTTAGCATATTTAAAGGAATAATGAGAGCAGTGATTAGAATTCTGGCCTATTTGACAATGAAGGCAATTTAAATTTATGTAACATACTGTCACCAGCGTAGAAGCTCATGTTCTGTGAATTCTTTTTTCCCTTTTCTAATTCTCTTTGTAACACTCAACATACTCATTTTTGCTTGGATCTGCAATTTGTAACATGATTGTACCATTCCAATACTTGCATCCCAGCTTTTTTATTTCCAAGAATAACTGACTGTGGCATAAACATGATTACATTCTTACTTATGATTTAAATTGAGCCATTCTTAATCAGGACATACTACCTGGAGCATTACAGTTAACATTTGTTAGAAACATGACAATACAAGATGAATTAGCAGACAGTGTGGGCAAAGAACCTTTCATGCTATATGTATAATCATTTATCCCCTTACTATTTAGCACATTTCCCTTTTTTGGAAAAATCAACACATTATCATATTGTAATCTTATATGTGAGTTGTGTAATCAGATGCAAAACATATTAACATGACTCTTGAATAACAGCTGAACACATTCTAGTACGTCAGCAAGAAGAAAAATTCATTTTTAGTTTCTAGCATGAAGCAAGCAGGTAAATATTTTCTAATTCAATCTTTCTTACACTATTAAGTTTGCAAACATAAGTTTTTATCAGTAAATAGGAGATGTTCCCTGACACCATGGGCTAAAAGTGTTGAAACTGAGTCTGAACACGTGAGTTCTTCCTTTACTTGACAGTGCAGTTCAGTAAAGAGAGAGGCATTGAGAAATGTCGGTGTAAGAATGCATAGACTGTGTCTAAATATCAAATTCCTGCCTTAGGAAAAGCGTATGATCATGCTTGAAGAAGGCAGTTACCTTGTAATTTCCTCGAGTCTACTTTAAATCCAAAATAATTTAAAAATTGCTTAAAACAAACCAAGCAGACAATCATCAGTTGTCTGGGTGCCATACAACTGGCTATGGGAAGAACAAAAGCACACATTCTTGCTACTAGTATTTGTCTTTTACTCTAACAGACAATACTTGAGCAGCTTCTCTACTATTTAAAGAGAGGGGAGAGGGCTTCATATTCATTGCGATTTTTCAGTGTATTATACTTATGATTTCTATTGTCAAATACCTAAGATGTGTAAAATAATGTGTCTTGCTTGAAAAGGGAATAATTAACATCTTTGATCCAGTGTTAATGATAAAAATGTGCTCAATTCACTGTTAACACCGTGAAATATAAAACTTTTACAGAATACACCATTAGATAGGGTGCAAAGTACTAACTAAAAGGAGTTTAGAACCAGAATAGTAATTTTCTTTAAATTGTTGCTTGCACAAATTATAAATCTATATTTCCATCAGAAATAACTACCATTTTATAAAAAAAAAATTGTGTGCTTCTTACTCAGTCATTTTCTTTAAGTGTTAAATCTACATATGGTAATTTAAATAAAACTTAAATTTTTTAACACATAAAGGCACAATAATATTTAAGTAATATGCCCTTTGCAAGTTTTTTTCACTATTTTTGAGACCCAAGATACCCTGTGCATTCTACTTGTTGTCTATTGTCTGTTATCTAAAAGACAAGGTAGAGGCTATAGAGAAATTATATACACAAATTATCAATCTTTAACTTTTTTATCAGCAAGATTTCGTATGTTAGCATTGTCTTAACAGACCTACAGAGTTTACCCATCACTCTTCTATATATCAATAGAGTTAAACTTCATCTTGAAAGAGGGAAGAATTGATATTAGGTCTGGATATCAAAAAATGATCCCGAGTCTAAATATGTAAAGAAATTTGCTGTGCATCAGCACTTTGTGTGTTTAGTGAGGATTTGGGTTTTCTGTTAACTACTCGTTCATTAAAAAAAGAAAGTCCAGCAGAGGCTGATTTATGTAGAATGCCCACTGCAACCCCACATCTCTATGAGCAGGGGAGTAACCTATGTCTTACAGCAGATTCCACCTGGGAGGAAACACCCAGTGCACAGGGGAACTGATAGCAAATAGACACTCGGCAAACATTAGGTTGCTTTAAACCCCAGAATTCATAGGTTAAATTCACCACAACTTTCCAACTCAAAATTGGTTCATTCAAAAAGCTTCACTCTTTTAAGAAATGGTTTATTATCATTAGACAATAAATTAAAATTTTATTTCCTCTATAATAACTACTTTTAAACTTTTCTAATGAAGACACAAGTTACTTCTGGACAAAATTCTTTCTTCCTTTCTTGCTTTCTTTTCCACTTCTCCCCTTTCTATTTCTAGTTCCCCACTTTTCTCCCGGTGTTCTGTTTTCTTCCTTACAGTTATCTTTCATCTCCGTTTTACCTTGACTGGATTTCTATGGAATCCTAACTTTGGTAGCATGACAAAGCCAAGGAGTTCAGCCTGACATGCTTCATGAGACATGACAATTTAAAAACTACATGTGATGGTTTCTGTCCTTTTTGACAATTATTTAGATAACATTTATCAATCTACTTGATATCACTGGTTGATAGCATATTCTCTATATAGAAAGGAGATAAGCCAGACTTCTCTTCTCCATACTTTATATATGACATTATTTACAAGAAGATATATAGTTTATTTCCTTTCTTTTTGGGATACTAGAAGACTTCCAAAACTTCCAGTACATTGAGACTTTCACTTAGTCCAACAGAAGAGTATCTAACTTAGAAGGTATACTACAGCAGAGAAGACATTAGCAAGACTACAAAACATTAGATTATATGTAGCACAAAAGATCAATATCTTGCTACTCCTCATCAGGGAATGATGGAATCATCTTGACCTGGCTACTCAGGCACACAGGAGTTGCCACAGGATTCAGATCCCAGATTAATAAACTCTTCGAGGGATAAGCTCTGTACACTAAGCACTGGCCTGCATAGGACCTCTCTGAGGACTAAGGAAAAAACTAGACCATCAAAATGGCACAGTCACATTATGGCATACCATAATTTTTCTTATACTTTACATAAAATAGAAAAGCAAAAGGTGAAATCTGTAATATATAGTATATATTGTAATATGTATATATATATATCAAATTATAGTTTTGGGAGAAAAGGTTTTTCTTGCAGAGAATGGAAAATATATTTAATATGTTATTTATATATATTACACACATACACATAGACATACAACTTACTGTTGCATTCTACAGTAATTTTGAAAGACTGAGAAAACTATAATATTTATTAATTTATTTATTTTACATTGTGATCATTGCCCTCTCCCTCGCCTGATCTGAGTCTCACCCTCCCTCTTTCCACAATCCCCTTCTGCTAGTCCACTGAAAGGGCAGAGTTCTCCTCCCCTACTATCTGCCCCTAGCTTATCAAGTCTCATCAGGACTGCTCCCCTTACTCAGAGACCCACTTAGACTCTGAGCTGACTATGAGCTACATATGAGTTAGGAGTCTAAGCCCTCTCCATGCATGGTCCTTGGTTGGTGCATCAGTCTCTGCAGGACCCCCTGGGCTCAGGATTTTGTCTCTGTTAGTCTTCTTGTGGAGTTCCTATCCCCTATGGATCCTTCTATCCCCATCCCCACTTCTTCCATGAGACTCCATGTGTTCTACCTTGAGTTTGGCTCTGTGTCTCAGCATCTAATTTGAACCCCTGTTAGGTGGAGCCTTTCAGAGGACCATCTATAGTAGGCTCCCATCTTGTTCCCTCTCTTCCACCGCTTCTGGTGTTTATTCTGTTTACCATTCTGAATGAGATTTAATCATCCTCCCTAGGGTCCTCCTTGTTGTTTAGCTACTTTAGGTCTGTGGTTTTATAATATGGTTACCATATATTATATGACTTATATCCAATTATAAGTGAGTATATACCTCGCCTGTCTTCTTGCTGCTGGGTTACCTCACTCGGGATCATCTTTTCTAGTTCTGTCAATTTGCCTGTAATTTTTTCATGGGTCCTTGTTTTTAATAGGTGAGTAGTATTCCATTGTGTAAACGTGCCACAATTTTCTATTCATTCCGTCACTGAGGGACATCTAAGTTGTTTCCAGATTCTGACTATTACACGTTAACAGAGGAATTTCAAACGGCTGAGAAGCACTTAACATCCTTAATCATAAGGGAAATGCAAACCAAAATGACTCTGAGATTCCATCTTATACCCATCAGAATGACCAGGATCAAAAACTCAAGTGACAGCACATGCTGGCAAGAATGTGTATTTGATTTAAAATAAATAAAATATTGCTAAAGTACATGTTAACTTGTGTTTCATCTTCTGTTCTGCACTTTCCATTGTGCTTTTTGCATAGAAATGAAAGACATGTCCCAGTAAAATGTGATACACATTTTAAAATTCCATGATGTAAAAAATAGCATATATATATGTATATATATATATATATATAAATTACTACAGAAGTAGATGAAATGCACTGTTAAATTATCTTAACTCACTTTAATAGGAAAGCTTTATTTCCTATGTCGTCTTATCTCAGTGTGAATATGTCACTAATGTCATACAGTTAAACCTGAGAACCTGTTATACTATAGAAAGAATTTAAAGGAATCTGACTATTGGTAAGCCAAGGCATCGGAAAACATATCAACTTATATAGAGATCATTTAAAATTACCAGTATGCTTTCTGGGAATGGATGAAAAATTAAATACTCTTCATTTCCTTCTCCATCACATCTAAAACAATTTGGTAATAGGCATGAAATTGTTATTTAGCATGATAATCCTAAATATCAATGTCTGGATACAGGAGAACCAATGGTAAAGAGAAAATGTTGTCAGCTTGCACCATGAAACATTATCAAGTTAAAATTATCTTCCTGAATTTTAGAAGCCTTTTAACTTCCTTTTCTCATTGGCATTTATTAAACTATAAGTCATTTTAAATTGGTTTACTGGTATTAAAATTTAATAAGCTCAACTGTGCTTTCAAAATAGAAAGACAGTTTCATATACATTCAAACACAGGTTTTTCTTGAATTAAAAATATCAAATGCCTTTAGCAGTTCATATCATATTAGCAGAGTTATTGAGGAAAAATATTTAGCAACAATGTACTTTACTATATGTAGCAAATATTTACTCTATATAAAGCTTGTAGTTGTGTATTTAAAGTTATATTATCTTTTTCATATAGATTCTCTTTGAATTTTTCTGCTTCTACTTAGTACAGAAGGAAAACAGATAAAGCTAACTGTAAAGCTATTAAACTCTTAATTGATGTGCACACATATTAAATCATTGTGTGATAAATATAGCTTGTATTGTTTTAAAAATTTAAAATAAAAATACTAAAACTTTTATATAAAAAACAATCACTAGAGAAACAAAAATAACTGTTTTTGGTTTTCTAGCCCATGTTTCATTTTTCTGCTGTAGTCAGGCTCAAATGTGAAGTTAGTAATTACCCCATTTATGTCTTAGGCTGACAATAAGTTCAGGCTTGGCCAGAAATGTGAGTACCAGTGAAATATTAAAAACATTCTTTTCACCTTCAAAAATGTGTTTAGGATAATTACACATGATCATGCTCCTACCAGAGCTGGAAAGCTGCAGATTAATACATATATAATAATACTTATTCAAATGAATAAGTAGTTTTCCTCATTTCCCCTGTCTCTTTTCTCATTGAGTATTATTACTTTGGTTGAAATAGTTTAAATAATTCTCATTGTTTTATATTTAAATTTTGGAGATCAGCTGACTAATGGTTTGATAACTAATAAGCCAAAATCGGTGACATAATGACACGGCCAGTGGGAAAGTAGATGAAAACATATACTGAAGACATTATTTCTAATGTAATTTTTAACTCAAATGCATGTAAGTTAACTGTCTGCAAAATGCTTCTGCCAAAATGTTGATACTGCATTTAAAAGCCATAAGGGATACAATTTTCAAAGGTTATGCAGTTACCGTGTCAAATGAAGGGCATGCAGTAAAGCTGGTGTAATGCAATTAGTACACAGATTGTGCTTGGATCACTGTGAAACTGTTGAAGGCATAGCTGAAGCAGACATGATTACTATCACAAACATAAGTGCTACAATAAAAGATGTGTGTTTACAAGTCACTGTTATATCATTCTTACTATGAAAAATTTCAGACCTTTTCCAGATGTCATATTTTATGACTGCAGGTACACACTAAAGAATTTCACACGATAGTAATTTATGATATCTTTAAATTTTGTCTGTCTTGGTTTAGTTTCCATTATTTAATTTTATGAAATAGCTATATTTGCTTGTGAATATTATTGTAATAGTTTTAATGAACTTTTAAACTGTTATATATAAATATTGAACTTATTAAATGAGCTGAAAATCTGTCTAGTCAGAATATTCTAAACTTTTTGTTGCAGTGGAGTATATAGAAATTCCTGAAACTAAAGAAAAACCTTTTTTCTCCCAAATAATGAAAACAAGTAATATTCAGGTTCAAGTTGGTTATGTTAGGTATTTAAAACTAAAACAACTGTTTTAATACAGGATTTGTGAGTTGTAATTATAATTATTTCTTAATTCCTTTTAGTTTACTAGTCTAGATTTGTATCTGAAAGTTTTGAGAAATTTAATGTGTTTTAGTGTCCTGTGGTTTTAGTTTTCATCAAAAACTTTAAAAATTCATATTCTTTCAAATAGCAAATTTATTCAAAGTATCTAATCTTGCAGTAATAAAGAGAGAAGTTATTGTGATATTTTAGCAGTATATTACGTGCAAATGTAGGTAGGATAGATAGCCCATATTAATAAACAGTAATTGTATGTATATATTACAAAATAAATGCATGCTTCAACAAAGAATTGTACTATCACCATCTTGAATACAAAGTTGAGAAAGACTAAAAATTGAAAGAACAAAAGGATCAAGAGTTTACTCAGAATAACGTTAATTGTTAAGAGAAAGGCACAGATTGGATATTCCAAACCACTTCCAATGTGCACGTATGAAAAAATCCTCTTTGCTCTATACATGTGTACATATAAACAGAATTAAAATATGAATAATTGAGTTGAAAGCATTTATTAAAAATATATATTGAGGAAAAAACTCATCTAGATGATTAATTCAGCGGGAAAAAACTGCAAGTATTATCACTTAAAGTAATGAGCAGGAATTGTGTCCTTCTCACTGTTCATATGATTGCATACAATCCATTTTCCTTTCTACATTAAGCTCACTCTAAGTTGGGCAGGAATTTATGATTTGTCTTCCTCATGCCTGACAATGGTCCTGCTTTCTCCTTGCAGCTCACCCTAGATTTAATGGATCCCTCACTTCCTTCTCTTTACTCTTTAGCCTTCATATGTTGATAAGAAAGACCGAAAATCTAAGTACCTTATTATCAATATTCAGGAAGTGTGTTAAAGGAATAGATGCCTTTGGTTGAGAAGTATTTTTATTTATTTATTTTAATTTTTAAAAAAGATTTTATTTATTTATGTTATTATGAGTGTTCTAACTATTTGTTTATTTTATGTATGAGTGTTCTGCATGCCAGAAGAGAGCATCAGATTCCAGTATAGATGGTTGCAAACCACCATGCAGTGTGTGGAAATCGAACTCAGGATCCCTGGAGGAACCGACAGTGCTCTTACCTGCTGAGCCATCTGTCCAGCTCCGAGAAATATTTTTAATGATTAACATTCCATCATCCTGTTTATTATGCTATTTTCCACAGCATCAATAGCATAGCTGAAACTTCTGAAAAGCACAAGCGCATTCCTTTCCTCAAGAAATTTTAGGGCTTAATTTTTTGAAATTAGTCAAGGCCTTTTCTATATCAAGACTATAACTGGTGGAATTCAAATAGTTTGTCACATTAGTCATAAAGTGGCAAAACTTTTCAGTTTTCACATTATGAGATGCTCAGAAAAAAAAATAAACTTCTGCGTTTCTCCTATGTGTGGGTAACACAATTAAGATACAGGCATTTGAGGATGTATGAACTGATTGGCCTGCTCTTTGATCACCAACCACTGATGGGGGAGCACCCTTACCAGGCCACAGAGGAAGAAAATGTAGCCACTACTGAGGAGACCTGATAGCCAAGGGTCAGATGGGGAGAGGAAGACCTCCCCTTCTGGGGCGGGGCATGGGTGGAGAAGAGGGTAGGAGGGGAGTTTGGGAAGGGAGGAGAGAGGGAGCTACAGGGGGCATACAAAGTGAATAAACTGTAATTAATACAAATACAAATACAAAAAAAAAAAAAAGATACAGACATTAAGGGAAGCTTTTAGCCAAAGACATATACGACTGGTATTGTTATTAAATCAACAGTAGAGGGCAGCTTAAGGTGTCTCAAGGAAACCTGCAGGGCAAGGTGTTTGAACAGAAATCAGGAGCAAGGAGGCGCATGTGAGTCTGTGGGGGTGAACCTAGGTGAGACTCCAAGCAGCAGGGAGTTAAGAATCCTAAGTCACCACCACCTATAGCCAGGTGGGACTCCCAGTGGATGGAGGGGGACACCAATCCACCAATGAAACCTCCGACCCAAAATGTGTCTTTCCTGCAAGAACTGTAGGGGAAAAGTTAGAGCAGAAATTGAGAGAATGGCAAACCAAAGGACTGTCCTAACTCGAAATTCACCGCATGATACTCTGCTGTGCTTGCAGAAGGGAGCCTAGCATAACTGTCTTCTGAAAGGCTTCATCCAGCTGCTGATGAAAAGAGATGCAGGGACCCACAGCCAAACAATAAGCCAAAGCTCTGGGAGTTTTGTGGAGAAGTGGGAGGAAGACTAGATGGAGCTAGAGGGGTCAAGCACACCACAAGAAGACCTACAGAGTCAACTAACCTGGGGACAAGGGGGCTCACAGAGACTGAACCACCAACCAAAGAGCATACTTGGACTGTGCCAAGACCCCCTACACATACATAGCAGATATGCAGTGTGGTCAACATGTGTTTCCCCTAACAGTGGGAGCTGGGGTTGTCTCCAACTCTGTTTCCTGCCACTGGATCTCTTTCCCCTAGCTGGACTACCTTATCAGGTCTCAGTGGAAGAGGATGTGCTTAGTCCTGCTATGACTTCAGGTGCCAGGGTGGGTTGATACCACTTGGAGACCTCCCCTACATTGAGAAGGAGAGGGAAGAATGAGGGTGGAACTGGGAGGAGAAAATGAAAGGGCCTGGGATCAGGGTGTAAAGTAATTAAATAAATAAACAAATGAAGAAAAAAAGTCAGCAGTAGAGTTAAGTGTAATAATTATTGACCTAGTATTCAGTATAACCATGTAGAATATCTGAAGTCTCTTGCTTTGTATTTATTTGTTATATTAAAAATCCATCAGTATAGCATTTATAAAAATACCTATGTGACTTAGAAAAAATTTATTTCCTTTATTATTTTTATTTTTTCAATTTATTCACTTTGTATCCTGGTTGTAGCCCCCTCTCTCATTTCCTCCTGGTCTCAAACTTCCTCCCTCTTCCTCCCCTATTTCTCTACCCTAGTCCACTGATAAGCAGAGTCCTCCTCCCCTACTTTCTGACCCTAGCCTATCAGGTTCCATGGACTGCCTGGATCCACTTCCTCTATGGGCTGGCTAGGTCACCCCACCAGGGAGAAGTGACTCAGAAAAAAATTTAAAAAGAATGTTATCACTTCAATTAAGACGATAAATTGGCTTTAGTGAAAAAAAAATCACTAACCTGACTGATATCTGTGTATATTCATAACTACCAAAAGGGAATTTTTATTACACTTATACAAGATGTGATCAGTAAATTTACATACTATACCCATCTATGTAAGTGGATTCCCACTTTCTAAATGTTACAGACACTGTGATGGGTGTTGAAGAATGATTCTATTATATTTTTATTGATTTATTATTTATTACAATGTATTCACTTTGTATCCCAGCTTTGTAGCCCTCTCCTTAATCTCCTACCATTCCCATTCTCCTTCTCTCTTCTCCCCCTGTCCCTCTCCCCTGGCCCACTGATGATCAAATAAAAAGTTTTAAGTCTCACTCACTATATAGCATTAATGATATAAATCCATCCAGTCTCTGCAATTTGTTTTAATAATTACCCTCACAGCATTCCAGCTGTCATGAAATTCTTGCAACTGCTAGAAGAGCCAGCTTCTGACAGGTGTGAGCACCCAGCCGCAGTTTTGGAGGCCCTCCCCTGTACTGCCTTGGGCAATTGTGTCATATACTGAACCAGCAGACTCTTCATCCTTAGAGAGAATTGAGTACTATTTTATCCATTCTAGCAATGATGTTATAAGTTGTACTTCATTGAATCTGAATAAATGATGGGGTAGAGGCCACCGTCCTGTTTGCCAAAGACATTCATTTGCTCTTTTATTTTCATTTTAAATTTATTTATTTATTTATTTATTTATTTATTTATTTATTTAAATTTATTCACTTTGAATGCTCTATATAGCCCCCTCCCTCATGCCCGCCTGTTCCCACCCTCCCTCTCTCTTCTTCCTGCCTGCCCCTGCCCTAGTTCCCTGATAGGGGAGGTCCTCCTCCCCTTCCATCTAACCCTAGCATATCAGGTTTCATCAAGGCTGGCTGCACCATCTTCCTCTGTGACCTCTGGCAAGGTTGCACCCCCTACTGGGAGATGATCAAAAAGCCAGCCACTGAGTTCATGTCAGAGATAGCACCTGCCCCCCTTACTAGGGAACCCACTTAGAAACTGAGCTGCCTATGGGCTTCCTATGAGCAGGAAGTCTAGGTCCTCTTCTGATACTGCAATTAGACTTTTTTTTAATGAAGTGTCAGATCCTTTAATGAACCAAGAGAGCAGAAAGAACAGAAGTTGGCTGGCTTAGGGTTCAAGTTGATGAGTGGGAGGTAACTTGCAAAGAAAACATTCTAGGGGAGTCTATTAGTATCGGTAACATTAATATATTGTATGTTTCAGAAGATCTGTAGTAAAACAAGGGATTATAACACACATACATATACAAACAATAATTGTTTCAGGAGATAATTATGCTTATTCTTACTTGAATATTACACCATGTGGCATGTTCCAAAACATTGTATGGTCCTTCATATGCATGAACATTTTTTTTGCCCATTAAAAAAATAAAAGTGAAAAGGGATTATCCTAAGGATCTACTCTAGTTTATAAAATGAAAATTTAACTGTAATGAAGACTTTTATTTATTATTAACTTCTAATTAAAATATTTCAAATCCCCATCCTGTGAATTGTTTCACACATATGAATAGACAGTACTGGTTCTTTTATGGGTCACTTCCTATTTCCAATATTGCCAACATTGAACCTTCTTTGAAAGGTTAGGAAGTAACTCATTTTTCATCTTTAAGGTACAGTACTCAAAGTTGCTATTTTATAATAAAAAGTGATATAATAAAAGTAAACTAAAAGTTGACTCCGCAAAACTTCCTTCTATACCAACAACTCAAAATTTAAACATATTCTTTTTAGATTATTATAACAATCAGTATTTGAGAATGGTAAAGATTTATGATGGAATTATAGCCTCGTTGTTAGCTGATGTTACTCATTATATATTCATAAAAATATTGTTTTAAATAATAGTCAGGCTGTAAAACAGTGACAGACAAGTCCAAAATTTTCAGTACCCCATGATCACTTCTGAAGAAGTTTCAAATTATCTACTCACTAAAACTTCTTGGAGAAAGTTAAGCTTCCTGAAGCCTTGAAAATCCAAATACATCTTCTTTTAGCCTATCTTGTTTGAACCAATCAGCAGCTGTATATTCTAAGATGAAGATCATATGCTATTTCCCTATTCCAAATCCAGTTCATCACGTCCCAAATTTCCTCTCTAAATTATCCAGACATTTTTCTCCTATAACTTCATAAGCAGAAGCTTGTCAAATATCGTTGATGAGAACAGTAGATAAAAGCTGGAGAGGTAATTTTAGTAACAGTGACCTCCAAGATGAGCAGTTCTGATACTTGTCCTAGACCAAAATCTGGAAATGTCCTTGGTTTTGTCCTGGCACGAAACCAGAAATTCTGGTCGTATTAGTTGTACTGGCTCAAGGTGTGGTGTCTTGCTATCTGTCTTCTGTGTCACAAGAAAGAGCACAGTTGTCTGGACTATCATGATGTTATGAATAAAACTAAAACATGTGAAACTTGCTTCTGAGTAGGACAGATGGACTGACGAGTGCCTCCCAGGCCTTGCCCAAGCCCCATTAGCCTCTGGATGTAGACCTTGAAAGCAATCTTTACTTGGGACTCCTACCTGCTATTCAGGAGCTCTGCTTGCTTTACTTGAATCTCTCACCTCTGTACTTATAAGAAACCCTTCCTTCTAAAGCCTTACTTTCCTTGTCACAATCACTCCTCAAGTTCAAGATAGAAGGACCTTGAACTAACTAGACAATTGGCTTCCATGGTTGCTAGTTTTCTGAGAACCTAGCCCACAGATAGAATGCCTCCCTAGCCACCTACAACAACTCTCACTACTCCCTCCACAGACCTTCATTATTAGTAGTAACTTTCTAGTGTATATCTTCCCCTTCACAATAGCTACCACATAATCTCGGGTCTTCATCCACTTACATGAAACTTTCTGACTTACAGTGATCCTTTTATAACATGTTTGGTGCCTAAATTTATTTGTGTAGTAATAGAAAGTGTCTTTATAAATGGAAGCTTTAATTGTGTAATGTTTGCAGAAGAGTTTCAGTAATTTTCTATTGTTTATTAAAATGCGCAGATTCTTAAGTTAAAAACAAAGTTCTAAGCAGTTTGGTTTCAATATTTTTTGTTGCTACGGCAATGGTTTCGATATACCTTTTGACATGAAAAATTTTATATTTGTAGAAAAACTCAGAAGATAGTATAGAAAGTTGCAAACACTGTCTCCCACCTAGTAGTCATTCTTAGCACCCTCTCATTCTGTCACCATCGCACTTAGTGTTTACTATCAACTTTCATCATTCACTGACATGCACATACTAGATCTGATGTGGGTATTTTCTTTGTATATTTTATATTTTTAAAAGTAGTGTGAAACCAACCACTATATTCTAGTACCTAGCTTTGAATATCACACATAGCAAATATTGAAAATGTGCAGAAAAGTGTAGAGATTAGGTTTACTTGAGGTACTGTTAACATTAGTGTCTGTAACTTGTCTGTTAGAAACAAACAAACAAAACAAAACAAAACCGTGGAATCTCTCAATAAAAACCACACTTGGAAAGGTAGAAAAAGAACGGACCCCAGTACACTGGAAAATCAGAAAAAATTCAATGCAAACATAATATATTTTTTTCTATATATTTTTCTCTTGCTCAACACTTAAATAGATAATGTATTCAAAATACTAACAAAATTATATGAGGCACTAATAGCATGAAGGAAACAAACTACTTTGCTTAAGCAAAGAAAGTGTGTTAACTGTTAGCTATTCATCTTTGATAATCATAAGATTTTTAAAGTGACATACTGACTCAAGTTGACTTTCCTTGTGACATTGAATCAAAGCATGTAATATCTGACTTCTTGTTAAAATTATTCATGATGCAGCCAAAGTCCCCCCAAGGTAGTATTAATGACATTGTTGTATTATTAAAGTGAGTTTGAGTAGTTTGACATCACTGAAATGACATCAGACAAAGCTTAGTTTCCTCTGAAGAAAACAAGAGCTATCTGATCAAATATATATATATATATATATCGCTAACAAATGCACAGTTTTCAAATAATACCAGGATAGGTAAGTAACAAATTTACTGAAATGAAAGCATATGTTTTTATTTACAACGCAACATTTCTAAAACTAATTGAGGAACGTACTTAAATTCTCTGTAAAACGCATAATACATTCTCATGGCATAAAATAACTTACTTGCCCTATAGCTTTCAAAGAGCTGTTTTTACTTATTTTATTAAACCATAAGTATTTATAAAATGGTGTTTAATAAATTATTAACATGTGAATGCAGACTAATTAAGATGATAAATAATGTATTTGAATATTCTCCTGCTAGGAACTTTAAGTGAAAATCCACTACTCTATATTTGTTTATACATTTTGTAGTTTCAAGAACAAGTTCCAGTGATCTGAAACATGGTCCATGCACATATTGATATATTTGAGACAATTCTACTCTGTGCATATTGGCTAAGTATAAACCTATTATCTTTTAAAGTTTTTAACATTCAAAGTATAATGACATAATACATGTATTGAAAATATTATGCATATCTGACCATAATGTGTGAGAAAATAAAACAGGAAATATGCTTAGAAATCAAATATCTCAAAAATTAAAAGTACAACTCAAACAAACATGAGAGGAGACTTTTTCTTTTTGAGACAGGTTTTCTTTGTATAGCCTTGGCTGTCCTGGACTCACTTTGTAGATGAGATCGACCTCAAACTCACAGAGATTCACCTGCCTCTGCCTCCGTGAGTTCTGGGATTACAGGCATGTACCACCGAACCAGCTGAGACTTATTTTCTAACCACTGGAGTTTGGAAAGCTTTTTAAAGTAATCTCAATGTGCTACCAAAGAAATTTCACACAAAATGTGCTGCTCTTCTCAGTAAATTTCAAAGAAGGCTGAAAAACTCTGGCCTCTGGAGAGATAGTTTTTAACCTTTTATTTCTTTTTCTTATTATTAGTTACATTTTATTAACTCTGTATCCCAGCTGTATCCTGCTCCCTCATCTACTCCCTACCCTTTTCCAACTCCACTGATAATGGAGAACCTCCTCCCCTTTCATCTGACCCTGCAGGGAATCATATGAAAGAAGGGAGAATTAATATGATCTGGAGAGCTCCACAAGGACCAAATATATCTGGGCACATGGGTCTTGTATGAGGCTGTTTCTCCAACCAAGGACCATCTATGGATATAACCTAGAACTTCTGCTTGGGCCCAGGGTAGCTCAGTATCCAAGTGGGTACTCTAGTAAGGGAAACAGGAACTATTTCTGACATGAACTCAGTGGCAGGCTCTTTGACCTTCCCACCCTGCAAGGGAGGAGCAGTCCTGTTAGGCCACAGAGGAGGACTTTGCAGCCAGTCCTGAAGATACCTGATTAACCTTTTATTTAAAGTACATATTCTCCTCAAACTAAGGGGATCTTATAGGAAGCCCTGAAGAGGCACACCTAGTCTTCGCTTTAGGAACCATTCACTAAATGAAGACTTTCCTGCTATTCTGGTTCTTAGTGATGTTTACCCTTTTTAGCAAAACTTTGATTTTTTTCCACCATTAATTTCACTACATATCTGTTTATCTAGATGGATGTAACTAAACTGATGAATGTTTAAAATCAGTACATGTACATGATAAATACTGTGTCAGTTGTGTTTATCACAAATAAATGTACATTCTGGCTATTCAAAGATGTGGTTATTTTGTTGCAAATATGGCTCTTGATATAGTAACATGAAGTCCTACTTCTAAGTCTTGTGACATATTTACCAGACTCTCCCTGAGAGTTCAGTTGTTAACTCACAGAATGATCTTTTCTCTTGCTGATTTGTCTCCCTTTTCAAGTATCAGTTTGATCATCTCTTCTTCCAAATGTGTCAGGTTTTTACTTGTTTCTTTTTGAATATACTTAATAGTATATATTGCACATATTTTTGCATACACTTTTATGAAATACTTTACCGGCAGACACTCAAATCCATGAGAACTCATTATATCCAGAGGATATTCAGTCACATTACTCAAAGGCAGGCACATGCTTCAGGGAAATAAATTGTGCACATTTCCACATTCTTATGTCTCTTATCACTCATTCCTGAGGTGTCGTTGGTATCACTGATAATATATTATTTTTCCCAAACAACATTATCTACTTGTCTAACAATATCATCAAAATGTTAAAATATGACCACTTCTCTGATACTTTGGGAAATGATTAGAACATTATGTTTTTATTTCTTATTTTTCTTGTCTGTTTATTGTTTTGTTTTATTGCTTTAATGTTGTTGTTTCTTTTGTTTCATTTTCAGATCACTTCTTTATATGTAGCACATGTTGGGCTTGACATCCTAATTCTCCTGCTTTACTTTTTCTTTCCCAAGTTATTGCATTACAAGGTGGCTTAGAACTTTACTTTTTCTCACATGAGTCATGGGCACTGTGGTATATAGAAAAGCCATGAAATTAAAATCAGATATACTGCCCAAAATTTGTATTTTTATCATTTAAGTCCCAGTGGCTGGTTAGCAATGCTTATCTCATGACATTTTATACATTAAATATGAAAATAGGAAAATGTACATAATTTAGTTCTTTGAAAACCCTCATACATATTAGATCTATAAGAAATGGGTTCCCGGAAGCTGAAGGATGAATAAATATCATCTCTTTACAAAATCAAGATTATCTCCCATTCACCCATTACCTTCAAGTTTTTAAAATTTCTGTTACTGCCCCCATTCTTTATTCTTTATATGTAGCTGGTTTTGCTTCTTTTTGTTTCATCAAGTTACTTTTCTAGTATTGAGAATGCACTGTAGGATCAGAGAAATTACCACTAACCATTCAGTGCATGCAGACTATTGGGAAAAATAAATCAATGCAAAAAATATCTCATCCTTAGAAATTTTCCTATAGATAACAGAGGGCATGGAGATAAGTAGGAGGGGAAGAGAGAGGAAGCAAATGTGGGGAAGAAGAGTCTAAGTTGGAGAGTTGGTGAAAAAGCTTTAGACCTGTTTTAAAGTGAGGTGCAGGTAGTGACCCAAGTATGTGGCTGATAAATTTTAAAATTTTGGTTTGTTGTGGCTTAGTTTTCTCAAATTCCTGTAGGTTACTAGAGGAGAGAAAGATCTAATTTACATTTCAAGGAAATAGCTGCTTGTCTTGCTAATGCTTGGTGATTAGCCTGGAGAAACATTGAGCCCACCTAAGGAGATGAGGAAGCTGACAGTGTAGGCAGCTAGTCACTCCAGGCTCAGTAATGGTAGGCATTCCCTACAGAATTTAGTGTTGCTAAACTACCTGTGATAAGGAGGATGTTGAGATAAGGAAAGAGGAAAAGAGAGTCCTGTGTGAGTAGCTGATTGGCAAGGTATCTAAGGATTATAAAGGCATGGCTGGAGATGATTCCTGTTGGAAATGAAGCTAGGGCTCTGCCAGGGTTGAGAGGGACATAATAAAGAGCTAGGCAGAATTCTTTTTTGTCTCTTTTGCTCCATTTGCATTCAACAGGAACTTTAAAATATATGATTTTTTTCTCTCTTTTATGACAGTCTTGTTCTGCTTTTGAGATTATGATGTATTATTTCTCCCTTTGCTTTTTTGCTTCCAAACCCTCTAAGAGTTGCTGTCTTTCAAAGTCACAATTTACTCATTCACTAATTATTGTTAATATGCACATATGTATATGTTTATTCTGTGTGTACACCTATATTCCTAAATACATGATCTATGTTACTTGTATGTATGCTTTCAGGGTTGAACTTTCTTAATACGTGTGGATTACAATGTGCTGCAGTTGATTTTCAAACGAGACCAGAAAAAAAATTATTTATTCAGTAGATTTGTGAGCTGCTTATTAGTCTTAATCATGTAACTAAGGACAGAACCTAATAAACGTGTTATTTTTACAACAGATTTAATTTATAGCCTTCGAATTAGCAGAAGTTCCATTCATGTTAATCAAAGAGGTGCTGCACATGAAGACAGTACATCCAAAGGAACAAGCAAAAACCAGAGACCTAAGCTTCGTGTTTTGTACTAGGCAAAATGATCTTGTGATTGATGATGGTGATTATAATGATGAAGATGATCAGAGTTAAGGCAGATGACTATAGGTGGTATGGAAATAACTTTCACAATTCTATACGTGTTGATTGAAAGAAATCAGATGCAAATCTTTTAAAAATGCCTTAGCCTGGTTTTAGCTTAGAATCACCTCTCTTACTGACTTTCAAACAAGCCTTCCATGTTATTATTGAGATTGGTGAATAGGTAACAAAGATAAAAAAAAAAAAAAAACATATGGAGGCTTCATGCCATACAAGAACAGAGGCTGTTTCCTTTTTCCTTAGGGTTTTAATCTGCAAAGGGCTGTGGCAGAACATACACGTTGGTGTGAAATTTCACAGTAGGTGCCAAATATGTGTTCTGTTTTCCTTTTCAATTGCCTGTTACTACTACATTCTGTTATCTGATTAAGTTTACAATGGTATGCGCTTATTTTCATGAAAATTATATCTAGGAGCCTGGTGGATATTTTAATCCTAGTGATTCAAGAAGCTGTGGCAGATATGCCTTTTCCAGTTCTAGGCCAGTTTGGCTTTTATGTACATATTTAATGTGGTGGCATCATCTCTGTTATGAGAGGAAATAAAGTAAAAAAAATCAACTTTGAGTATTATCAAAAAACATAAATAAATAGCATTGGGTTATTTGTTATTTCTTAGAAATTGTACTCTTCCTTTCCAAACCAGCTCTGGTCTCTACCCTCAGCAGCTCAGTGAAAGCTTATCTGCTTATTTGCCATTCCTAGGCTATGGAATCTTGGCACATCCCCAGCTCTCTGAGGGTATGATTATTCTACCTGCAGACCTCAGCTACCCTTTTATCTCACAGTCATATGCCATACTCAAGACTCTACTAAATGTTCATCTATTTCTCTGAAAATACGCATTTCTATAAAAATACTTTTTATGTTTGCATAACATAATATTCATACAGGATATATTAATATATTCTCATACATTATACATAATATATAGGTATATTTTCATATTATGTATATATATTTATATAGAGAGGAAAGCAAATATCCTTTAAGACTAAGGATCCTCTTGATAGAATGTCAGAATATCATATAAGTGAATTCCCCAGTATTAAGCAATATATTAATTTATCATTGTATTAAAATTTACAAAATCTGTCAGGATCAAAGTTTGCATATAACCTCATAAGTTCACCTAATTTTTTTCAGATTGAAATTTCTTTAATAGTAAGTCTACTTTATATTATTTTCTAACACTATGAAATAAGACACAGATCTCTCATAAAACTGTTCTGAATACCATATTAAAATTTTCCAGGTCCTTTGTTGCCATCAGCTCTTAACATACGAGTGTAAAAGTTCAGATGTCTACATAAGAAGTACTGTGTACTGTTTAATAAACCATCATAACCATTAAAATTAGGGAGGAAGTGACTTAGGGCCAAGACTAGAAATAATAGCATTAGAGAATGAATTTAGTATGAAAGTCAAAGAATAAAAAAGGAGACAAATAAATTTCCATAAAATATATATTTTGTTTAATAAAATTAATTCCAGTAGAAGTGTTGTTGTCACTGACTTGCACTAACTACTACTCCAAATGATCATATGGTTAAACAACATTTGGATGGTCAATATTGTTTTATAGCTAACAAAAATATATTGATCATGTTAAAAATATTACAAAGTAAAAGATTATTTTTCCTTTATCAAGTCCAGTGTTGGACCTCAACTGTATATTCAACTCTGCTTTCATAGGACAATGGCTATAATAATTTCTTGGGGGAAGATGAATTTTCACTGTACTGCCAATCAAGTTTTGCCATTGTAACTGATTTTTAAGAATTTAAGGAAGACTATAACATACAGATTCACTAAATTGTATATATTCCTCAACAAACAATTTAAAAAGGAAAATAATCCTGTACAACTGACTAGTATTAATATTTCTGTTACTTAGTTAATTTAGTGTGAATCTTTGAAATTTCTCACTACAAACCACTGTGTTTGAGTTAGGATGTTGTCATAGGCTTTTATCTGGATGCTTAATAATCTGTGGAGGAAACATATCACCTTTCAAAAATATGAAAAAATTATTTCAAAACTACCTTATTGGGGAATTATAAGAAATATCATTATATCTACTTTTAAACATTCCTTAGATGTAAGATAGAAAACTAGGTAAGTGTAGTGGCCCACACCATTAATCCCAGCATTCAGGAAGGCAGAGGTAGGCAGATGTCTGTAAATTTGAGACCAGTCTTGTCTACAAAGTGATTCCAGGAGAGCCAAGGCTACACAGAGAAACCCTGGTTCAAAATACCAGAGAGATTGAAAACTGAAAGACAAATGAAATTTAAATGTTGATATTAGTGTGCTTGATTTGATGTATCAAGGGTTCCATTTTTTCTTTTACCAAGTATAACACAATAGCCCACGTATTTTGACAAACAAATGTGTCATAATCATTATTATTGTAATTTTATAATTATTTTGTAATTTCCTGATTTCTCAATTTTTACATATCTGAGTGTCGTTTATATAGCAAATGTTTTATGGAGTAGAGAGAAATAAGATCAACTCTGCCTTAGACATTATAGGAAAGATTTAGAAGTACTTATTATGAAGAGTATTTTTTTTTTCAGCTCCAAATCTATCTTGCCAAATTTATCTCTACCTTCTCTACGTTAAAGATAAAGAGTTATCTTTGAAATGCCATTATATTTCAGGGAGTATTTTTTCTCTATTTCAGTGCTTCATAGATGTCCTTACATCATTTAGATAGCGTTTCAGTCAGTCTGAATAATCGAGGTATTTTTCCACTGTGGGGTTTTCCTTCCTACTCGTCTTTCTTTCCATATCTGCCGCCTCTTTTCTTTTATATTTGCTGTCTTCTCAAAAGAGCAGAGAACTATCTATGATTTCATGATACACACTTCTAAAGTATGTCTTTTGTATTAAATGTGACTTGTTGGTTTTCGGATGTAGAGTTGGTCTTTGCCCTTGTTTTGGAGGAGTTTCCTAGTGTCTCACAATGTTTCTTCCTGGCTAGTTTCAGTCACTATAACAATGCGGTTTCCTACCAATGACCCGCCTCTCCCTTTTCCTTAGTGACCTTTTCTTTTTCTGTTGTGATTGACAATCCCTGCCATTCTGCTCTGAATACATCAACCTATTCATTATCCCTCAAGGTTGTATATATTTTCCATATCCAGTGACAGTATCTTTGCTACTCGTGGAGTTTATATTACCTCTCAGAGTACAAGTCATGTTCATCTATTAAGTTCTAGACCATATTTTATATTTTTGAATTATCTGTTAGACAATT
>CM053745.1:31095362-31140727 GCA_028658305.1 Pachyuromys duprasi | reverse complement strand
ATAGAATTTAAGGTTCTCTGTAAGCTAAAATATTTTGAAGTAGCCATTCCATTGGACCTGAGATGGTCAGGTGCATGCAAGTTCTGTTGGCTCACTATTCTTGTTTTCAGCAGATACCTCCTGTTTGCTTAGTTAAACCTCCTGTTTTGCTTGGTTAATTTTCCTGTTTTGCTTGGATATGTTTACTTGGAAACCTATATAAGTGGCTTACTCTGTAATAAAAATGGTGCCTTGATCAGAATACTGTCTTGGCGTCACTTCTTAGTGTTCTCTGTCTCTTTTAATTCCCAGCCCCTTGTGCAGGCGGTTACTATTGGTAGTCGCTGGCGACTACAATATTTGCTTCATATTCTCAATCCTTCCTGTCTGGAACAGGGACATACCTGAAATTCATAATCCTGCACAAGAAGCCACCATAGCAGCTAGAATAGTTCTTGGTGCATAGTACACACTACATAAAGAGATGTTAAAGACTTAGTGTGGTACTTCAATGATTGTCTCTTTCTTCAAAAAAAGAGAATGATTAGTGCCTATTACTCCAGAAATGCTGAATCACTCTTTTGAAACTGGGTTCAGACTTAGTTTGTGAGGCACAGAATACAATCCACTCAGTATAATTTAATTCTAGACCAAAACAGCATTGCCTGACTCATGTATTGATTTAACTTGACCGCCAATTGTATTTAACTGTCAAAAATTCTTAAGACCTAGGCTATAGTTAAATACTTTGTGTAAATATCTCCAGATGTTGTAGTCTTCCAGAAGACATGTAGTTATTTCCTCACCTAGGAAAATGATTACTGGACTCTTTGTTTTCTGAAATTTAAAATATTGAGTCCTGTCGATTCCAATCTGTACATACTTCTTTTCCAATAATAGTTCTCATCAAGTTAATTGGATTTAAGCATAAACTATGCAAATGACTTCCCAACTTATATATCTTGACCTCTCTATTTTCCAACTGAAAATTTTAGCTGTTCCCACTGATAATTCCATAATAGTGTCGCAAATGTTTCCAACCCAGTATGTTTATGTAGAGATTTACCTGTAAATTGACACTTTCTTCACAAGTTTAGCAATCTGGATCATTTCCTACTGAGTTCAAAAGTTATGCGCATGAGCTTGAACAACATACTGATTTAATCTACCTTTCTGATTTTGAAAGGAAAGCTTTTCTTTTTTTAAACATGTTGGAGGAGGGGCACTGTTTAGAATCTGAATGATAAGCTCTCAACTAATTAACTATTTACTCATTTCTATAAAAATACACATTGATCATCTAGATAAAAGTGACACAGAAACCTATACTTTGTATAGCTTTAGTTCACATAAATTAAAAATATGTTACGTCTTTAATGCAGGCACCAATTTTTTTAAAGATTTATTTATTTATTATTTATATTATTCTGTTTGCATTTGTGCCTACAGGCCAGAAGAGGGCACCAGATCTCATTATTGATGGTTATGAGCCACCATGTGGTTGCTGGGAATTGAACTTGGGATCTTCCTTAGGAAGAAGAGCCAGTGCTCTTAACCTCTGATCTTTCTCTCCAGCCCCAAACCTTCTTGATCTTTAGCTGTGGTCAGCCCTGTTACAAGCTGTCTTTTCCATCCTCTTCACTGCCACAAGCTGTCTTTTCCCTTCTATCCTCACTGTCTTTCTGCTTCCCAAGACCATGCCAGAAAAACAACATCTCTCTAAAATTAAAATGTAAACTGTTACCTCCTGATGAGCCAGTGTTTCTCCATGATGTTTCACATCACTATGCTTCCAGCCACCTCCCTAGTCTCACATCTGCATCCCTACTCACACTCTCCTACCCACATGCTCATGAAAGCCTCTTCTTACACATTGCTTGATTTCATCTGTGCTTCTGAGAGTGTCCTGTCACCTTTCCTCCTCCAACTTCACTGTGCCAGCTTAACAGAAGGATTTTCTCAAATGTCCTCTACCTCAGAAATCTTCATGGTCTTTAATCTGGGCTGAATTTTTTTCTAAAATACTTTATTCGTGTGGACATAAACCTCATTTATCTGATATCATAGTTCATGTGCCAAGTCCTCTTCAACAGTGAGGATGAAGTTTGGACCTTAACACATCCTTTTTTTGCCATTGGCAAATGGTTATGATTTAATAAGAGAATGAGTGGCCATCAAATGCACAAAACTTCTCTGCATCCAGCATGATTCTTTATTCCTATGTATCAGGGACCAAAAGTTGGGAGAAGTGCGGATGTGGTGCGCAGTGAGGAAATGCATAGTCACAGTGTTCAGTGATACATATTACAATGCTTTTAATGGCTGCATCCATAATAATATCTTTTATTATCTTTTGGAAATTTTATGTAATATATATCCTAGAAACCACAATCAAGTTGTAAAATTTGACTGCTTGCATCTTCAGTTTCATAAAAAAATTAGATGGTCCTACAGATCTAGTGTGCCTATTGGAGACTAAATTTTCAATTCTGTGTTATAGGAATTTGTCAGTGTAGAATAGAAAGAGGTGCAACTTAGAAAATTATAAAACTAAAATTGCTATCACCTGTCTATTCCCTGACTACTTGAGAATCTGTCTTGAAAAAAAAGTTAGATGTCACCTTTCATCTAACCTTAATGATTAAAATTTTCACTTTGATTAAAAGTCAGAAAACCCCTAATACCAGAGTTACATTATGAAAGTAAAAATATATATATATCTAAAGTGGGGGCTGCAGTTCTAGATCTACTAAATTAGCAAAGATTTTTTTACTTCCATTTAATTAAAAGAAGATAAAATTTAATCTGAATATTTATAGTATAAAGAAATGTTCCTAATTTTAAAAATATGCTAAATATTTGTAAAAGATTATTTTTAAAAAAACTCACAAAAAGCGGCTGGAGAGATAGCTCAATGGCTAAGAACACTGGCAGTTCTTCCAGAGGACGCAGGTTTAATTTGCAGCATCCACATGGTAGCATACAACTAAATGTAATTGAAGTTCTGGGGGATCTTACACCTTCACACCAATGCACATAATATAGAAGTAAATAATTTCTTTTTTAAAATCCACAAAAATAAAGATCTTTGTTTTTTTTTTTTTTTTTTTTGGTTATTTGAGAAGCAGAACCATTCTAAGACAGAGTAGGATTCCCTTTTGGACTTGGAGAAATTCAACTGAATCAAAATTTGTCTTTGGATTGTTCAGGATGAGACCTGATAGACTAGGATCAGATGGAAGGGGAGGAGGACCTCCCCTATCAGTGGATTTGGAGAGGGGCATGAGCGGAGATGAGGGAGGAAGGATGGGAATGGGCTAGGAAGTTCCTCGCAAGTCTTTTAAAAAATACAATTTTCAAACAACACTTATATGAATTATGAAGAAGTAATGTCTTTGAAATTTTGTACGTTGACTTTTTCCTAGCATTAAATATTCAATGGTTCCTTTTCAGTATTCTTGTAACACAATAATTTTCAATTTCCTTTCTAAGATAAATTTATTGTTAATGAGTTTACAGAAGCAAATTTTATTAGCATTATAGACTGGCAAATGGTTGCTAAGAGGATGGACTAGGCCATCACCTCCTCTTACTGTGTGGAAGTGCATTTGCTTCTGCCCCCATGGGAAGGTTTGGGAAGAGTAGGGGGTTTCTTTGTGAATCAGAACTACAGAAACTATAGCAGAGCAGAATACTTGGAAGTGCAAAAGTGCTGGCCTGACTGCAGTTCCCTGGTGAAGTCGAGGACACATTCCACTCGTAATCCTCAGTTCAGTAATATACTGGAATCTGAATGTGGACTCTCCACTTGTCTAGGTCATCAAGAGCCTTAGCTCCACTTCTTATTTCCACTACAGTCTTTCTTATTACTCCTCCATGGCAAAGGACAAGCTGTGAAAGGCTTCTTAAACAGCCTTCTTCCCTTCTTTTGTGGTTCAAATTCAGTCCTATTCAGGAAATTAAGGTGAGTTGAAATGATGGGGACCAGTCTCTACCAAACTTGAAAACCAAAGATAAGTTACTTAAGAGAGACTAAGCATACTTTCCGTAAGTAGCCCACAGAGAGGGTTAGTGATATAATTTGACAATGGAATTAACTGTGCAAACCCAGAGCATTTGAGATTTTTTAGTTACAGTTTTCTGTGAAGTTTTAAGAACTGGACATTAATAAAGGATTCTATTGTGAATTCCTTCTTAATAGAATGAAGACAAGATCTAAGTGAAGAAAGGGTAGGATAGCCATACAGTAGCACAAACATAGAAATGGCTTCTAAAATGAGCTGCAAGAACAAATTTCAATGTAATAGCATCTAGGAAGCAGAAGACCTGAAATCTAGACGTGATAAATGGACTCCTACCAACACAGGCCTTAGATCACATGATGGGAATCCTGCCACCTCTGGTGAAGGCTGCCAATAAAAATGCAAAGCAAAATTCTATTCTTCCAGCTTCTACTGAAGTCAAAATGTAGACAATATTCTGAAGCATATACTTAAGTTATTTCCAAAAGCTATTGAGAGAATTTTATTCCTCATGAAACCATATGTGGGTCTTCTTAAAAACTAGCATCATATGTATTTTACTTGCTCTTGGTGTAAGTCATTTTTATTTTAAAATATTAATCAACGAAAGGAAAATAAATGTGAGTTGATAAATTTCGGGCTATTTTTCATTAAAATGGTTTATTGAGTAATATAAAAACATTTCATTTTTTTCTTACAAAATAGACATGGTATAAAACTTATACATGGTTGGTTTGTATGACTATCTAATTACTCACTGTCTATCATCTGGTCTATGCATCCTTCCCCTTATGTGCCAATATTATTTGGTAAAGGTTGAATGGGACATGTAGAAAATATACTTAACAAATTCAGAAGATTGGTACAAAATGCAGTCAAAATAAAAATAACTTAAGTACAATCTTTAGGATTTTCTTTCAGCACAGTAAAAGAAACTATAATAGCTTATTTCTCCTGGAGGTTTTATTAACATAAAATCCTGAAAGCTATCTTCAGCTGCAGTATAGAACATCACACCTTCAATTAGCTGCTGAATCCTTTCAAGTACTTTTTGCTAATATAATGGGCAATGCATACTAGTGTTCTGTATTTGGTATTATTTAGCTGATGGCAGCAAAAATACAAACCTATCAGGAGCAAACAAATGGATGAGAAAAATTAACTCTACCAAAGTGGAGAAAAAAAAAACACTAAAAACAAAAATCTCAAGATGTCTAAGTTATCTCTTTTTTTGTGAGTAGCATTTCTTTTTATATATTTTAATTTTTATTAATTATGCTTTATTCACTTTGTATTCCCCCCCTTTAGCCTCCTCCCTCCTCCCCTTCCAACCTTCCCCTCTCCAAGCATGCCCCTCCCCAAGTCCACTGATAATGGTCTTCCTCTCCTTCTGATCCTAGTCTATCTGGTCTCATCAGAGGTGGCTGCATTGTCTTCCTCTGTGGCCTGGTATGGCAGCTCCCCTCAGGGGGAGGTGATCAAAGAGCAGGCCAATCAGTTCATATCAGAGACAGTCCCTGTTCCCGTTACTATGGAACTCACTTGGCGACTGAACTGCCCTGATCTACATCTGCGCAGGGGTTCTAGGTTGTCTCCATGAATGGTCCTTGGTTGGAGTATCAGTCTCAGAAAAGATATTTTGGTGTGCCCATACTTTTTGGTTCTGTTGCTCTCCTTGTGGAGCTCCTGTCCTCTCCTGATTTTACTGTTTCCCACTTCTTTCATAAGATTCCCTGCACTCTGCCCAAAGGTTGGCCGTAAGTCTCAGCATCTGCTTTGATAGTCTGCAGGGCAGAGCCTTTCAGAGGCCCTTGTGGCAGGCTCCTGTCCTGTTCCCTGTTTTCTCCTTCTTCTGATGTCCATATTCTTGAAAATTATTATTACAGAACGTACCTTTGAAATTATGAAGAATATATTTGGAATTGCTATTCATTTATGAATTTGAAATATTATTATTGATAAATAAAACATTGCCTTTGTAGAAAGATGCAATTTAAACAGGAAAATAACCAAAAAAGAAATGACAAAAAATACAAAATACAATATGGTGCTGATTTTTAACTAAAATCACATATTGTCATAAATCGTGTAAGACAAATGAGCAAATAAGCTCATATTTAATTTCTATTCTTATTTTCTTTAGAAATTGTTGAGGGCACTGAAAATCAGGATTTAATATTTGAAGTCTATGTGAGATCATTTTTTTTTTGGACTTGGCTGTCACCACCAGTAAAGAAAGTTGTCCCCTACACAGGCTTGCTCAGATACAAGTGGCACTGTCCGTCATGATGCTTTTTAAACAAATTACCAGAATATATTGAATAAAAAAGTAGCTATATACATGCTCAACATTTCCAGTTTCTGCTAAGTAAAATGCTCCTCATGTAAATTGTATAAAACACTAACTATAAGGCAGGCTCTGAAAGCATAATTTTGATGTTTAATAGTTCTATGCTGTTCTACTTCAAGTACTGCCTTCACTGCATACAACTGCCATGCATTAAAAGTACATAACTCTATTGAATGTGAGAGTGATGACACCTATTTTTAAATGCTAAGTAACTAATTGAATAGGATTACATGGGTATTACTTAACTAAGTCAAATGAAAAGTTAATTCACAATTATTGCAGACCAGGAACTTTAGTTTCTTTCCCTAGCATCCAGACATCAACTCAGATATTAACTTACTCATTAAGGGTGTCTTGAAATTTCGTCACAGCAATCAACATGAATCCACACAGCCACAGGAACAAATCCTCCCATTTAGAAACAATGTTTTATAGACAATGCATGTGTTTTTCTCATATATATTTTTACTATTAAACTTTAGCCTGTTAAACAAGGTAATAAAGTTCAATAATCTATACTTTCTCATGTCAAATGAACAAAGAAATTTTAAAATATTTCAGCTTAAATTAGTTAATGTTGTAATAAAGTTTCTGCTGTTTTACTTGGACTTAAGAACCTAGTAAATTCTAATCTTTTCTCTGAATTTAAATAGCCAGAAACAAAAACAGACATATATATGTATAAATATATTTGTGTGTATATATATACATATATATATATATTCACAAAAGAAAAATAGACGGATTAGGTAGAGATAAGAAAGTTGAGAAGAAGAGAGATATTTCAACTATACTAATTTCATGTGATTATTTGAAGGCAGCATTCAGGACCAATTTAGTTTAATGTTTCCAAACATTCATCATTCCTTGCACATTAAAATAGATATTCACTGTTGTAATGAATAAAAGACATTAATGGATCCACAAATAAAGAAAATATTGTATCTAAACATTATTTTTTAAATGGAAGTTAGTATTCTTTCCTGGTAAGTTATTGATCCCCCCAGTCTGCCTTTCAGCTTCATAATATCTTTCCAGTATATTTCACAGGAATGTGTACTAATAATTTACATTATAAGAGATACTTATATTGGGAATGTTACTCTTATATTAGCAATGATTTCATAAGTATTGGTAACTGAAATATACAATGATTTTGACCTTCGTTTAAGAATGATAGTCGTTTTCCTTAGACACTACCTTTTGATGTAAATTGAAGACATGGTACTTTACTGTAATTTATATTTTTCTGGCATAATTAGTTAGACATTTTTTTCTACAGGAGAACATACACCAAATGCACTACTACTATAGCTTAATAGATAGAAAAATTATAGTTACTTTTTAGAGAGAGATTTGCTGTGCTTTATTATTTTAAAATGTCTTAAAAGATGTCACAGTATATATAAACTTCACTTACTATATATCATTTTCAAAACTATATTTAATGTATTCCTCTTGGTCTCTTATCTATCAAACACAAAAATAAGCCTGTTTAGTGCTGTGCATTCTTATTATAATATCCAGTAGTAAAATGTGCCTAAAATTATAGAGCATACTAGAGATATATTCTATTTCTTATGTGGAGAATATATTTTAAAGCAAAGTTGTCTCACTACCCATGATGCTGTTAGGATTTTTGTGAGGTCATCCATAAATTCAATAAAAATTTTGATGTGAACGTATAGTTATTGTTCTATGATGAATAAGAATTCCCTTTTTATTTGAATAAATCTAAATATGTAGGCATAGACATTTTGAAATGTAGATGAATGCATGTTTATAATGAAGTTTCAATATAATTTTTAAAATTCCTAAGGTTATATACTGCAGTGCAGACAAAAATCTTATTTTGGAAGGACTATCACTAACTGACCATGAAGCTACAAGTCTTGTAGTCTCTCACTTGAAGGAGAGGTCCTCCTTCCCTACCACCTGACCATAGCCTATATTTAGGTAATCTATTTAATATATCTTTATGTATAAAATTTTGTTCATGTAAAATTATTTTCATTTTATATAAAACATCATTAAAATTTCCTCATTGTGTCATACTGGAGAGTATCTCAGTTATCTCTGAGAAATCATTAGCAAACATCTCATAGTGGTTGAAATAACTAATACTACAAAATTATTATGTAATTAAAGCAAATGTACTGAAGATAAGATTTCAGAAGGGTAATCCATACAAATGAAATAACTATTATAGCTAAATGTAGTACATTATATATCTTTCTCATCTTTATCAACATAAACATGTCTGTTTGGTACCTAAGAGAACACACAAATATAAATCCAGAGCAGCAGAATCTGGGTTAGCTTTTACTGCATACTTTAAAACTTATTATGAAAGTACAATCAGAGCTAAAAGTAAATGAAGATAGATAAGAACTATTAAATCTCTATCATGTTTTTCATCTAAAATTGTTTTCCAATTTTATAATATAAATGATAGCATAACGCTTTTAAGTATCAAGCTGGAGCCTGCCAAATTTTTCTTGTTAATCAAACCTAAAGTAGTCAGTGTTCGAAAATGTCCATAAAATCAGAAACTATTGAGGAGAGTCAAATTCCCATGTTGCAAAGTTCCAAGGGCACTATAAGTTAAGACTGTGATAATGAAAAGCTGTATAGAATCACTGTGGTCTTTGCATCTTTTCAGATATGTTATCAATGGTCTAGCCCACTATGACAAACAGCATTGCTAGCATTGATAGGCTTATACATACAACTTTACACTTGGTAAGCACGGGAAGATGTCACTCACCTTGTTCAAGTGGTTGACTTTTAGTTGAAGTAGTTTTCATCTTGAGTGCCTCCCTAACAGACATGTCACAGCAGGAGCCTTTGTTAGTGTCTTGGTCACTGTCAGCCTGATCACTGTCCCCGTGCCCACTGTCTCTCAGGCTGGCTCTTTCTGGGTCCTTAAACGTGGAGCTACTGAAATACATATAAAGAAAAAGAGGAGAAAGTGTTGTCTCTTCCAGTTTTAAACTGGAGAATAGTCTCTTGCAAAGCAATTTTGACACGAATGCAAATGGGGAAGCCGAGAAAGTTATTTAATAGGCCTTACCTTTGAACAAACTGCTGCCTGCTGCCCATGTAATTGGGCTCTGCGGGAAAATTGTCTGTCTGTGAAAGAGAAGGAAAAAAATACGTATAGTTGTACACTGGACAAATCCCCTGCAGAGCAACAAGATTTCCTAGTGGAGAAATGATTAATAATTCAAAAATTCTCTTAATCTTCAGATTTGTACATTTTAATTAAATTGGAAATTGCTGACATGTAATTATGTACTCAGAACAATTAAATGATTCCGGTCCACAAATTACCTGTTAAAGTAAACAATGAACCTGTCAAAACTGGCATTATCCATTAGTACCAGGATGGATAACACTATCTATGTTGTTTCATTACACAGATATTAAGATTGAGTATTTGTGGGAGGAGTAGGAAAATGGCCTAATTTCTTCATATTAAAAGTGTGCATTATTTAATAACACTCATTTTTATACATAATTGCATCATCTGCTGGGATTTTATGCCCTTCCTGAAGTAATATCATGTAAAGTCATCTACCCCATTAAAGGATAGATTGGCTTTCCTCAAAATTTTACTAGGAATAGATACAAGCACATTGTGACTGGTTGAGCTCATTTTTAATTCATTCTTAAATACATCCCAACTACAAAAAACTACATTAAAACAATCCAGTGGAAGTGGGTATGACTTTCTGGGTCTTTCAAACAGAGTGAAATAAAAAATTTTAAAGTTACTTAAAGTATTAAGAGTAACAACATTGAAAAGGCTGTCTTGTCGTTTTTACTGCTTCCAAACTGACATGGAGTTCTGCCAACAAGAACTGAATTCTCCTTGTATCATGGAACAGAGTCTTTTGGGAGAAATAGACTGGATCTTTCATAGAACTCCTTATACTGTACATTCACACACATTATTCTTCGCGCAGCTGACTCGGTGACAATGCTTCTACTGTTTTCTGCATTCCTTCATATCACGTTATCATGCTCTGGAGCAGCAATGAATTAGTACAGGACCAGCCAGCACACAAGTTTCAGACACGCGGATCATGCAAGCCATGAAACAACAGGGCCAAGGTAAGGTTCAGTGCAGAGAAATATGTGTTTTCTTTATAAATAAGACTGTTTCAGACACTAGCTTTGTTTGTTTTGTTTTTGCTTTCTATGTAGTAATTAAATTTATCTGGCTTTGTGAAATGGTACTGGAAAAAATGAAGATGGGTTGATATAAATATTTTACAAATTTTCTTGCCTATCCCAAGTCTGAGATTTAAAACACACACACACACACACACACACACACACACACACTTAGTAATCTGTAATCTTCTTTTTACATAGACACAGTGACCCTTATCAAGCTACATGAAAGATTATGTGAGCACTGTAAATTCAAGTTTTGCCTTAACCATATTTAATGAATTAGTGGGTAGCCCATATTTTTCATGTATTTCATCATCACATACGTGAGCATGGATTTGGTGAACTCATAATGACAACATAACAACTTCAAGGAAAACTTTTACTCCCAGTAAAACGAATACAGCTAAACTAAGTAGATGGCAGTGTTTACAAATGTACTGGTAGATTTTAAAAGTATCTACAAATATTGAAATACTACAAACTTGCTAAAATATAATTTGTCATTTCAGATGGTAAAAAAATGTATATCCAGTTCATTATTACTGTCAGGAAAAAGCCAAATATAAATATTTTATAAGACTTCAGAAGAATAGAGTATAGTATGTCAACAAGAGAGTAAAACAAGAAATTAAAATTGAAAGTTAGTTAGAAAATATTGGTGTCACTATAAATAGCATCATGACTCCAATTGTTTTAATTTCGCGTAACTTAAGTGTTGATTCCTGTTCAGTGAGATATAGAAGAAAGACTGAAAAATATTTCCTCTTCTCATCCTAAGTACAGTTTCTGAAAATGTATGCATATTAGTAAAGTATATTCTCCCTTTGAATACAGGACTAAAAGATAATAGATTCTGTGTTCATAAATGCAAGCATTGCTGAGTGTGAACACAGCACATCAGTGCTGCTACCTGCAATTGTTTAGACAAAGTCTTAGAAAAAATAAGAAAAGAGAAGAAAAGGAATTTGGAAAGAACAAGAAGAAAGATAAAAAGCAGATGGAACAAGCTAGAGAAAAATACAGAAAAAGGGAAAATAGAAACATATCTAAGAAGGAGAAGGGCAAAGGAAGTGAAAAAATAAAAAATAAACCAAGACAAAGAATACATGGTTAATGATTCCAGAGATTTAGAAATAACAATTACAGAAGTTTACAGAGTGTCAACATTTTAGGAATATTTTTGTACTTATTCATTAACGTAGCTTAGAAAGCAAGAAACTGTTAGTTTCTTTAGCCATTTGGCTTTTTACAAATATACAACCAATTCACTCTAAAAACTGTATAAGTTTAATATAGACAGCAAAATTCTCATTATCTGTGCTCAGGGGTGTCTGAGCATTAACATTATTTGACTATAAAATAACACTATTTTTGTGGAAAAGGAAAAATATAAAAGAAATTCAGAAGTATTAGAATCATTTATTAAAGTTAGACATAGGGCGGTTTTCAGATAATTGGAAGGACTTTACTTTTAAAATTGAGTACTGGTTTGTACAGGGATGAAACTTTAGTGTTAAATCTTGGAAGAGAATAAAAAATGAGTTCTGACCTTTACAACTCTTTAGCTTTCTGCAGAGTAAGTATTTTCTCGTAACAAAACAGATCTGAACTAACACAAAACTGACTGTGACTTGCTCTTTTTGTTTTGTTTTGTTGTGTTTATTTTATTTGTTAGAGACAATAAACATTTGGAAATTATTTTCTTTTGGTACAAACCAACACCAAGACACATAAACAAGCAAACAGTTAAGTTGATTAATTTTTTCAGAGTATAATATTCTTCCCTGATATTTGCCTTTATTTATCCACCAATACTCACCAAAGTACATTGCATTAGAAAATTTTGTTCACCTGAGTATTTATATCATAAAAGTAAATAATAAACTATTACTAAGATATACCACCTTCTGAGACATGCTTATCCTAGTACTATTATGAAGCACAAACAATAAATTAAAAGCAAAGTAAGTAACTAAGAGTTTATACATATACGTACAGTAAAATTAAATTATGTTGGGTAAAATGAGTAATAGCCTACTTGTGAAAGAAAATATGCTATGCTATTTTCCTGCACCTTAGAAGTTAACAGAAGGTAGATCATAAAGGCAGCAAGAGAAGATTTTTTATTATTAAAGTAGAATAAATAAAATCTTAAAAACATCAAATTACCAACATCAGCTCTAAAATTTCTCAGTAAATATGAAATAAATTTCTCAGTAAATGTGAAATAAATTTCTCAATCGAATTAATTGAGAAATTATGAAAATCTAATATATTAGCAAAATAACAATAAGCTTATGCATATATGAACAAATATATAATTATATAGCATACATTTATAAAATTGTCAATATACTGTAATAAAATATAAAATAAGAAATATATTATATGTTGTTTTCCTAACATGAATATAATATATAAATATACCATATATTATGTGTACACACACAGATATAAAATGGGAAGAGCTTATATGATTTTCTTCCGGGCAAGGAGATCCAATCTCACATTTCCTGTTCATCGCTGGACTGGAGGAGTTACCAAGTTCAGTAAGATATACATAATGAAAAAATGACATACAAATTGGAAATGGATAAAATGTTTTCAGGTAATATCATTATATTTCCATGCTATATTTGTGTTTAGGTAAAAGAATGCAAGGCATTAGACAAACTAAACTCCCTAAAATTAGTAAATGAAATATGTCAGGTGACTTTATTAAGGGACATCACAAAAAGTCAATTGCATTTCTAAATTCTAGAATAGAACCAAAATTTTAAATAATGTAATTTCCTAAGATATTTAGTAAAGAAATACATATTTAAAGATCCTCTTTAGCGCATATTTTGGAGCATTGATGTAAATCTGAGATCTCAATGGACAGATTAGGAAACATCTGTAATAGAAACTCTTTCTTTGCCTATTTTTTGTATATGAGTATCTTGCCTGCATGTATGTATGTTCACTATATGCATAGCTATGGTTACTAGAGGTAAGAAGAGAGTGTTGGATCCCTGAAATTGGAGTTACAGATAGTTATGAAACACAATGTGGTTACTGGGAACCAAATCTGGATCCTCTCAAAATCAAAAAGTTTACTTAATTACTGAGCCATCTCTCCATCCCCCAACTTGTGTGTGTGTTTTTAATTTAAAAATCATAATTTATAATTTCCCATTGTATTGTTTTTATACTTTTTCTCTTTCAGGGTTGACATTAAGGTGAAAAATGGAAGATAGAGTACAAAACTTATGTAGGGACTCATAATGTCTTTGTATTCTTTTTATAATTTTTATGTATGTATAAGGTCCTCATTAAACCCTATAAATTCTGTCACCTCCAGCACTGTTTTTATTATTTAATCTTCAGCCCATTATTATTTAAATTTTGGCCCATTTTTTCCCTGTACATTATAACCATGAAATTCTTTATCTAATTTAAGGTATTGTTATTTATAGGTTGTTGAGGGCTAGATTATTTTTTGGACAATCTATGATCCGAGTTAAATATGTGCTAGTGACATGAACTCATCCTCTGATATGAGGGGTGGACATAGGTTGATAGGCCTTCCATCTGTTTTTTTTTTTTAAAAGAAGAGGAATGTATGAAGACATTAATAAATACCAGTAGTTTCTAATCCATGGAAACCATGTCCCCTCAAAGGTGTCATGATTGAGCTGCCTGGGCTGTCAAAATCAATCCCATTAATAAAATAGGCTGACTCATAGTAGGTGGTATAAGTTTGTTCTGGATAATGAAGCATGGAAAATACTGTTTTATATTTAATCACCAGATTGTATTACAATAATCACAGATTTATTTCCAGCACCATTTACTTAAATGGTGTGCATGATAATGAAAAGTTATAGAATCCAGCTTCCCGAAGCTCACACAATCCTTCTCTCTTCCTTTTGGCAGGGGAATGCCTGATGACTACTATTCTGACATTTTTAAAACATTGACTACAAACTACAGTCGAATCGTGGGATCTATATTTCTCTCATCCTGCAATTACTTTACAGACTAAAAGAATACACTAATATTATTCAATTATTATTATTAATGTTTTCCATCATTGATGTATTCTAAATAAGATTTTAAATTAATGAAAGTGACAATGGAACATTTTAGTCATGCATTCTAGACAGCATTAACTTGAGTCCTCTGTCAAAGTTGCAAAATTATTTTGACAATATTCTGCATGTAAAACATTTCTCAGATGATGATCATTTACCTTAAATATCTTTTAAATCTTTACAAATATATGTTATTAAATTATTTCCAAAAATAGAGACAATTTTACATGGTATTTTTCACCGGGAAAAAAAAATGTGCTGTTTCCTAAGATGGCTCACAGTGTTGCATGATTCAGCTCTATTTCCCACATTAAGATGGGTGCTGCCCATTTACGGGGACTTGAGGTAAGTATCTTAGAATTGTTGGATTTGCTGATGTTGATAAATCAATCTTTATGTCTTACACTTGTCTTATATCCAAATGCATATGGGCTTTTCATCATAAATTTTAGTATTTCACTCACTATCTTTATAAAAGAAAGAAGCAGAAATATTCTGCACTGAGAATATTTACTCAACATGCAATTTTAAAGTCATTCATTACAGAGATAGAAATGACCTCAGCAGAGAATATATCCAGGTGATCATATGAGATACGCTTTGGGTATTATCACTTAGTTTTTACTTAGTATGCAGTAACATGAATATTGAAGGGGAATGTAATCCCATGAATTTCTAAGCGTCTGTAGTTTGATGCACCAGGCATTATGGTAAGCCAGCTGTGCATCAATCCAGTTTCTTGTGTTCTCTCTGGCCACCACTACTCACCTTTAACACATGACAACTACTTATTTCTTCTCCATTATAATCATATACTAAATACACTATATATATATATATATATACATATATATATAATAGAAACATCTTTTAAAGGGAATAAATGATCTTCAAGTCATGGAGGCTAGTTTTATTTTAACGTAAGTTATTGCATTAGCAGTTTATTTATCATTAAAGGTAATATTTCAAGGTAGCAAAATAGTTCAGTAGGTAAAACTGCCAACTATAACATGAATTCCTACAACAAAAATAGGGGGAGGTGAGAGCTGATTCCTACAAGTTGTATTTTTCCCGTTACAAAAACACAAATGTGGCTATGTACATTTTACATACATCTACCTTTCTATTTACCTGAATGATATCTAGATTGACTCCACTTTGGGAAAAAAGAGTTTCTATAAATATTCTCATTCAATGTTTTGTGATTAATTCTAATATTTGAGGGGGAAATCTGGAAGCAAAATCATTGGGACATAAAAAACTATGTTTAACTTCATAAGAAATGCCAATTTTGTTTAGAATAGCTGTATATTTTAATATTATAAAAAGAGTGTAAATTGTATTTGTTACATATGTTTGGTATTATTACTGATAAACATTTTGCTTAATATATTGGGGATGCAGCAGTGATTGAATTGAACTTAGGAAGAGTTTTTATTTAAAAAATGATTACACATGTAAAACAGGTATGACATGAAAGAGGTTTATTTGGGGAAAAGGAAGAGGAATGAAGTTAGGGAGAGACAGAGACAGAAAGAGAGATGGGGGTGATCTGACAGAGAAAAGAGAGAGAGAGAGAGAGCTAAACAGCGATGGTAAGAGAGCAGAGAGAAATATTCCATTGTATAAATGTACCATAATTTCTGTATCCTTTCCTGTGTTGAGGAACATTTAGGTTGCTTCCAGATTCTGGATATTATGAATAGAGTTGTTATGAATATAGTTGAGCAACTGTTCTTATTGAATGGTGGGGCATCTTTTGGGTATGTGCCCAGGTGTGGTATAGGTGGATCTTGAAGTCGTGCTAGTTCCAATTTTCTGAGACAGCACCAGATTGATTTCCAAAGTGGATGTACAAGTTTGCACTCTCACCAGCAATGAAGGAGGGTTTCTCTTTCTCCACATCCTCTCCAGCATGTGTTGTCACTTGAGTTTTTATTTTAGCCATTCTGATTAGTGTAAAATGGAATCTCAGAGTTGTTTTAAATTTCATTTCCCTGGTGACTAAGGATGTTGAGCATTTCTTTAAGTGTTTCTTTGTCTTTTGATATTCATGTTGAGAATTCTGTCAATATCTATACCCTGTTTTTAATTGGATTATTTGGTTTTTGGTGTCTACTTTCTAATTTTTTTATATATTCTGAATATTAGGCCTCTATCAGATGTAGTGTTAGTGAAGATCTACACAATGGAACACTACACAGATATTAAAAACAAGGAAATCATGACATTTGCAGACAAGTGGATGGAACTAGAAAAGATCATCGTGAGTGATGTAAGCCAGAAACAGAAAGAAAGGCATGGTATATAGTCACTTATAAGCAGATATTAGCCCTATAATATAGGATAGCAATCAACCGAACTAAAGAAGCTAAACACTAAGGAGAATCCTAGGGAGGATACTTAAATCTCATTCAGAATGGCAAACAGGATAGACACCAGAAGCAGTGGAAGAGAGGAAACAGGATGGGAACCTACTATAGAGGGTCTTCTGAAAGCATCCACCCAACAGGGGATTGAAGCAGATGCTGAGACTCACAGCCTAACTTCAGGCAGAGCCTTATGAACAAGAGAGGGGTGGGGATAGAGGGACATGGAGGAGACAGAAACCCTACAAAGCTAAAGAACCTGAGCCCAGGGGGTCCTACATAGATTGATGTACCAACCAAGAACCATGCATAGAGAGGACCTAGAACCCTGCTCAGATGTGGCAGCTCAATCTCCATGTGGATCTCTTGAGTACGGGGAGAAGGGGCTGCCTCTCTCATGATGTTGGTTAACTGTTCTTTGTTCACTCATCCTAGATGATGAGTCCTTGCCAGGCCATGGAGGAAGAGGATCCAGGCAGTCCTGATGAGACTTAACAAGCTATGGGCAGATGACGATGGTGGAGAACTCCCCTTTTCATTGGACTAGGGGATAGAGAGAAGAGGTAGGGGAACTGGGGGAGGGTGTTGAAGGAGGGGCTTCAATCAGGATGTATAATGAATACACTGTGAACAAATAATAAAAATTAAAATTAATTTTAAAAAAGAGGAGGGAGGGAGGTAGCAGGGGTCCTTGTATCCCAGCCCCTGGTGGCAGCAACTAATGATGACATCAAAGGCTAAGCAACCTAAGAGTGGGCTGGTGCATTTATTTGTGAACTAACATTCCTACCATTTTGTATAATTAGAAAAGGGGGTACTAGGGAGGGGTGGTGAGGAGTCCCATTATTACTATTTATACTGTGTACCTTTTCATGTGAATATAGGTCATTAAGATAATATGATGAATAAATTATTCAATCTTCTTTTTACGTTGTTATTTAATTTTTAGAGTTCATTGGAATATAAAATATTCACCAAGGGAGGGGACTGTCTTTAAATCTTGTCAACTGTTATTAGCAAGACTAACAATTATAATTCAACAAAGTTCGTTTTTATCTTCTCTGACTCTTGCTTTGTGATTGTCTGAAAGTTCTGCCTAGTAATGATGACAAAGGTTTCTTGGTGTTTTTTTCTTCTGAACATTTACTATAATTTAGTGATTTAAATTTAGGTCTGTGATATTCTCTCTGTCTCTCTCTCTCTCAAGTGTGTATCTCTGTGTGTGAGCACACACATGTGAGGTGTTGATCATGGTTCATTTCCATTGATTTCCGTTTGCATTTTTGTAAAAAAGCAATTTTCCCTATTTGTGCAAGCCGACTTCTGAACAGTCTCATTTGAACCATTGATCTTTGTTTTAATTCTTGGAATAATACTGCAGTGTCCTGATTAGTATAGCTTCTATATAGCAGTGTGACTCAATCTTAAGTCTTCTTTTTTAAGCTGTTTTAGTAGATCTAGTTCAAGTGTGTTCCTGTACAAATTTAAGAATGATCGTGTTTGTCTCTGCAGGGATTCCTTGTACAAATTGAATGGAATTAGGTTTTATTTATTGATTACTGGAGAAGAGTGACAGCTCTACTGTCTTCTGTGTTGTGATCCATATACATGAGATGACTGCCCGTTTAGATCCCTGGATGCAGAAGATGAAGTATTGAGTGAAAAATGAAAGTAGGTTTTTATATTGTGAACATGATAAGGAAATCAACTTTTTCACAAACTAATTGTAGGTTGAGGTATCACACACAAACATTTGTCTAAAGGTCACTGGCTCTCACACTCTGTTCAATCCTGCCATTGGTACTGTAAACTTAGATGCTTAGGATTCAGATACAAGGGAGAAGAAAAATTTCTTTAAATTGGGGACACAAGGTTGACTGTACACATTGATGCCAAGGGTTTGTAAACAAAACAAGTTGAACAATTCTTTTAATTCAAAGTCATTGCTTTCCACATTGCTAACAAGCATTCTTTTTGCAGCAGATTCAACACCAGGGAGTGTTAGGAGGAAAATAATTCATTTTAAGCCTTTTCATACAGACTTTCCTTCTGATAGCTTTGCCTTCAACAGAATATATAGTTTGGTTCTTTCGACATTGCTGAAGTAGGCAACGGCATTTTAAGCCACTACTTATAAAGTTATCTGACAGCACCTATGGCTTTGGAATTTCTAAAGTGCATGAAGTATGGCAATAACTACATTTATCGCTGAATTTCAGAATAATACATTTTATACAAGTATGGTGTAGTAGACATTTGTGGGGGTTTTTTTCGAAAGGAATAATAAAACACTTTATACTCTTGCCATGTTGAGCAAAAGCCTGTGTTCCTTTAGATTAAACTAAGAAAACAGGAAGAGCTATACCCTGTAAATAAAAAACATTTGCATCTGATGCTCAGTGAGTATGACTTAGACTATTTTAAGGTGATTTGATGCTATGTCAAAATCCTTTGCAAATGTTAACTGTTCTATAAACGACACTGATAACTTTAATAACTTAGGTGCCAGAATTTAATTATGCAATTTATAAATCTTTAAGGAAATCATCCTTGACAAGGGGAAAATCGAGAAAATCCAAAGGTAAGATGAGTGTTATTTTGTTATCTAAAAACAGATACAATGCAGAAAAGGCAACTCATTCCTTCTATGTGTTTGAATACACTTGAATGGTGAAACCAAGGAGCATAGAAATGCCACTAAATGCTAGATGTGCTTCCTCCTTTGACAGTGGTATAGCGATTGCCATTAATGGATGTCTTACGAAAGAAATAAAATGATATTTAATGGTTGCTGTCCTAGCACCCTCCCTCTTCCATCTAACACACTAAACCATTAAAGTCAATCTTCTTCCTTTGTTGTTGCTGCATAGGTAGCACAAAAGCTCAAAGTTCTTTCTTTTCTGCCTTTTCTTATCTCTCACGCAAACTTTCTGTCTCTGGAGACTGGTTTCTATCCTGCCTGCTTACTTTCCATGTCTATAAAGAGTACTGAAGAACCGTTCCCTCTAGAAGTGATAGCTAAACAGGGTTCTCTACAACTGAGACTTCAGGACTAAAACATTCATGTATATATGAAAACTACTGCAATTCTGAAAAACAAAAAAAACTTCTTTCCAGTGGCATCAATGTTTGTAGAGACAGGAAGAGAAAAGTGAGGGAGGTAAATCAGTAATATCGTTTTACTTATCAGCGCTATAATATTGAATCTTCTGATAGACACATTCACTATAATCAGAATTCATTAATTTTGAGGAATTTGACAAAAATGCTTTATGAACTAAGTTATAGATTCAAACCAGTTTTTAGTAGTCTAATTCACTTAGGTATTATAGAGATGCTTTGAAACCCTGTGGCACTGGATTTGAATGTCAGTTTCTAAGAGTATTTTTGTACATTTGGCAGTGGTGTTTTAGGAGTGCTCTGTCTTATGTTAGGATCTATGAAACAGTATTGTCGGGTGTTTATTATTCATTCATCTCAATTGCTAGAGTAGAGACACTGTAGTTATTGTCCACATTCATTTTAAACAGAGAAACTGCTGCTAAGGGACTGCTGCAGAGTTGCCTGTCATCTTCCCAATTCATTTTCAAGCAGTGGCACTTGGCAGAGGCTTGCCATGACTCCCCAACTCTGTGCTGCTTCTCTCAGATATTTGAGAAATAAGTTAATGAGAAATTAATGTAGCCTGATTTAAAGGACTCTTAAATATTACTGTTATATACTATGCAAACAGTACTATTGTCATCCCTCAAAATGTCTCAAAGTGCCTCTGCTTTTATCTTTGTACATTTTCAGGTTCAATTATTTCAATACACTGCACGTATACACACATATATAAAAAGTTAACAAGTACTTTTATCCCTCTGACGAGTACCATGAAAGGATTATAATGGCCATTTTTACCAAATACTCAAATGCATGCATTAGGCTTAACCATATGATTACTTATGGACATCGAGACTGAAATAAATTGTCAAAACAGGCACTTCTAAGCACTTACCATATAGATACAAAAGAAGTTTAAGGCATTATATTTAACCAATCATTATATAAAATTCCCAAGCAAAAATATAATGTAAAATGATAGCCAATTTCATCAGCTCATTTTGTCACAATACTGAAGTTTAGAGTGTTAAGAAAAAAAAAAAGTGTTGAGAATATAACGATTTTCTATTAAATATGGTTCTGAAGTCCTGTGAATCATAATGTTAAACCATCATTCAAAAGATAACATCACTTATTGCTTTGATGTGAGTACCATCTTTGTAAACAAGAACAAAAAGTAAAAGAAAGAATTCTATTTTCTTTGTGATTTTGATGATTAATTCATGTTATCACCAATACAGGTGAATCATAATTCTTACTTAAATAAAAAGCAAGTGAGGGAACTCAATGGGAAATTTGTACATGGATTTCTGTTTATATTCCTTCTTCTAACTCTCTGTAGGCATAGGGAATTAATTATTGGTAAGCATAAACAAGTTAAGAAACCCATCATCACTCAATTCATTTTATCACTTCTAATAAATACTTAGGAGTGACCTAAAGTCCTCAACCTTTCATATGGGATGCAAAGATAGTTTTTCTTTCAAGCAAAAACAAAGTCCCACGAATGATTCAGGGTTTTGAATTTCCAAAAGTCAATCTATTAAATCATATCCCTGCTTCAAAACAAGAGTTATTTAATAGCTAATTGTCAAAATTGGGCATAAAATATACACAATTGTGGACTTCTGTTCAAAAAGCAGTATGAAAGAAACAAGAATTATTTTCTGATTTAAACTCACTGTTAAGTATTTACAGAATAATATTAGATTACAAGGATATTATTTTATGAAATATAATAATAAGTATAAAATTCAATATGTATGATTCAAAATGAATGGTGTCCTTTAGTTAGGTAGTCATATGTAAAATTAAAAATTAAAATATTTTACTAATGTTAATATTGTTAACTAAGGAAAAGAAAATGAATTTTAGTATCTGTACTCTTTATCACAGTGTCACTTAAATATTCAGCCCTGAAAGTTTGTAGGTTTTACTTTGCTTGGTTATTTTAATTCCAAAAAAATTCTTTCTCTAAGAGAAGAACTGTCTTGATATGATGACGGTCACTTAATGGAAGTACCTCAGATCATTTTAACTCTAATTTGGAATTGTCAGTAGCTATTTTTGCTGTGTTGTAAACTTTTTAGCATTCGTATGGCTTAACTTATTTACACACATAACAAAAACCAAACAAACAAAAACCTCAACATTGCTAAGTAATTTCTGCCGTACATGGGTCTTTGACCCATGGTTCTTTCCATTTATAAGAGCAAAATTCTATCTGAGTCCTGATATGCCCATGTATTCTCAGGCTACCTGTGGTCACCTTTGTGTTTTATCAATAGGACAGAGAGTTATTTCAGAAAGACTGCATTAATCACACACCCTAAAGTGTTAATCATTTAGCCTTTAGGAACAAAAATATGTTTTAGGATTGGCCAGAGGTCCCTGCAAAGACCGATACCACAACCAAGGACCATTCCTGGAGAGGACCTAAAACCTACTTAGATGAAGCCCATGGCAACTCAGTATCCAGGTGGGTACTGATAAGGGGAAGAGGGGCTGTTTCTGATATGAACTCAGTGCTGGCTCTCTGATCACCTTACCCTGAGGAGGGTGCAGTCTTTCCTGGCCACAGAGGAAGAAAATGCAACCAGTTCTAATGATATCTGATAGGCTAGGGTCAGGAGGACCTCCCCTATCAGTGGACTAGGGGAGAACATAGGGGGAGAAGAGTGAGGGAGGGTGTGACTGGGAGGAGATGAGGGAGGGGTCCACAGCTGGGATACAAAGAGAATAAACTGTAATATGAAAGGAAGGAAGAAAGAAAAAAGGAAGGAAGGAAAGTAAGAGAAAAGATATATCTCAATTCTTAATGACATGATTAAAACATTTAGCATTTCTTTCTGTACTTAAAAAAAGATAAAAATGTTTATATTTTCACTTTTTAAATTTATGCTATAACTTATAAAGACAAAAATGTTTTTCTCTGTAGCACATAGACATTGTTGTTAGTGTGTACATTTGAAAAGCATCTGATTGAAAACAAAACAAAACAAAACAAAAAGAAACCTGCTAATATTTTTTAAAGTGGAGCCCACTACTAGGTGATTTGTAGCATGTTTATGTTCAATTTCAAAGTACTTAAAACTGCACAAACACTACCACCATGGGAACACCTGAAAATGAAATGCACTTAGACACAGGAGGCTTCCTGGAGTATATTACAAATTCCTCTAGAGAACTCTTGTGATAAGAGTAAGTAACTGGGTTTTCATAATTTTCCCCCAGTGACACCGCTCTCAGCTCTTGTTACTTCAAAGAACTCACTGTGTCACATCCATGGTGTGCTCTTTTGATGCCGTGTTTCCTTCTCCACTTGACAAAGTAATCATACTACTGTGTGGCAATCCCTTCAGGTCCAACATTTCCCTCCAACCTCACATAAAGGTCCAAGGGGAACACAATAAGTATTTCTATCTGTGGACATGACAGAAGCCCACTATAGGAAATGTGAAGCAAATTTGTTTTGAGTCAAAATTTCTACTCATGTCATATGTGACTTATCTGACTTTCATGTGTTACACTTACTACTTTATCCAATTCTTTTATATTTAATCACTGTTGTTTGTGTTCATGGAATTATGATTCTTATCCAAGTAACAATTGTTAATCAATTATCCCTTCTTTTCCAATACCAGGCTACATACACAATATCAAACTGTGTTGTCCTATAATGGTTATGCTTTGAATAAGCACAAGTAAAACCATGAAAATCTATGGGACAATTTTGGTAAGACTGAAAGTATCATAAGCAGTCCTGTAATTAAATACGAGAAGCACAGACTGCTTATGGAATTTCTGTATTTGGAGATATTTCTACAATACAAGGCCAAGGTAGAGAAAGAAGCCAAGGCCCTGTATTCTACAAAGGTTCTGGCAAATGTTCAACATACAGTATGTGTATGATGTAAAGAATTTTTTTCTGTAAATTGATCTGAGGTTCAGGGACTAAGGAGTTGTACTTCATAGCACCAATTTTTGCACTGTATGGCATTATGATCAAATAAGCTCTTCAACATACAATATACAGTAAATAGCAGAAGAAGTCTAAAACTTACATCAAATAAAGGTAGGTAGAACCTTAACATTTCAATTTATAAGTAAGAAAAGGGGTATGAATAAGCTCTACAGCAGTTATATACACTCACATTTGTATTTAAATTTGATTTGTGAGTGGATGTGTATACATGTGCTTGTGCCAATGCGCAAATGCTGGTGTGTTGAAGTCAGAGTGCCTAAGCTAAGTGTCTTCCTTGGAAACTCTCCACTTTGTATTTCCAGAAAAGTTCATTCACTGAACCCGAAACTCCCCAATACAGCTACATATAACTGGTGAGCAATCACTACCAGTTACCCAGTGTCTGTCTGACAAGCACTGGGATTACAGGCAAGCATTATCACACATGGCATTCTACCTGGGGCCTGGACCTGAAATCAGGTCTGTATTTGCTTGTGCAACAAGCATTTTACCCACCGATCAATTTCCTAGCCCCTTTATAAATATTCCTAATAATAATTGTTACATAATTCTTTTGCAGAAATTACTATTTTGAGATGTTAGGAACTTTCACTTCCCTCAAAGCCCCCTTGTTTAAGGAAAAAAAAAGGAAAAAGAAACCAAAAAAAAAACAGTTTTAAAGGAAACATATTTTTCACTTCAAAATTCAAATTGTTAGTTTAAAAAATTTTAAATTCTACAATCCAAATTTAGTAATGTATTCTAGAAAAAAAATTGCAACTTTCCTAAAGTGTCTATTTAAAAAACAAAACAGAGGACCTAAAACCCCTACCCAGATGTAGATCATAGACTCAGTCTCCAAGTGGGTTCCCTACTAAGGGGAGCAGGGATTGTCTCTTACATGAACTCAGTGCTGGCATTTTGATCATCTCCCCCTGAAGGGGAAAGCAGGTTTACCAAACCACAGAGGAAGACAATACAGCCAGTCCTGATAAGACCTGACAGGCTAGGGTCAGATGGAAGGGGAGGAGGACACCCCTATCAGTGGCCTAGGGGAGGGGCACAGGGAGAGAGGGACGGTGGGACTGCGAGGAGAGGAGGGAGGAGGCTACTGCTGGGATTCATATTGAATAAATTGCAATAAATGATAATAATAAAAAAGAAAAAAATTAAAATAAAAAGAATGATCAAAATGATATGTTAATATTCTTACAGTACCTAGTTAATATTGAACGTGTTTTACAGTATGATCATATTTAATATTAATTGCCATATTCATCATAACGATAGAAATGTTATATTCTACAAGAAAAAAAAAAACAACCTAAATCAAAAGCAAGAAAGCACCTACGCATGGACTTGGAAGCTTTTTTTTTTCATCTGGAATCATGGGAATAGAACTTCCTTGTAAACAATCTGTCTATGGAGAGTAACTGATGAAATGAATCACTTGCATTGACTGACCCAGAATTCCCCCATTAGAGACAACATTAAACTGCATTCTCAACAGTGAAAGGAGCCTGTGCCATATTCATGTAATTGTAAGAGGAACATAGTTTAATATAATACGTTGACCTTATACATTAAAAACACAAGTTCCATGCATGTTCAAAGTAGAAATTAATCCCTTCCCTAAATCCTTGCACCAGGCTATAAGTAAGCTCTAAAATTCTTTCACATTTTACATATTTGGAGGTATAGTTATGTAATTTTTCATTCCAGCAAGGACTGTCACAAAATCTCAATAGTGCAAATGTCTCTCTTGGCAGGGAAAATACCAATTCACAATAAGCAGAATCAATAAAAAAATAAAAATAATCATAATCTGTTTAGACTTGAGTCATTTGGATTTTGTTGTAATTGAAAATAAATTGCAGGTTCTCATACAATGAAAGATAAGCAATGGCCATGTCTAGTTAATAAATTATAGGTAATTAAAAACGTAAATGAAGCTTGCTCTATTTTCAGTCAACAATTATGAAATGAGTCCTCATTATGGCTCAGATACAGTTTTGGTAAGGTGTGTTAAGTAGAATTTTTGTTAATTTTATTATATTTATATATTTATTTATTACAATTTATTCACTTTGTATCCCCACTGAAATCTCCTCCTCATCTCCTCCCAGTCCCACTCACCCTCCCTCTTCTCCCTCTTCTCCCCTGATAGAGGAGGGCCTCCTCCCCTTCTATCTGACCCTAGCTTAGCAGGTTTCATCATAGTAAGATTTTCTTATGAAACTGGGGAAGGGGCATAGTTAATTTTTGTTTTTAAAGAAATAAACTCGGAGACACTAAAAATTAGCAACAATGGGAAATTATTTCATGGAGTTTGCATATCAGGGCTTTGTAATAGGTGAGGTTCTGTTCCCTAAAAAAAGTTTCTTTGGATAGACAAACTTTCAAATAACTTAGTCAAATCAAAGGCAAAAACAGAGGACCCTGTCCTGAAGTCACATGTACAAAATTTAGCCCTTGAGGATGATTACAGTTTCCAATTCAACGACAGAGCAGCAGAAATCTAGGCAGGGAAGACATCTCATAACTGAGTCTGAGCTATGTAGGTCTGGAAGCCCAAATTCTCAATGGAGTACACGTATTATCCTACAAAAAGCTGGAGGCAGAAATCTCATAAATGTATATCTCATCCTCACTGTTTGACAATTCTCTGTGGGTCTAAAAAATATTTTCTTTTTTTTTTAGTTCTTTAGTTTTTTAGTGATATAGTAGGTATAATTTTAGAGAAAATACACAATATAATTTACACTTTTTTCTCAAAGAAACAAGGCAGCAGGAGTAATTTTCTTGATAGCTTACTTTCTCCATACTTTTCTTCAAAATCGGGAAGTTGGAATTGTCATATACAGGTTGAAAAATAAGGTTTTCTTCTCCCTGCAAGTGCATGTGTTGTTTCAAGTATAATCAGTTTATAAATGCTGTACATTTAATATAGAAAATCCAAAAAAGGATAAAGCCCATTTTGTAATCTAATTAAGTTTAAGAATCCTGATATGCATTTTCTTGAGGGGACAGAATAGCACAAAATCAAAATGGAGCATGAGTACCATAATGCATAATAGCTCAAGCTAAAAGCATAACAATAAGCTTGTTTTCCATTATTGCAGAACCAATAAATAAGCATAATGAAAATCATGACACATTATTACATTACTCTGCATTGCCTCTATTTATTTAAAAAAAAACCCAGATGAGTGCATTAAAAAATACTTCCACATGTCAAATGACAGTAAGCTTTGCAATTGAGAGTACGCTGAAAGGAATATTTTAAAGAGCAGATGCCTGGTCTTATGTGGCTTATATCAAGATTATGATAGGAATGCAAGATAGCTGAGCAATAACTACAAACTAAAATGGTCTAGCATGGCATCCAAAACATTTTTATCTTTCATTTACACTATGTGTTTTCTTCATGTTATGCAGTCAATAAAAACCAAATTAAAAAGCTTTAGAAGAAAGCTTCCATGTCAATTAGCCCTTGGATAGGATCTCTTGTTTCAGTCTCCCTTTGATTTAATATACTGGATTATATTAACAGCACAGGCTTGTAAATAAGGGATATCTGAATCCTATTAATGGGAGTAAGCTGCCAAAACAATCAGCCTCTAACTTAACAAGTTTCTAAGTATTTAGAAAAGCTGTGAAATGGGATTACAAGGTTAAACTGTGTACATCTGGCTTGCCACTATATAAATATTTCAGAAATTTGATCTCATGGGCTGAAGAAACACCTGTCTAATCATGAGTCTTTTCCAAGTTACATGAACTTCACTGAGCAGAGCAGCACATGAATGTTGACAAGAAATCTTCATCAATTTGCATAATTCACTTCTTATGCTCAGCACATAATTTTATCATGCTTTTCTCTCCTAAGTGAACACAAAAAAGTATTCTAGAAAGTTTTTTGTACTATCATGCTTATATTGACAAAAAATGCCAAGGACTTGTAAATTTTCAAAACTCATAATAATTAGCATAAACACTGAATAAGTACACAGATTTTTCCCCCATAGGCTTTAGCATGTAACTTTAGTATAGTTAGATGTTGTAAGCATACATTTAGGATGCCATGAAGTCAGAGAATAATTAATGAGGAGCAGAGGTCTGTCATCAAGTAGCAGTCACAACTTGGGCAGTCCCATTAGTTTACAGAGGCCTTAATGATGGAGAAAATCGGCTGCTTTTAACCAGACTCAAGACTGAACAACTGTGTTGACTCTTTGTCAAGTACACACCAGCCCATTAAGCTTGATTTTAGCTTAGTAAATTTTAAAGAAGTAATTAGGTTAGAAATATGCAGAGTAGAGCACTCACCAAATTATCTTAGAATGTTCAATGCAAAAAACACCAGTTTGAATCTGTAGTCAAAAAATGGAAGCTAAAGGTCATAGGCTCAAATTTCTAATGACATTTCCTGGGAGCAGATGGGTGCAATGGAGGCTAAAGATTGGATTTTCGATGCTTTCATGCGCCACGTTGATTGTACGTTAATATCCTAACAAGATGATGGGTTATTGCAATTATCCAAGTGAAATGATACTCTGCTTCCCAAATCAGCCCCTTTCCAGGGAACACGGAACCAGCGGTTCTTTCCTTCCCCCATACTCTCAGCAAGTAGTCATCTACCCTGAAATTCTAAACCCAAGCAACCATGTTTCTAAAGAACTGATTTTGGTTGGAAATTTCATTTCTGCAGTAGCATCATGAATATTTAACATAGACACAAAATTTATGCATACTAAAACTCAATGGGAATTTTCAAGTAAAAATGTAAGGAATGTTTGACTAAGTTTAAAAAGAGGTTCCTTTTGTCACATGATGAATTCATATGATGGTGTGGTCAGAGATGCATAGCTGTAAACTGGAAAGTTTCCTGAAAAAACAAAATTGAATACATACATATTTTTTTATTTTTTTAGATGTGGCAGGTTGGAGAGGGCATCTTCAATGTATCTGTTAGTGCATATTCTTGATTGAAGAATAAAAAGGACTCACATTGTAAAGTTTCCTTAATTGCTCTCATATTAAAAAAATTGAAATTTTTCTTTTTAAAATACATACTCATTTATAAATTTTTAAAATGGAGAAACTGTTTATTTTACTTAATATTCCAAATTTTCTTGTCTACTGAAGTATACTTTCAAAATGAAACATATGAAACTACTTAACACAATCAGTACACGTTTGTCTCTACACTGAAAAGTCAACTAAGTCAATGACAGATATAAGCATAATTCAGTTAATTTGACAATAAATACCACCATGTTTTGTCACCACATGTATCAAAATTTTAAATAGAAAATCTTCTTGTAGATGTAAATACAGGGAACCTTAATACATGCATTAAATACTTACTTTCCACTGAAAGTCATGATAACATTGTTTTATGAGTTCAAGATAAGGTAAAAGCAATATTTACTTGCATCTAACTAATTATATACTTTTGTCATGATGCTAGAGATTGAATTCAAGGCCTTGGATACGGTAGGGATGTGTTGCACCATGGAAGGAGATGCCCAGATGCTAGCTGCTTGAGACAAAGTCTATTACTCAACCCGGCCTATATCTGATGCTCTTCTTGCCACTGACTCTAAGAAAGTAAGATCGTAGGCATGCTCCACAACGTTATTTTAATTCCAAATGTTTGAAAAAGTTTTCCCTGTGGTTAGCAGATGAGAAATTTAAGATAATACATCTTGTGAAAAGACTCACAAGTGCTGGAAAACTTGTGTCTCTGCAAAATTCGTAGTGCTCCCAGAATAATTTGCAGATAGAGAAAATGCCCTGGCAGTATCATTTAAAAGAGAGTACACATATATATATGTAAAAAGTCTCAGGGAAGAGATGTTGAGGAGAGAAGTAAATAAAGTATGCATTGGACGAGAGGCCCAGTTTCTGGTCAGTAGTGTTTGATAGAACACCTGCTTCAATCCTCTTGGAAGAGCAAAGGAAACCCCCATCCTGCCCATCACCACATCTGCGTGCTCTGCATGCCAGAGGACAGCTGTTGCCGTGCCTTTCTTCTTCTTTCTTTTATTGAAGTATGAATTAATAGAGAGTTGAATCATAATGTTTAGATGAGTGTGGGCACAAATACCAACAGTGAGAGTTCACTATCTGTGGACTCACCTCATGCAATGTTCAGCACTACTATATTTAATCTTTCAAGAAGTGCGTATGTTCTGAATAACATATAAAATAAACCATAAACATTTAAAAATTATAATATACTTTTTTATTATTTTCCTTTATTTTTTATTCTACAGAGTATGTTTACGTAGAAATACATGGGAGTTTCTTCCCCTCCCCCCTTAAGGGTTTACCCAGAGCCTTGCATGCTAGGAAACTGTTCTATCATTCAAATAGATCCTCAGCCCTGAATGAACTTTTAATATGACTTGAAAATTCAATTTTCTTACAGCTTTTACTCTATCAGGCCCTCTTATCATTGATATGAACCTTGAAAATAGATCTCAGGCAGATAACAATTAAGTTTTAAAATGGCATAAAAGTAAACAATTTCATTTAATTTTATCGCTTTGCTATTTATTCATTAGTAGAATGATTATGAATCAAATAACTGTAGGTTGTCACTATAAGTTAAATAACAACATGAAAACAGGCAGCATGATACTCCTATAAATGATTTTTTGGAATAGGCATAAAAATTATTTAGTGCCTATATAGTCAGAACAGATTCTGAATTTTGTGAATATTTTGTGAGTTTATTTCATATATATTAGATAATGGGAATGTACTTTTCTATTAATGTTAACAAATGACAGACAACAGATACAAAACTAATAAACCATAAAATTATGCCTCAACAAATACAAATAGATATTTATGGTTTAACCATTACTTCATCTTATTAAATATTATTCAGGAGAGTATTTGTGTGAAAGCACCTCAAAATATAAACAAAATTATTGTTTCAGATCATTCATTTATTAAACCTTGATGTGACAGCTTTAGAAAATTTATATAATTCCTGATTGACATAATTGTAATGCTGTATAAACTGTAGGGAAAAATAAAAAAATATTTAAATAAGTCACAATCAACACTATTGTCTCTTTGAATGCTATATATACATATGCACGTGTATGAATGTAAACTCTATGTGGTATGAAGAAATACTGAGAAAGCTTGATGCTAATAAAAACTGCATGGCTTGAACAGCTATTTTCACTATGAAGTTGTATTATATCACTAATAAATGGGAATTCTTATTGCTCTTATTTAAAAGGTATCAACTATAAACAAAAAATTGTCAAAATATATTGCCCTCAAATTATTTATCAAGAGACCATTATTTTCATATCTCTCCATAAACACTTTATATTAATATGTATATAATTATATATAACTACATATGTTAGACTGACAGTTGTTCAATCTGTAGCATATATATGATTGGTCATAATGAAAATTCCTTATGCAAAGTACTTTTGATTTCATTACATAGAAAGTATATTATATTTATATTATGTATCACATAGTTTACTGGGCTTTCTCAAATACAGAAATAAAAAAATAGAGACATGGTCTTTATCTTCAAGTCTTTTTCTTCCTAGACAAGATAAGGTAATTGAATCTTAATATTATGCAGTTGTGTCACTGTTCCAGACATTTAACACCGGTGAAATCTGAAATAATTCACTGGTTGTGTGTATGTCAATGAGGTGCTCATCAAGAGCAGAGTCCAGGCGGCACCACCACCTCAACAGGAAAGGAATGGATGGCAAGGAAGAAGTTGTTAATACTCAAGTCCTAATATCTTCATTATTGGTCTTTTAAATTCTTAGGCTTCAAGTAGCATTGGGACCAAGCATAAAATAAAATTACTTCCACGGCTTCTGCTCACTTAGATATGCTTATGTCCTGTTTCTCAGGACAGCAGAATATTCTTACTGTTTTACCTTAAACTTAACCCAGGCCACAGAGGACAGTAATGGGAGATATTATCCACTCCTTCCCTGAGTTATTAGATGTCAGCTTTTTGCCTAGAGCAAATTTTAATGGCTGATTTGTGGATCTTTATTTCTGGAGATTTACTACAGAAATACTGATATAACCTCTACCCAGAGCAAACACCCATTCTAATAAGAATAAACCAAACCTTAAAATGCACAAGGAAGAGAAAAATCCTGGCAGGAATTAATCTACCATTTTCACACATCTGCCCAAGGGAGGTATTGTAATTGCAAAATTTACTCTAAGACTGCTGAGACTCATAGTAATTATGTTTCTCTCTCTCTCTCTATCTCTTTTTTTTTTAATAGAAATAGCCACAGGTGGTAACAAATTGGGTTTTGAGATGGGGAACTGGGCATGTATTCTAACCCAAATTACTGTGTAATTGTCTTGATTATAAAAAATTATGAAAAATCTATTGTTCAAAATCAAAAGGAAAAAAATATCAAATGTATTCCTCATCTTTTCTTTGTTTTTCACTACTCAGGTATTGGGTATTAGACACATCTGATATCAGATATCAGACGACATCTCAGAACAGGCCTCCGGTAATAACTTCTAAAAACTGCACTGATTCTTCATTTGTTTGAAAGGATCATTGTCTTCTTTCCAAACTTATTATCATCTAAGGATAAACAGCAGTTTTCCTCTGAAGGTCAGGACCTAAACAAAGCTAATAATTACCAACCGTGACTTGCCTTCATTAAAAGTGCAAGGTTAGAGACATTTACTTCAGCCTATGAATTGATATTGAACTGTTTGCTATTTTCATGCATATCTTCTCTCAGCAATCCTACATATTGCTCTAAAATTAACTCAATTCTATAGAATAATTAAACTGTTTTCTGACATTGCATATCCAAACTTCAACTACTTAAATCACAGATATTTGATGTAATAAGGTCAGATTACAATGTGAAACAAAAAAAAGGGACTGTTGTTATTACAACTTACAACCATGAAAATATTCAAATAATAATAAGCAAACAACCAACTATTTTGCATTGAAACTATTTGGAGATATTTTACTCTGTAATTTCTATTTAGATACAATGAAAATGATAAGATGAAGAATTGATTTCTCGTTTTTTGGGTGGCTAATGATTCCTCTTATGTTCGAACTTGATGTAATGAATTTAACTCTGACAGACTTTCCTTAAGTACATGAAAATCTGCAATATAGTCTAGCAAGCAAGGCCAGTGCATTCCAATAAAGAGATCATTATAATTTTTATTACAATCTTATTCTATTTTTTAACAATCTAACTACAGAAATCAAACTAACTCATCTTAAAACTGTCTGAAGATTTGTGTGGCTAATAGTTATGGAAATATATATCATCAAGGAATGTCAGGCATGAGCTAGAAAATGATTCCCTTTTTAATAAAAGCCAATTCCCTTCTCTTGCAAAACAGGGAAGCAAAAATATTTTTCTTTGTAAATTGTTGGTAATTTTATAAGCAACTGCTTTCTCAAATATTCTAATTTCTTGTTTTCATGTTGTGTCATCTTTTGAAATAAAAGCAGTGTCAAGAAGCCCACAGTGCTAATTTGTACATGTGGTTAAGTTATTTATTTTCTGTAGTAAAAGCAGCTCAGTTATATATGCAATTTTTCTGCTGCTAGAAAAAAATAAAATAACAAACACTATTCAGTTATACAATAATATTAGCATAGTATGATTAAATAAACTGTTTTAAGAATAAATAGCTCTAGCAAAGGTATTTATATTGAGGACTGTGATTTAAAAAACAAAGTTGCACAGAGGGGTGGAAAACCTATAGTATCAAGATTTCAAATTGGTTTAGAATATTTACAGTGGAAAGTAATTCACAGAATTTGCTTAAGATTTGGATTATAAGACTAAGAAAGTTTTGATCCTTGATTCCTTCTAAGCAATAAAATAGCTGTGCATTACATTTTGTACAAGTATACAAAAAACAAAAGTTAGGATTCAAATTTTAACTTTGGGTTGAGTTTCACTGGGGGCATATTAAAATTTTATGCGTTCTTACGATTATTAAGAGTTCAGTCAAACATAATATAAGTACATATCTTACGTCTTGTGTTAACAACTTTTCAAGCTATTACATGAGAATAAACATGAGAGAAATATGTATAAAGCATCAGTTATGTAGATAATGTGGTTACTTAGTCAGTTCTCAAGTTCAGTTGCCTTAAAGTGAGAATGCTACCAAAATAGCAGGGGGACCTTTCAGAATGTAAAAATTGCATCTGCATAGGTATTAACATAATTTATAAGCATAAAAGTAATGTTTGCAAATAGCAGCAAACATTTGTTATTGTATACTTTTGAAACTTGAAATTCATTCTAAAAGCTTTGGCTTTTAAACCCTGCAAAGACTGCTTTTAGCTGGTAAACAAGAAGTTGTCATTTAAATGGTACCTTTAATGTGTTCCTGTAATTAAAAGTCAATAAAACACTAAAAGTTTCAAAAGTATTAAATGCTGTTAAGGCACAGTATTTTTAGAAATAATTAGGACCTTTAAAATTATAGTATCATTTCCATACCAATTTTATATAACACTAATATGGTAGATAGGACTATTTCAAAAAAATTTAAATATAAAGAAAATATGATAGCATGGATTTTAAAATATTTTAATGCCAGAGTAAAATGCATTCCTAATATTATTTAAGCATTAAATGTATTCTATTTCTCCAATCAAACCAGTCTATTTATGTAGATTAGTTACATATAAAGTTTCATTTCCCCAACCTGTATTTATTCTTTGATCACAAAGCTTGTTAACTTAAATAGTTTTTTATTGTCATGATTCATTTTCCCATAATTATGCTGTTTAACTGCCTTATTTTTGAATAAATATATGCAAACGTGCCAATCATATTCAGCACAGTTATGCTAGATGCTCAATGAACCATAAGAACAATTTCACTACAATAAAACTCCCTGGAATAGATCCAGAGCATGGCCTACAAATACTAGTAATCAGAATGTCACTATGACCAGAACAGACAAACAATACTGTGTCACATGAATATCAACAGACTCTCTCAAACACTGCCCCAAAACCAATTTCATAGTCAATCACAGAATACAGTGCATGTAAGTAAAACATGCCTCCCATAAAGCCACAACTTGCTTTTATATCTTGCTGTGAGTTTTTCTTTTATGCTACACCTTAAAAATACTGAACTGATTCCTCTGCAGTAGCAATGAAGCATGAGCATATTTCTGCTTAGTCACAGTAAGGATGTTGATGCCATTAAGGACTTCTTTATTATAGATGATTTATTTCCAGAGACCAAAGGATAGCAATATATCAGTGTCAAAACTAGCAGTGAAAGCTATGACTTGCTGTACAATACTGTATGCTGCCATTGAGGAGAATTCATGTCAAAATCTCCTTTACTAAAATAGGTTGACAATAGATTAGTGTAGGTCTGATGAACTTTGAAAGTGTCTTGTTAGTGGGTAGCAGAAGTCACTCTGTCTTCAAAATGATAAGTAACAAATGAACTGTATGCTGCTCACTAACATTATACATCATTGGTTGAAGGAATTTAATCCAAAGAAATCACTTCACTAATGCTTTACTAAAATATGACTTTAAGGTAATGCCCTGTGGGATTTATTAAACAGGCGTATTACCTAGGGGACTACATTCTGGAGCAATGACTAATGTCGTAATTAGTGGATGCATTTGTAAGAATGTACCCACTATTGAGTGTATTGCAAGACTTCTCTGCATCAGGGAGTTAAGTTTCATTTCCTCACTGGCCTGAGCCCAGCTGTAGGGACTTTTCCTCTTGGTCTTTCATCATCAACCTTACACCATATGTTTTTAATGTTTCCACTCATGCCACAGGTCCCAAAAGTATCAAACATTTGCCTGACATTTTTTTTTTACTTTCCTTAACCCATATGAGCTTCAAATTATCATGTTTGCCATATTTTCAAAGGGAAATATAAGTAGGAGTTGTTCTTTAAAAAGTGAATTGCTTTGAATCAAAAATTCTAAAATGAGAAATTTGTGTACTATTTTCATTCATATTTGGTGCTGAAAATGCTCATATGCATAGATGAATATAAATATAGGTATGCACATAACTACTCTTTCCAAAAATTTTATTTCTTTATAGTTTAGTAAACATAGGCAGGGAAATGCAAGTAAAATTCTATTACTTTTAAGAAATCTTAAGATAACTATTAGCTTATATGCTCTATGTTCCCATATGCATTTCTGTTGCACTATACTACATAAGCAGCATTCACATGAGAAATTTCAGATTTCCTTCATGACAACAGTGCTGCCTCATGATATAGTAAAAATACTGCACTTCAAAACACTAAACAATCATCTCAAATTTTCAGTCTTTACTCCATTAAAATGCATCAATTCCAAAATTCTTTAACTGAGATGATAGTTGGGTGTTATGTCAGCAGTGATTACTTTAAATTCATATATCAAGGTATTTGGGCACTGTAAGGGTGTGACTATGAGGCACATTTTCAAACGCTTGACTTCATACACAGAACTTCAAGAGCAAACAACGTAATCAGTGGCTATTTCTGTTTTAAGGAATATAAAGTATTTTGTAACTAAATTTATAAAGGTGAGATTAGAATTTTAGGGTATATTTTTCTCTGATCAAACAAAATCTTTCCTAAGGAAAGGTGCAGAAAATATAATTTCAAAACCTTTGACGTAACTGTATATGTAATACTATGTATTTAAATAACATAACTCATGCAAATACTGTGTATTGAAATAAAATATGAAATTTATTACTTCTACAGTTTTAAAAACATAAAAATTTTTATCTCAATATGTTAATGATCAAAAATCACCTGGTTGTCATTTTAGAAATGTTGTTGAAATTTGGAAGCTAGTGGGTTATAAAGTTTGTAGTTTTTGAAGAGCTTGTATGTCAACAGCATGAAAAATAAAATTCTGTGGCTTCCAGTGTTATAGGAATATTTTCTTTTGTTGTGAAACAGAGAAATGTACACATGTTTATGTTAAAGGTGAAATATGCTCAGAAGCAAATACAGCTAAGAATAACATTAGGTTTTTAATAGGAACACTAGCAATAAGTTTGGAACTTCAAAAATAAATTATAATCCTTCTCCACAGAAACTGCAAGCAACTAATGTTCAGTTATATTTTAGACTGCTTAATACTTCATGTATTTTGTATGCCTAATTTTACAAAAAGTTTGATAGTGTGTACTCATTAAACTAAAGTAGAAGCAAATCCTCCAAGGTTTTCAGTAATCTTTGAGGGGAAAGAAAAAAGAAGAAAAAGAGCAAAATACCCAAGGAAACATGCAGCCTGACAATGCCATTCCTTTCCTGCTCAATCCAACATAATCCTCATAAGTAAGGATTATATACTTTGTGAAGAGTGATGAGTGCATGAGACTAATCAAGTGGTGCCTTCTTAGCATAAAAACTGTAACAAAATATCTCCAAATCTAAAGTGACACCAAAACATATTTATACTGTTCATCTGTTGCTGAAGTCATGAATTTAAAGGAATACAAGCTATGAAAGATCATATGTGGTCTTGGTAACTCATTTGAACAGGCTTCTATAGTGAAGAATTTTCTGTGCATAGAGAAATGTGAGTAAAGACACACAGAGGATATCATTATAAAAGACACTTCAGCTTTCTTCTTCACTGAAATACAGTTAACTCTTTATATACATGGTAACTTACTCCTTTACAATTGAACCTCACTTTTACATATTTGGTTTTCTTCTAAGGATCTATCATATACTTATTTAGTTCATTATATCCAATACATGTTTAAAATTTGCTACATTGTAAGCCTCAAGTAAATATATTGAAAGATTTGTATTGTTTTTCATGAGGACTGAAATAAATGGACATGACATTTAAAAGTTGATTAGTAAAACTATTTTTTAACTTTATTCAGGAAATCTTTTTGCTGGGTTAATGCAGTTTTCTTTGATAAGACTATATTAAAAACTGACTGCAATAGGTTTTGTGGGAGAATACAGATATTAAAACAAAACAAAAGCTAGGAAGTCCATAATTAGTGGGCCCAGCCTTCTCCCTTCTCAATAAGGACCTCATTTAAAACACTTGTTGAGAAGTTGCCTGAGACTTAGCTTACTCTGTTGTTTTGCTTTGTTTTCCTGAGCAGGGGCTCGCTCAGGCATCTTAGGTTGGCCTCTATGTGTAACTAAGAGAGACTTTGGACTTCTGACTGATCTCCTGCCTTCACTTCCCTACTGCTGAGATTATAAGTGTGAAATTATTAATAAGTCACAATTGATGGTTATTCTTAAGAATTTGCAAAGATGTCTCTATTAATGTTATATTTTATATCACCACACAAAGTAATATGCATGGAAGTATCTTGAATGGAAAATGCTTTTATAAGTTTATGTGATAGTCTAGTGCCTACTTCAAAATCTGTGTTCCTATTTTTCAGTGCAACTTCTATATCTTATAATAAATAAAATATTATGCTATAACCTAAATGTACCAGTGTACTTTCTATATTATTATAGATATTCTAGTCACACATGTATTGTCTAAATATTTTATATTGTTTATAGAAATCACAGAATTTAATAAAAATGAAATTTCTTTTCTCAACTCTGTTAATAGATATGCACCTGAAATGAAACAAAAACTGCGAGCGTTAAACAGGTTCTGCGATCAAAACACTTTCAGACTGAAACCAGTTTTAACTTTATCTAATGTGAGGTGTATAGGTCCAAAGTTCCTATATTTCATATGACCTTGTTTTATAGGGTATTGCAACACAGTTATGAAAGTTTGTTTGGCACATTTATGAAGGTATGCCATGCACTCTCAAGATATTGGAAAATAAGGATGAAATAAAGCTACTAGCTGTTGATCCAACTTGATTTTGCAGAATAAGACTCTACTTTAAGAAAGAGACATGAAATTAGTAGCATATTTACTTTGCAGGCTGAATTGCAAAAATGGTAACAAATGAGCTTGATACAAGATTATGGAATTCCTGTAGACTCTCACCATTCCACTTGAGTACAATGTGGGTTGCAGCACAAGTGTTGAGGGAGAGAAACGCAGAGGAAGGTAGCAACTGGCTAACTTATTATGGTTTCATAATAAATATGAAGATAACAATGCTACATTTGCAAGAAGATTCATTCCTCAGAATTCTATAACTGAACTTTTAAGGGATTGCAAAAAAACAAAGTGAGGAAAAAACTGTTACCCATTTAGGTTGAAATGTTTTGTTTTTTCTTAAAGACAAAAGTAACAGGAAATTGACACACTTTGGGGGAAAAATACCAATTGAAACTAAATTCCATTTTGTATTTTGGTGGAATGGATTAACATTTTGGAATTAAAAAAATATCAAGACAGTCTTGCTTTCAGCCTAAATTATGGGAAGGTTTGGATAGTATACGATTTTCTTGGTTTTAGTTTTACTATTAATGAGGAGTCACTGCTTTCTTTTATAACCAATGACCAGCTTCAAAGGTTAATATAGTATAAACACCACACCCTCCAAAGTTAGGAATGTTACTAATCAAGAGTGCTCTTCAACAGTCTAAGAAGACATACTTGCTGAGAAATTTACAACGTGATTTTATGATTTTTTGATGCTGGAAACTAGACAGGAATTCAGCTCACAACACTTGAAACAGATGAGTAAGCAGCAACCTTTTGTGACTACCTTGTCAACGGCATATATAGGGCAGGTATGAGATATATTTGAGAGTCCAAAATTACTACACAACATCTATAAACATTTTATCATAATTCCCTCTATAGAGAAATTAGTGATCATTAATATCAATTTCATGCAATTACAGGAAGACATTTTTAGAAGCCAAGTATTTATAGTTGAGGATTTCTACCATGTTTCATATAAACCTTAAATCCATGATTACAAGATATACACTGAATACTGTACAAAGTGGAATTTGATATTTTAATAGGCAATAACATCATACTTGACGAATCTTGTTCACTTGGACCCTGCACTGTCATAGGATATACTTTCTGCTTAGCATTAGGACATGGATGGTTTATATTAACAGGGCTATGAACCTTCAACATTCCATTTGAACAACAGTAATTTTACTGAGACAAGCTTTTCAAGGCATAACGATATGGACAAGTGACTTTTCATTTACTTCAAACTAAACATCCCCCTCAAGTGTCACTTTTAGTTATGCTGAGCTGCAAACTTCAAGCACTGCTCATTCAGGGTAATTTGTAACAACACATGTTCTAAATATTATGTTAACCAAGAATTAATTTCTTCCTGTGACACAACTCAGTAGTGAATAAAGAAAACTAGAAGGTGACTGGATCACCATAGCCCAGGAATCTTATTTTAAAGGATCAAAATGCTATGCTTTTGGCAATGATTCTGTTTTCATCTTACATTAATAATGTGTAGAGAGACCCTGAAGACTGTAGGGATCCTAAAAACATACACTGTTGAAAAGCAAATAATGTGGGACTCACTGCAATTTAATCCCCTGTCATCAACGACATTAAAATGATCTTATGATTCTTTGGGGTAGTCTCCTCATTCCTTAGTGACTACTGGAAACTCACAGGTCTACCACAGTACTAAAAAATTCCTTTCAAAGATCTTACCTTGTCACTATTTCTAACTTGTATAAAGCACTTTAGAATGAGACTCACAATTACAAAGCTTCAGCTGAAAGTTTAGTTAAGGAATAAATGGGGCCCATATTCTTAAAACAGTTTCAAAATATAAAACTAATTTCTCAGAGGATGAAACTTTGTGCAAATTGAGTCACAGCTTAGAGTATTGACCTGGTGACTACTCTGTACTCAAGAAGTTAGCTCCAATTTGAGATATAAATTTCTTATAAACATAAAATATTTTAGTCGAATAAAAGTCATTAAAGAAAATTAAACTTTCTTTGTTCTCTTATAGTAATCCTGTTATGGAAAGAAATGTAGTCCTGCAATAGAAAAAAAGTTTAAATATTGACAGTTGATATTTTTAAATGTGTAAAATAAACTTTAAAAAAGCATGTTGCTTAACTGTTTACGGGGGAGGGATTCTGAATTGGAAATGGTGTGCACACAGGGTCAAAGGAGTGAACAATTTTCAGTTAACTATTCCCCACCCCCACATCTGGCTGCTGGCCATCTGGCATGCCCTTATGCAAAGGTCTCAGGACAGCACCACCAAGAGCTTTCAAGTGAAGTCCCCTTAACTCTAAAAGTCTCCTACCTGAATTATGGACATCCGAGTGGCAGGGGTCTCGCTCGAATTAGTCCCTTGTCCCGTGAAGCTGGTGTGGCAGCCTGCGTGCCCCTGTGGGACAGTCAGATTGTTGGAGGCTGGCTTAAGATACATCACCTCTGACCTGGGCGAGCTGAGGGGCAGGCGGGTTTGGTAGTCGAAGTACATAGGGGAGGTGGCCAGGGAGGGACTGCTCACCACGTTCATGACGTTCATGGCGTTCCTCTCTTCCACCTCACTCTGCACCAGCATGATATCGTTTTTGTTGATTTTCTTCTTCTTGCCCTTACCCCCGCCTAGCTGTGGGTGGCTGTACTCAGCGATGCGGCAGTTGTAGGTGCGAATCTCCTTGTTTTCCCTTTTACACTTAACAGCGATGGTAATCATGGCCGCTAGGAGGATGATAGAAATCGTGCTCAGAGTCACTATGAGAGGCAGCGACATGTCCCAGTGGCGTTGCTCGCCATTGACTCTTGGTACCCCCTCGGGCAGGGAGCCACTCACTGAGCGAATGATGAGCTTGGCCACCGCGGACAGGGTGGGCTTGCCATGGTCGGTCACTTTCACCACCAGCTCCACCACGGGGGTCACGTCTTCCCAGAAGGGGTGCAGCGTGCGGATCTCGCCGCTGGACGGATCTATTTCAAACAGGTGGTCGTCATTGCCATCCACGATCTCATAGGTTAGGCGCCCGCTCTCCCCAAAGTCGCTGTCCAGGGCGCGCACGGTGCTGACCAGGTAGCCCAGGCCAGCGTTGCGGGGGACCTGCAGCTCAGCTGTGTCGTTCTGTAGCGTGGGAAGTACTATCACCGGAGCGTTGTCATTCACGTCTAACACCGTCACCCTCACCGTGGCGTTGCTCTCCAAGTGCGCTGGCGCCCCCGAGTCTTTCGCCAGCACCTTGAACTCAAAAGCCTTCGTTTGCTCATAGTTAAAGGAGCGCAGGGCATAGATGGCCCCGTTAGTGGGGTTCACGGATACATAGGTGTAGATGGATACGTCGCCTATGTGCGAGGGAAGAATGGAGTATGACACTGTCCCATTTTGACCCAGGTCGGGATCCTGGGCGAGCACTGAGCCAAGGTATTCTCCTGGGATGTTGTTTTCATGTACTTGGAGCACGTACAACCCTTTGGTGAAACGGGGCGGGTTGTCGTTCTCATCCAGAATCTTGACAGCGAACGACTTGGTGGAGTTGAGTGGAGGGGAGCCCCCGTCCCGGGCCACGATTGTCACGTTGTACTCGTCCTGTGTCTCGCGGTCCAGGGGACGGTCGGTCACCACTGTATAGAAGTTGTCATAGTTCTCCTCAAGCTTAAAAGGGACGGAGCCGGGACCCCCGAGGCCACCTCCAGTCCCCCCTCCTCCTAGAACCCTACACTGAAGCTGCCCATTCTTGCCAGAGTCTCTGTCGGTGACCCGAACCAGGGCGATGACTGTGCCAGGCGGGGCGGCCTCGCTCAGCGCCCCCTGGCGCACGGAGACGAAACCGATGGATGGCGCGTTGTCGTTGCGGTCTATGAGCTTCACCGTGACCTTGCAGTGGGCCGGGATTGGGTTAGGACCCAGGTCTCTGGCCTGCACGTCGATCTCCAGCATGCCATTCTCCTCATAGTCCAGGTTTCCCTTAACACGGATCAGGCCGGTCTTGGGATCAATGGAGAAGAGCTCCCGCACGCGGTCGGGCACATAGCTGCTGAAGGAGTAAAGCACTTCCCCGTTGGGACCCTCGTCAGCGTCTGTGGCGTTCAGATCGATGACCACGGTGCCCAGCGGCGCGTTCTCGGGCAGCTCCACCAAGTAGGACGGGGCCTCGAAGACGGGGCTGTTGTCGTTGGAATCTATCACCTTCACGTTGATCTGCACCGTGGCGGAGCGCGGAGGCTCACCGCCGTCCAGGGCAGTCAGTACCAGAGTGTGGTGGTTCTGTAGCTCGCGGTCCAGCGCCTTTTGGATGACCAGCTCTGGGAACTTGGTGCCGTCGCCTCGGGACTTGACATCCAGGGCGAAGAGGCCATGGTCATCGCGGGTAAGCAGGTAGGTGCGGAGCCCGTTCTCGCCAGCGTCCGGGTCGTGTGCGCTCGTGAGGGGGAAGCGGGTGCCTGGCGCCGCGTTCTCGGAGATGTCCATCTCGATCTGATCCGAGGGGAAAGACGGAGCGTTGTCGTTGATGTCCTGGATCTCCACCTTGATCATGCAGATCTCCTTGTCGTTAGCGAACACCTCCAGGGACAGCTGGCACTTGGCGTTGTGGCGGCACAGGGACTCGCGGTCGATGCGCTGCTTGGTGTAGAGCAGCCCGCTGTCGGCGTCCACGTCCAGCAGGTGCGGGGCGGAGTTCTCCAGCACTCGGTAGCTGCCGGACTTGCCTCTCCCGCCGCCGCCGCGCTCCGCCGGAGGAAGCCCGGGCTGCAGTCGGGCATCCTTGCCGATGTTGCCTATTACCGTGCCGGCCCCCTGTTCCTCTGGCACTGAGTAGTTGAGGTTTTTGAGTGTCAGGGCAGGGGCCCACAGAAGAAAGCAGCAACAGATGGAAAGGTACATCCCAGACCGGTGGGGTGGGAACAGGAGCAGCCGGACTGGAGGTGCTAGCCCGTGGGTGCGCGCCAGGCTGGAACCGGGGCGGAGCGTAAGAGCTCGGAGCGAGCCACAAGTCTGTCGAGTCCTTCGTCCTCTCCGCACCCGGGCTGCGGCACCCGGCAGTCTCTCCTTATTCCGCTCAAGTTGCCCGAACCTGTTGATCTACAGCATTCGCACCGCGAGAAAAAGCAGCAGAGCTGCGGTAGCTCAGAGCCAGGCGGCGACTCCCTGCGGCTGAGGGCGAGCCCAAGGCTTTGTCTCTTCCCGCCTGGACTTCAGGATCCTCCAACTTGCGTGATGACGCTGGCGATAGGAAGGAAATCGAGTCTGGGAGAGATGATAATGAGCTGAAGAATTCGTGGGTTTTCCTCGCTCCCGCCAGGCGCAGTAAAATCCGCTCCCTCCGGCAGGCTACAGAATACTCTTCAAATCGGGTGGGGGAGGGCTTTGGGAGGTGTGTCTCCAGGCAGATCAGAAAGTGGAATCCTCAGTTACTCGTATTCGGCGACGAAATTGACGGGAATGAGAGGGGACGAAGAAAGAGTCACAGATACATATGTATATTTGAGGCTTCTCTTCCCCGGCGCTCGGAGAGATGTCTGCTGGTTGTGCAGATTGGTCTGCTTTCAGGCAGTGTATTGCTGCATTTACAGATCTAATCTTGCATTGCTGGCTTAGGCAGCGGCGGCAGCGGACTGCATCTCCAAGCCAAGTCCTCTCTCTCTCTCTCTCTCTCTCTCTCTCTCTCTCTCTCTCTCTCTCTCTCTCCCTCTTTCTCTCCTTTCCGAGCAGCGAAGGGGAGGGGAAAAATGCAGCGGGAAAAAAAAAAAAAAAAACTAGTGTCCCGATTTGTAGTTTCCTCCCCCTGCCAAGCTCCTCCCTCTCTTCCTCAGAAAAGGCTCCCCCCCCAAAAAAAAAAAAATCAAGAAAGCCACAGCCAGATCAGCATTTGCGCTGAGAGCCTATTGGGAGGAGAAAATATAGAGATATATCTCCGCCTCTGTTCGTAGAACACTCTGGTGTCTCTATGCCAAGCCGGGAGCCGCTACTACCATCCCATCCTCTTCCTGCAAGCAAGGACTTCTCTCCATGCAGTTTAATTCCAGTTCCCTTCTTTTGCCAGGCGAGAGGAAATCAACAGGCAACTCATGGTTAGACGTGCAGATTTGAAGGGGGAGGGGAGGGCAGGGCAGAATAGAAAGCAGGGAGGGAGCTACCCTCCCAGTCCTATCACACACACTCGCCCTGTCTCTCCCTAGAAGGGAAACAGTCTCTGCATTCACAGGGCTGGGCTGTCAAGTGGCTCTTTTCTTTCTATTCAGCATCTCCTTCCAGCGGCCCAGCCTACCAGTCCTTTTCATCTAGAAAGGAAAGCCCTGGCGAGGAACAAGAGTGGTGAATCTTTTTAAAGAGAATAAAGTGCAGGGCTTCTTCTCCCTTCCGATGGTTATTATTTTAAATCGGAGGAGTAGGGTGGATGGAAGGCAGCAAGGCTTGG